>JAGMWU010000020.1:5433920-5474651 GCA_018697195.1 Certhia americana | reverse complement strand
CAGCCTGGGAAACCCTCAGCTCCATCCTGGAAACTGCAGCTCTGAAGGAATCTCCCAGGGATTCACCCTCTGGAGCTGCTGCACAAGGACAGCCCTGCTAAATTGTGTTCACCTCCTGCCACTGTGTAAATGGTGGTGGCATAGAGGGAACAGAGCTCTGAGAGACACAGAAAAACTTTGTGTCCTCTCATTGTGAGCTCTGTTTGGAGCACGTTCTGCATCCATGATCACTTTTAAAACAACAGGAAATCATTCTAACCTGGAGAAAGATTACACTAAAATGTTAGCCCCAAATAAATCCTCTAAATTGCAGCAGCACTAAAAAAAAAAAAAAATCCTTGTAGTGGCATTTAATGTTTGGGGTTTTTTCTAGCTGTGCTTGTACCTCCCAGGATGACCAACTTTACCAGCAAATTTTAACCCTGCTGTGTTTTAAACACAACATGTAGATGTGCTGGTTAAACCAGAAAAAAAGTCAATTAAAAAAGAGATTTTCTATGCACAAACCTTGGCCTGAACAGCATAGGAGGCCAGTAAAACTGTAGCCTCTGGTGAGCAATAGATTTCCTCATCCAGGATCTGCTTCTTAACCTAAACCAGAAGAAAAAGGGAGCAAATTCAAGAAGCTCAAAGTCAGGACTTAAGTCAGGCTTGAAATGAAAGCAGACATGCCCAGACTATAACTTGGCACCAAATATTACCTTTAGGAGTTAATAACAGCAACAAGAAATTGGCATCAGGAACACAGGAAGCCTTTAGTTAGCATTGCATTTAATGAGACCAAAAATGCCAGTCAGCTCTCTCCACACACTTACATAAGGAGTCCTATAAAAGAATATCCTATAAAACATCAATTTTACTGTCTGCGCTTCATTTCTTTTAACAATCCTCCTTCTTTTTTTCTGCCTGCTTTGGAAAAGTCAGCTTTGCATCACATCAGGTTGGGAGGGAGCTCTGGAGGTCAGGTCTAAGCAGAGCAGACTCAGGGCTGTGCAGCTGCCATAGAAAAACCATAAGAGATGTTTTCCAGGATGAGAGAATAAAAGAGACCCTCAAAAAAGAAGCTGAATAATAAAGCACTTAATGTGTGCATTTTCAATGGTCTAAGCACAATCAGGCAATGCTAAAGAGTCTTTCAACATTCTTTTCATTTTAATAACCTCTGGTGCTACTAAGAACAGAGGTGTAATAGTCTGTAAGGTGTTGCATGATTTTAAATCAGTTGTGCAATTTCTGTTTGAAAACCTAAAGGGGGGAAGGGGAAATTAATCTTCCCAAATCCTCCTCTCAGGTGTATTTAGCTTAGGAACAAGCACAAGACAACAAAATTTTACATAGCTCACAGTCTTAAACATTTCCAAATAGAAAAATGACTTGAGCTAGCACAAGCTCTGTTTACAAACACCTCTGTAGGTGCTGGGGACTGAAATGAGCCACCAAGATAGTTTTTGCTTTTAAATTTAGTCCCTGGTGAGCACAATCTGTAAAGCTGAGTTACAATGCAGGGAACATTCTTTCTAAGCTGTTAAAATGGAAAGAATGAAAAGATTTTCTCATCCAATTTGGAAAGCCTCAGATTTCATTCTCCACAGTGCAAATCATGCTCCAGAATTTAGAACAATGTGGATAAATCCCCCGTAAGTGTTTGGGGTTATTTTTTTCTGATCAGTTTTTACAAGGACTTTCTGTAAAACTTCATGAAGAAGCAATAAATTACCTCATCTTTAAGTAGACAATATTTAGCTTTTTTTTTTTAATTGGCATTTATGCCACATTAATTTGCAAAGGTTTGAAGAGTCAGGAGAGCTGAAATCTTCAGACATCCAGATGTCTGTACATGTTTTTCATATTAGCATCCAGGTGTGAGCTGAAGTTCTTACAGTCAGGAAACTTTGCAAGTTCCAATTTGTTTCAGCCTTATTTTCCTACTTTGGAATGAGAAGAATTTGCTAATTACATATCTGCTAGTTAAGGCAGGTTCAAGGAGAAGAGAAAAAAAAAAAAAGTGGAAAAACTAGGATTAAAAGAGTAGGAAAAGAGTTCTGCTGCTCTCATTCCTTTCCAAAATCAGCTGAAGAAATAAATCGCCAAGTGGTTAAAGGTTCTGGATGAAGTTTTGGGGGGTTTATGAACTCTCAGAGCTGCAGCATTTCCCCATTGTTTCATCAGCACATCCTCCTCAGGGCACAAGGGAATTTACTGGGTTCATTTCCAGCTGCAGACTGAATTTATCCCAGCTACCTGCACAGACATATCCTGCTGGAATAAAGCAACATTCCAGAGGCTGAAACTTCCACAGGGACTCCACAGCAACTCAAGAGAGAAGCTGGATGTCCCAGATATTAGAAGTGACCATCCCAAATTCAGCTATGGAGCTTTTCCTGGTTGATCCCATCTTTATTTTTGATAAAGCTCCAAGAATTTGCTCCTTCATCTGTTTTTTGATGGAGCTCAAATGATACCTGCTGCTCTGCTCCTCTTAAACCTGGCCAGGTGAACAAAGCTGGATTTCAGAACACCTTTCAAATTCCATGATCTTTTATCCCTACAATCCAAAATGTTTATGAAGGGAGTCCTTGATTTCTAAAGGTTTTTCCCCAAAGCCTCACAGTTCTTCCAGCAGTTCTAGCTTTGCATGAATTTTTTATGATTTGTTTTAACACATATTAAGGAGCAAAACAAGCCTGGAATATTCAGGAATATAGGAATTATGCCCCAAACTGTTTGGTGTTGTCACAAAAACCTGCAGAAGATGAAACATCCAGCTTACCTGGACACAAACCCACAGCAGGCAGGAGAGATGTTTGTATTTCATAAAAATAATGTCTACAAAGTTCTTGATACAGCTGAAGCAAGCAAAGTTATCCTGAGCTGCCAACAAGATCAAAGACAATGCAAAAAGGGCTGGGGGAAATACAGAAAGAATTCATGGTTCAAAACTGTTCCTGACCTGAAGGAAGAATAAATGCTGGGTAATTTCCTGTAAGAGTTCCTCTTCTACCTTCTCTGGGTAGAATTTAGCCAAAAAATGAAAGCTAATGGGATCTTCTTTGGGGATTTCTTGATCTAAAACCTGTTTACAGATAAAATAAAATCAATTCAGCAGCAGAAAGGATACATGAGTGTCTCAAGGTAATATTCCCAAGGAAAATCAGAAAGCAGTCAATAATCCACTTAAAGCAGCCTTCTCATATTTTAGAGGGAAGGGTAATTCTGAGCTTTAATCTAAAAGCAATCAATGGTAATTAGTGTGGGATGCTCCAGGTCAAATGGGATAGAAGCAATCAGAGCAAATAATCCTATTTTAGGATTAAAAAAAGCGACCATGTCAAATTCTGAGTTGTCATGGAACACATCCCTTTAGCTCCTGCGCTCCAGAAAGTCAATATTCATAGAAGTAAATAATTAATTGCCACCCATTTTGTCTCCTGTACCTTTTTGTCCATCTTTAACCAGGTGCACATTCCTTTAATTGTGTACTGCAAGCCAAAGAACCAAGTCTCCCTTAAACCAAGGGCTCGGCACACCAGGTCAAACAAATCCTTTCCCTTCCACTTCATCTAAAAGAGAGAAAAAAATCAAGAAAAACATGTATATCCTAAAGGAATTTGCTCCATTTTAGCCCTTTCTCCTATGAAATCTTACTTCACCTTCAGGTTTTTAATGAAATATTCTTGAATATTTTAATGAAATATTCTTGCTGCTCTGTCAGAGCTGCTGTGTTCCACCTCCTCTCCTTCTCCAGAGAGCAGCTGGAGTCATTTAACCACCAAGCACTTGAGGGAATGAGGATTGTACCATTGATTTCCTGGGATGTGGCAAGTCTTTATTAATATTTGTCCAAAATTTTGCCTCAATGGTTTGTACAAATTGAAGAGACTGAGAGAAAGCCAGGGGAAATCAAATCAGGACACGGGGTAGGAATGCTGAACAATGAGAGCAGATCCACCTTTCACACCCCTCAGGTATTTCAGTGGCTAAGCCTTTATCCTACTCTGATTTAAACGGGGCTTCTTCCATGTTTTCATTTCAATTTAGCAGCCACAGACAGCAAACTCTGATTCAAGCTCCCAAATTCACACACATCTGGTGCTTGTTTCTTTTACCAAAGAGGCTGCTCATCTGTTGCTTCTATTTGACCACGTTTCAGAAAGATGATTTTATCTAATTGCTAAAACTAAAAACTGAATGTCCAAAAAAAAAAAAAAGTGAACTTTTAGGCAGTATTTGAGTGGAAAGCTGAAATCATCCCAGCAAAAGAGCAGTGTCTGGGGAGAAAGGAGAAGCAGCAAAGGAAGGACTATACAATTAGTTAACAAAGACTCTGATCTCTAAATCAACTTTTCCAAATCCTTTATTTTCACAACGCTGCCTGCAACTACTCCAGAGCAGTAAGTGATACAGATTAATCTATTCTGTTTCTGAAGGACCTAATGAACTACATTAGACGGCTCACAGAACAGTCAGATCTCACTAAAACTGCTAGTCCCATTGGAACTGAGTTTTCTAACTCCCCAAAATACCTGTGTGACTTATTTTGCTTTTGCTGGATGATCAGGAATTAATTAATCAGGGACAGTTCTGTCCCTTCAATAGTGTAGCCCAATTTATTTAGCAATTGATCATTTATTTTTCTCCAGCCATGATTTCCCTAATCAATTTATCAGATTGCCATAATTAATAGAACTGCCAGCTTTTTCATCAATTCATCAATCCTTTTTCTTTTTTTTTTCTCTTCTGCCCAGAGATCCAAACTGCCATTGCACATAAAGAATTGGAGTTTATAAAGAGCAATTTGGAAGAGAATGTCCCAAATCAACAAAAGGAACAGTTTATAAATTATTTTATAAGCAACATCTTAGCACCGGCTCTGAGCAGTTTATCCAAGCTGGAAGTGTCTTAAAGAGTTCCAAAAAATAGAAAAAAAGAATTTCATGGAGAAGCAGGAATCCTTACAAATAGTTGCAACGCTTAGGAAGAAAGAAGGGTTAGTGTTAATTTTGCTGTGTCAGTCAAATGGATTTCATGCTAAGAAGAGAACACACCTGAAATTTAAAAAATCCATTACTTAAAAAAATAACATATCAGTTTTAAAACTATCAATTATGTGATAATCTGAATTTTTCAAGTTCCTTGCTAATACAAAGGGCACTCCCCAGCATTTGCTGACATTCTCACCTCACAGCTGAACTCCATCTCAGCATCCACTGTTATAATTCTGACTTTAAAAGTCTTTGGTTGTTTCTTTTTCAGGCCTCGGATGGACATATTTTTCAACTGATGGGGGCAGCCACACCTGAAATCAAACATTGAGGAATGGAAATTCAGCAGCATTTTCTTTGCTTAGATTCCAAAGTAGGATGAGTCCAAACATGCAGAATAAAGCCACCTTTAGAGATGCATTTTTTGTGTGCCTAGTAAGGATGTTGAAAGAAAAACCTTGAAAATTAGTTATGGCTCCTTCAGCAACTAAACTCTGGATTTCTTTATAACATGAGAGTTTAACTCCCTGAAATTATACAAATGCCAAGAATACATGCACTGAAATTCAGCTGAATTTACCACATTATCTTGTGCTACTCACTCAAGATGATACAAGTTATTTAGAATAGGAATTTTCCCAGTGAAGTTCTTGTGAAATTGATTTAGTTTTGCAGAGGCTGGCAGAAAGATCCATCAGAAATCTTCTATTCTAAATGTAATCACCTCCATGCCACCCAAAAAAGTGAGGAGGTTCTGCTTCCACAGGCACAAGGGTTTTGTGGAAACCAAATATTGAAAGCTGGAGTTAAATGATGGTGTGGTTCTACTGCTGGCAGTTCTCAGGCTTTTCTTTCTGAACACAGGAAATCAGCCTGTAAAGGTTTTGCTTCTTTTTACTTTATAAAATTAACAGGTCAAACTTGCATAATGTAGTGAGAATCTGTGAAGTGTACAGGGCAAGAGACTGAGGCATTCCTGGTTTCCTGCAATATAAGACTATTACAGTGTGGCAGAATTCCAGTCTCTCCTTGAGGAATTCCAAAATAAAGCTCTAGTTTAAACTGAAAATTTCCATTTGCCTGCACCTTCCAGGATTTTATAAAATATTTCGCTCCCTTTTTTTCTGCTGAACTCTAAATTGGCTTGCAAATGTATTGATTTTCCACTTGCTTTGTTTATGCCCCTCACCCACAAATTTTGAGCAGTTAAATCAGAGGTGAAACGGATTTGGAAGTTTTTCCTTTACAGATTCTAGGGAAGGTGAGGCAGGGAACAGATCAAATAGTTACCAAATCATAGGGACACCAGAGGCAGAGCTGGCAACAAGGGATTGAGACAACTCAGAGAGCAGAAGAGGAGCTCAGGAGGGAATTCATCCTTCTGACACCACTGAGACCAACTGGGGACTCCTCTCCCTCCACCTGGCTCTGCTGAAGTCTTCTTTGGGTTTGGGGCACCACTCCTGGAGCTGGGAAGACAACTGGAGAGAGTCCAAAGGAGAGGTCCAAGGGCTAAAACATCATCTGTGGTGAGATGAAAGCACTAGTTAGAACAGAGAAAGGAGGAGTGGTGAGACATTGTAATGGCTGCTCTTGAGGACAAGGAATGATGGGCTTGATGAAGTTGCAGACTGAGGAAAATTGAAGAATAATCAGGATATTAGGGTGCTGGAAAAGCACAGGGTGGCATTTCTCTGTCTGAACTTCCCCCCCAAACAATGTGACAGCATTGTCCTCGAGATTGGAGGGACCTAAACCCTCAAAACTCCCTCCAGGCTGGTCCCTTCTGGCAGCCCAGGAGAGGTCACACCACCAAAACCCAGTGAAATCCAAGGAACAGCACATCCAGAGCCCAAATCCCACCACCCCCAGGGTACCTTTCTCCTCACAGGGATTGTATTTTAGAGTGAAAAACAGATCTTGCCACAAATTTTCCTTTATAATTTAGGCAGCTCAGTGCACCCAACTGAGCAGAGCTCAGGTCCTTTCTACTCAGAACACCCAAGAGTTTTCAGTGAAGGAAAAAGGGAATACTGAAAACCTCCAAAATGACCACAGCAATATTGACAGGGAGAGCATCATGTGAGGGCATCCAAACCAGCAGTAAATTACTGCAGACATTTTTTGATCTCTAATCTGCAAAATTGAATTTTAACCTGCTGCATTCCAAAGCTCTTTTCCATCAGTTTTCTTCAAAACTAAATAATTGTACCATTGGCTACAGCATTTATAGCTTGAGAACTAGAGAATTCTATACAAAATTGGAAATAATTTTAGTAGTTTCTAGAAGAAACATCAATGGCTGAAAACTAAGGAGAAAAAAGCTTCATAATTCATTTTTAATATGTAACCTGAAACAGCCAGCTGAGTTAAACAGGAACTTGGAGTTAGGGCCAGTACAGAACATTCTCAGAGTTTCATATGGAAAATTCTGAACTGATAAAATTGAGCAGCTGGAGAAAAAATGTACTAATTTTCTCAAAATATGAGAAAAATACCAGAGCTTTTCATTTGGACTTTGAAGTTATTTCTTTTTTCTTATATAACCAGGTTGAAACGACAATATAATTTGTTCAACATTTCCAATAGCATTTTTTTTTTTGTTCTTTCCAGAATTTTTATTCCATGGAAAAGTACATTCTGACTCACAGTAAAAAGACGTTTTTGAATATCAAATTTTCCCCAGAAAAGTAAACTGCATTTTAATCAATAGAACTGGTAAAGAAATTGGAAAGGGATTTCACACTGAATAGCTGAAATGAATCTCAGATCCTGACAACAGAAGCAAGAGCACTTAGCAGACAAGATGTTAGAAAAAGAACTCCTTCAAATAAGAGAAATCTTGCTGAAAAGAATGACAATTTGGGTTTGCAATTTTTAGTGTCAATGCAAAAGCAATCCCTTCCCTAGATCCCTGCTAACAACAGCCTTTGACAGGGAATCAAATGCTCCAAAGCAGAGTTCCTGACACCCAGCTCCAGTGACTTATTCCTGCAGGTGCCACGGGGATCCAGGAGGAGCAAAATGTGATGGATCAGAGCATGAATGAAAAATAGGGCAGGGTGATAAAAGATTCCTGCCCAGCCAGAACCTGGGAACAGAGAGTTCAGGAGCTGGGAAGGAGCACAGGGTGATGATAAAAGCTTGGTGTGGAGAGAGGAACAAAAAAGCAACAATGGGGAATAAAACGTGAAGGAACAAAACAGCCCCAACTCTCTGTTCATGGCCAAGATGAAAGGAGGGACATCCAGCAGCTCTGGATTGGAGTGTTTTCCCTCCTGGACAAGGAGAAAACAGGAGCAAAGCGTGGGGGTGCAGCAGAAACTGGGCAGAGCAGGAAGAACTGGCCAGGTGACTGTGGCAGCAGTGATGCTGCTGATTTGTGTCCCAGCACAGCTCCACTTTGATCCACGTGGGGAGCAACCCACACAGCAGATACTGCTCACCACAATCAGAGAGAGGAAAGCGAAATCAGCATCACCACACGCTCAGCAAGCTCCTGAACCCACCAGAATTCAGCACCTTGTAGACAAACACCTCGAGTGGGAGAGGGCAATTTATGGTCAGTTTAGCAGTTCCAAGGTGAATGGATGGAGTTATAAAAACTTCCCTTCGTGTGGCACCGGCTCTGAGGGACAGCTGTCACCAGCCATCACACTTGGAGCAAAAAAATCATCTGTTTTCTCACACACACACACAATCCAGCAACACTTCCTAAGGTGAGAACTCAGGTGGGGACAGGCAAAGAATTAATTAATGGCAATTGAGACCCCTCTCTCTTACACCCCCAAAATGAATCTGCCCTTAAGGATCAGCATCGTCCTTACAGGAGCTGGAAATGCAAAACCTTCGGGAGAGCAATGAGGATGCAAGAGCCAAGGTTTGGGAATTACTTTAAGAGCCACCAAGAGAAGATGCTTGAAGCATCCACTGCAAAAGCAAATTAGCACAGCCGCTACTACAGTTTGAAAGAGTGTCATCGCTGAAATGTTTACTGCAACTCCGAGTGGCAAATTCCCCTGACTCATTGTGTTTCTCCCAGTTCCTGAATTTCCATACTCCAGCTCAGGAATTAATGCAAGCGATTTGAATGCAGACGACACAGGCGAGCGTCGTGGGCTTTGTGCAGTTGTTGACTCATGCTCCTGCCTGAGGAACAATTTAAGCAAAGAATTCACTGTTTTAAAATGGGTCAGCAAAAATAAAAGGTTTTCTTACCCCTCACTCTAAAAAGAAGTTATCTGAAGTCACCAGTTGGAATCAAAACTTACCTCACAGATCCTTTTTTGAATGGCGATAAGAAGGGGGAAAAAAAAAATCCCTTTTAATCCAAAAACTCCGTATTTTCCCCGCAGACATCAATATCCAGCCCTCACAAGTTCTGCCACTGAGAATAAAATCCAAGAACAACTTTTCTACTTGATCCCCTTCCCTTTGTTTCCATGAACTGCAGCATGTTAGCGCCCTCTGAAAAATCAAAGGATTGCTTTCCCAGGTGATAGGAACGGCTCTTAACCATTTCCTGCCTGTACCAGGGCTCCTCCCAACTTCCCTGCTCTG
This sequence comes from Certhia americana, assembly GCA_018697195.1. Lineage (NCBI taxonomy): Eukaryota > Metazoa > Chordata > Aves > Passeriformes > Certhiidae > Certhia > Certhia americana. The sequence goes on along the minus strand of JAGMWU010000020.1, from coordinate 5,465,109 downwards.
TAATTCAAATAACCAGGCACTAAAATAAGAGAAACCCACGAGGTTTGGCTTGGGTATCTATAAAAATTGATAACGAACATCCAAGTAACTCCTTGGATAGTATCTGATCAAACTATTTCAACAGTGTCTCCTGTTCTCCCCACGTCAGCCACCTTAAGAAGGGAAATTGCCTGGAGTTGTGCTGTTAATTAAATGTGATTCCCTACCTGTCCTCTTCCTGCAGTGAGAGATGATGGGACACCCACACCTAAAAGAGAACAAGCCTCAAAACTGGGCAGCAGCCAAAATACCAGCAGAAAGTGGTAAGTGAGTACATTGAAATAAAAAATGGGATGGCCTCAGCCTGAAGTCATGGGGAAAGACCAGGAGCACATTACCTCCAAGTCCAATAATTTTGCCATTATTCAGTTTCTGAGCGGTTTGGGTATTTTTTTGCTAACCCTCTCTTTTAAACACACATTTACAGAAACTGAATATCTGCCAGGTTATGGATAGCAAGGACAGGCCTGTTCTCACTCTGTACCTACTATAATTATTCTGGATTTATATAGAAAACCTCCAAGATTCGTCTTACACCCATCACTTAACAGCAGGGGGAAGAGCACAACGCTTGCTGACGTGCAGAAACCTCAAAGAGGCTGCACTGAGAGTCAGCTCCATCCCCAAAATTCCATGTAAAGGGGTCCCTCAGCACCCACAGCCTGCATTTGTTTGGAAGAGGAGGTTCAGGGAGGAACCTCGTCACTCCCCACAATTACCTGAGAGGAGGTTGTGGTGAGGTAGGGTCATGCTCTTCTACTGTGCTTGCAGTCAGAACACAAAAAAAAAAAACCCAGCCTGAAACTGAGATGGGAGATTCAGATTAGATAATAGAGTAAATGTTTTTGCTGCTTGGGTGGTCAGGCATGGGAACAGTTTGTCCAGGGGGACCGGTGGGGTTCCCATCCCTGGGAATGTCTGGATCTGGGTGATGTGGTTTGGGGTTATAGTGTCAGTGCTGGATACACAGTTGGACTTGAAAATAAAGAATCACAGAATATCCTGAGTTAGAAGGGAGCCATCAGGAGCATCTAGTGCAACTGCTGGCAGTGCACAGGATATTGCAGGAATCCCACTGTGTAGCTGAGTTCTTGAGCTCTGTCAGGTGCTATAACCACTGCACTGAGCCTGTTCTGGTGCTCCACCACACTCTGGGTGAGAAAACTTTCTGATATCCAACAAAAACCTCCCCTGACTCAGCTCCAGCCATTTCCTTGAGCTTTATCATATATAAAACAGAAGACATCCATACTTGCCCCACCTCCTCCCCTCAGGAGAACACTGAAGACCACAACAAGGTCTGAATTCAATCTCACCTTCCCCAAGCTGAACAAACCAAGCCAGCCACTCATCTTAAGGCTTCCCCCCCAGACCCTCCACCACCCATAAAGGATCTTTAAAGAGCGCTAAGGGAATTCTTCTAACTTTAACAACCCCTCCGCCACACACCCGCTCTCCTTTCCCCCTCACTGCCTCTGAGGGGGCGAGCGCCGCCGGCTCCTTTAAATACCCTCGGGAAGCCCCGCCCCCCTCGTGGCCCCGCCCCTTCCCGCCGCGCGCCGTTTCCGTGCCCAGCGCCGCCCGTTCCGTTCGCTTTACGGCCCCCGAGGCGCGGCGGCGGCAGCGGCGGTGAGAGGGCTCGGGGCTCCCCGGGGCTGGGGATTACCGCGGCCGGGGGCTCCCCTGTGCCGGGGCTGCACCCCGGGTGCTGTATGAACCGCTCTCCTGAGCCCCGCTGCCTGCGCGGCCCTGCTGGCGCGGAGGTTCCGGGGCTGGGCCTGGTGCGGAGCGCTGTGGGGGGGGCGCTGAGGGCTCCCTCTGAGGGCTCCCTTTGAGGGGCTCCCTCTGTGGGCTCCCCCTGAGGGGCTCCCCCTGTGGGCTCCCCCTGAGGGCTCCCTCTGAGGGGCTCCCCCTGAGGGGCTCCCCCTGAGGGCTCCCTCTGAGGGCTCCCCCTGAGGGCTCCCCCTGAGGGGCTCCCCCTGAGGGGCTCCCCCTGAGGGGCTCCCCCTGAGGGGCTCCCCCTGTGGGCTCCCCCTGAGGGCTCCCCCTGAGGGGCTCCCTCTGAGGGCTCCCCCTGTGGGCTCCCTCTGTATTTCGGTTTCTTTTATCGCTGCCTGACGGTGCTCAGTGGGTGCTGCCCGTGCTGCACACGCCTCTGTCTGTGTGTGTGTTTTTGTGTGTTTGTGGGTGTGTTCAGCCCCTTGTTGGTTTTCTCCAGCCCTGAGCGCCCACAGCTGAGTGAGGTGTGGGAAAAGCAGCCCCCGAGTATTTGCTGTAGCGTTTCATCCCATGGCTGTGTCCCTGTATCTCTCCTCTTTTGGTGTGTTGTGACATCAAAGTGAGAGTATTCTAGATTGGGGGGGGTATGGAGAGTTTACAGGTGTTGGTTGTGCTTTACCACGTATCTGTGTGGGAGAGGAAATGGTCATTAATCTCCATCAGTTTTGATATCGATTCAGGTCTTCTGTTGGCTTTTCCCCTGACTCTTGCAAGAGTGGTACAGAAAGCTGTCCCTAATTAAACCAAGTAAGGTAATGGAATATAATTTATTTGCAGGAAAGACCTCAAAAGCAAGTACACGTGCTGTAGATCAGACGGCTCTTTGATGTGTCATTTCTGGTTTGAGAGGCTCATTACCTTCCTCAGGTTTCATCAGCTCAGCTGATAATGAAAGGCACAGAAGCAAATGACTTTGAACAAAAGCTGTAGGCTGCTCCCTTGTTTGGGTGCACTCTGTGCTGATGAACAGGTTTCCAGCCCAAACAGCTGCTGGAGTGTGAGTTAAATGAAAAAATTCCACAGCGACCCTTTTCTCTGTTGTGTTTGTGACAATTGGGGTGATTCAAGGGATTTTTGTGGGGTGAGGTCTCATCCTCATGCTGTTCTGGCCAGTTTTATTGCTGTCCTGAAATAACTTTTACTGATAGCAAGGACATGGTGACATCCCTTCTCTATTGTGAAAAAGGCTGAGTTAGTGCCATAAATAGAATTTTGAGCTGTTCTTCCAACAAAATGACCTAAATGAAGCCCTTAGTCTAAAATAAGGAAAGTGTTGGTATTGATCAGAAAGGGGGGTCTGGTTTTTACTTTGTTGCAATAACACCTCTGCTTTTCTTGCTGCCAGGCACTGCATGACCATAACTGAACAATGTCTGTCCCACGTGGAGCTGTCCATGCAAAATGGATAGTGGGGAAAGTAATTGGGACCAAAATGCAGAAAACTGCCAAAGTGAGAGTGACAAGGCTGGTGCTGGATCCCTACTTGCTAAAGGTAACACCAGGGAACAACTTCTCTTCTCTCACCCGGTGGGTTTTGTGTTTTGTGGGGAAATGTTCTGCTCATTTGACTCTCTTAAAAAAGTTTTGATGACTCTTTACAAATCAAACTCCTTAAGGAGCTGGCTGTGGGGATGACTGCAAAGGATGAAAAGCAGTGAGTGCTGAGGACTTACAAATTACCTGCTAAATGTATTTCTTTGAAGTGCCTTGTTAATGCACTTCATTTGATCTTTTGGGGAAGGTAAGCTTTTGTTGTTTCACGATTAGATTTAATTTTTCATGTTGCTGTGGAGCATGCTTTGGAGACTTGGCAGTGTATTAGTCACTTGTACAATCAATTTTATGGGTTTTTTTTTTTTTCTGTATGCATAATTGTAACGTTACTGTGATCTTGGATTTGTCCCTTGTCGATGCACTTCAAACAGGAAGGTTAAAAATTGTATTTTTTCCATTTTAAATAGGGAAACAGTGGTACATGGAGTTAGAATAACTTGCTTTTGGTGCCCAGAAGGTTAAGGATAGAGTCAGGACTGGTCAATGGGTCTTGTGGAGCCCATTTCATTATTTTATGCAGTAGAAGAACCTTTATTTATTTATTAACATAACTTATTTCTTAAAGGATTCTGAATTCTGCTGTTCCAATAAGAAAAAAAAACAAACAAAAACCCAAAAACTTACACAAAGAAACATTATTTCAGCAAGAAAGCTCTCACATGAAAACTTCCAAATACAGATTTCAGTGCTTTTTCTTCCCAATCTCCTTTTCTCCAGGCTCAGTTGGCAACACTATCCTGAAAAGAGATTGGGAAGGGTGGTGCTGTGCTTTCTGTGGAGAACCTGTAGAGTGCACAGTTGCCTTTCTCTTCATGATCCAAACTGCATCTCACTTTAAAAGATCCAGAAGACTTTAGCAAAATTGGTTTAGTTGATATTAATTATACGTTTACCCATTACGTAATTTTGAAATATAATGCCAAGTTTTCTTTTTGTTGTTGTTGTTTTTATTTTATTTTTTTATTTTTTTGTTCCTTTTACAGTTCTTTAACAAAAGAAAAACCTATTTTGCCCATGACCCACTGCAGCAGTGTGTTGTTGGAGACATTGTTCTGCTGAAAGCTCTGCCCGAGCGAAGGAGCAAACACGTGAAACACGAACTGGCTGAGATTGTGTTCAAGGTTGGCAATGTCATAGATCCCATCACAGGAAAGCCCTGTGCAGGGACCAGATTCCTGGAAAACCTCTCAGATTCCGAGAACCTGACCGAGGCAGATACTACCTATCTAAGTGAGAAACTTCAGGAACTTAAAGTTTGTTCAACAGACAAATAGTGGGGGGGAATATTTTAAGCAGGGGGGGGGGCTTCCAGCTTTTGTCTCTGTCAGGGATGTTTGAGGCCCTGCTGTGATATGTTAAATGTTTCAGTGAAAACTGTAGTCAAAATAAATAGTAAATGTAGTTGCTTCTGCAAAGAGGTGTTGCAGATTGATGGGTACCCGGAGTTTGGAATGAAAATACAGAGAAAAATGCAAGTTTAGTGTTCACACTTCCATTTTGTTGTCCCAAAGGCAGCTGCCCTCCTGGAATGACCCCTCTGTGTTAAGACAAGGCTCCAACTGTGTGATGTTTCATTTTGGTGGGAGGGTCATCATTTTATTTGATTGTTCTGTATTTCAGGCAGTCTCCTGTGGTTTGTAGGGTTACTGGAGATGATGCTATTAAAGCTTTTGAAAGGAAGTGTAGAATTTTAAAACCAGCTGCATGCTTGTGTCCTTATTTCCTTTTCTGACCTCCAAACTCTAAGAAAAACTCAGCCCTTTGCCTTTATAGCAGCAGAGAGGTGAGAATCAAAGCTTTGGGCAGCTTAGTGTGCTTGGCTCTGTCACCTGTCCAAAGGCAGGATTTTGTTCTGGGGGAGCTGAATCTCTTTGAGCTGCCAGCAGGAGGGGGGAGCTGATGAGAATACAAAGCCAGAAAATGAAAGTAAAGGTGATTAGATTTAGTCTCATCGGAAAAGCTAATTAAAATAACACATTTTGCAGAGATAGAGGTGCTGGATTGCTGCGAGTTTTCACGTGGAGCTAAAGGCCAGAGCAGTTAATGATGAAAGATGACTTTATCCTGGTACAGCTCTGGGGATCTCATGTCCTCTCCTGCAGGGCATACAGCAAGCTGAGAGCCTGCAGCTGTTGCAGCAGCCTCGTGTTCCTGACTTTGCATCTAAAAGGGCATCTGCCTCAAAATGTGGCAGTGTGGGAGGGGAGAGTGGGATATGAGAGCTGTGAGAAATCCTTCCCTAAGTGTCTGTTGGTCTTTAGGATCAGAAGCAAAACAAGATGTATCAGACCTAAAATCTTACCCTCTGACCTGGAACATCTTACTTTAAGCAACCGAGTAGCTTCCAGTTGTGTTCTCTGCTGTTGTCAGATTATTCAAGATCATTTGCCCTTTAACTTCCTGCAGAAAATCGGTTCTGGCTGCCTAAAAAGCCTGACTGAAGTCAGCAAATGATTTGGGACAGCAGGAATGAGAAACTTCCAATTCTTTTGGTGCTTCAAAGCAGAAAATGCTGCTCTTTGAATGCCAGTGTTCATGTGGGGTGTCAAGAAACCTTCACTGAAATGTTTCTGTGTAAAATACCGTGGGCACGGGCTCTGAGGTTGAGGAAGTGCCCTAAGCATGGGGCTGTAGGGTTTTTCTTGTTGTTTGTGGCAGAGCTTTAGGTTTATGTAAATTCCTCAGGAACTGGAGCTGGCTGATCAAAGGAAAGGAAAAACCTGAGCTCTGACTCCTGCCCAGGTGAATGTAAAATGTGAAACCTCATCCAAGCAGAGATTGGGAGAACATGGATACAGGGTAGAATTTAGCCCTGGGCTGTAGGAAATGCACTGGGGTTGTATCCAAGCAGAACTTGATCCTCACTCTATGGGATATGAGTGTTCAAATCACTAGATAATGATTAAAAAATAAAAAAGGTTTCCTGTTTACTTAATAGGTTGCATCTACATCTAATTAGGGGAGTGAATATTTTCTTGTCTTTCTTGTGATTCTCCTTCAGTAGCTGTGAAAATGCCATACTTTTTTTCTATAAGATTGATTCATCACAGAAGGTTATAATTTTTCCAGTGTAGGCTCTGGGAGGGTTGCTCAAGAACTTGCCATGCTGTCAGATGAAAATGTCACTAAAACCAAATTACATATCAGGCTGTGGTATTTAATAGGTGATGGCAATTGTAGGTTAAATTGTTTTAAAGTACAAAGATTGTACTTTTTGTGATGTTAAAGCACATCATACGTGTTATCTTCTGGCTTAGTCTCAGAGAGTGCTGATAGAAAAATCATAAAATGGGAAGGGAAAGTTTATAGGGCCAAGATAGAATCATTATAGGTGTTAGGTGGAGTGATAAGGATTAGTCATTGACTGCTTTCTGTGTTTATTGGCTTGTTGCTTTTAGAACTGCCCTTTAATTATTACCCTAATTATCACTTTATCCTTAATTTGAAGTGATTTAAGGATTCGATGCCAGCACACACCTCCTCCTCAGCCAAAATACCTCTGAGTACAGCAGAGAGCGTGTGAGGAAAACCCTTCAGCTGCCAGCGAGTGAAAAATGTACCGGGAGCACAACAAACCGGGGCTGGGAATCCCCAAAATCCAACCGGGTCCCCTAAAACCAGGGCTGGGACTCCCCTAAGTCTGACTGGGGGGCTCCAAACTGGGGGTGGAGTCCCCCCCAAACTGGGCCCAGGGTCCCCAGACTGCTTCTGGAGACTCAAAACCAGGGCTTGAGGCTCTCGCTAAATCCAAGTGGGTCCCCTAAATGAGGCTGGGGTCCCCCAAAATGCAGCTAAATCTCTCCAAATCGTCGCTGGCCTCACTCCCAAACCAGGTGAAATTTGAAGAGTCCCCACAAACCGGGGCTGGTGTCCCCCTAAATCCACCTTGGTTCCCCCAAATTGTAGTTGACGTCCCCTAAATCCGCCTTGATCCCCCCAAACCACGGTTGGGATCCCCTAAATCCACCTTGATCCCCCCAAACCGGGGCTGGGATCCCCCTAAATCCCCTTTGGTTCCCCCAAACCAGGGCTGGGATCCCCTTAAATCCACCTTGATCCCCCAAACCGGGACTGGGATCCCCTAAATTCACCTTAGTCCCCCCCAAACCGGGACTGGGATCCCCTAAATCCACCTTGATCCCCCCAAACCGGGGCTGGGATCCCCTAAATCCCCCTTAGTCCGCCCCAAACCGGGATTGGGATCCCCTAAATCCACCTTGATCCCCCAAACCGGGACTGTGGTCCCCCCTCCCCTGAGGGGCCCTGAGGGGGTCCCGGGGCCGCCCAGGCCGCGCATGCGCAGTCGGCGCTGCCCGCCAGGGGGCGTGTCCGCAGCCCCCGGCCCCGGAGGGAGGCGGCGGGAGCAAGATGGCGGCGCGAGTGCTGCTGCGGGGGAGCCTGGCGGGAGCGCCCGCCCTGCCGCGCCTGCAGCCCGGCGCCGGGCTGGCCCTCAGGTGAGCCCTGAGGGGGCGAGGCGGGCGGGACGGGGCCGCCGGGGCAGGCTGTACGCGGCGCCGCCCGAGCCACCCGGCGCCCCCGCCGCGCAGAGCGTCCCCAGGTTGGAAATGGCGCCCCGCTCTCGGGGCAGCGGCCGGGCCTGAGGCGGGGAGTGCGAGCTGGCGGGGTGTCCCTCAAGGTCACGGGCCGCAAGGCCGGCCCCTTCCTTCCCTCCTCAGAGTCCGCCCCTGGGTGGGAGGATGGCCGCGGCGTTCTGAGGCGGGCACCGAGAGCCCTTCCCTGCACCGAGCCCCGGCCCTCACGGGCACCCCGCACTGAACGGGGCACCCCGCACGGAACGGGGCACCCCCGCACGGAACGGGGCACCCCCGGGCTTGCGGGGTGTCCGGCCGCCCTGCACACGTGTATTCCTGCCATTTCGATACCTGGCTGCTCCGCTCTGTCCCTGCAGCATCGGGCCGTGCGGCTGCTCCGCTCCCAACTCCTGCGAGCAACAGTGTGCAGAGCCGGCAGCGGCTCCCGTCGGGATGCACAGCCCCAAAATCCGGGTTTGCCCAGCGCTGGGGTGCGTGGCTGCACATCCCGACATCTTCCTGCCTTCACCATGCAGGGCCACTCAGGAATACAGCACGGCTGCTGTATCCAGCCTTCCCCTGGGAGCTGGGATCTGCACCCAGGGGCACGCAGAAAGGCATATCCCTCAAGTTTTGGGGTGCAGACATTTACATTGCTGTGTGCAGAGGTGCCCGAGGTGCACACACACACACACAGAGCTCCTGGGGCACCTCCCAGGTGTAGGAAGCAGGTGGAGGGTGATGGAAAAACAGGAATTCCCAAGCTGGGCTGGATCTACACAGTTTTTCCTCCCGGTCTTTGAAACAGGCAAAGCTGCTGCCTCCAGCCTCAGACTAAAAGCATCTCTGCAAGCAGCTGTTCAGGGAATATGTTGTGAGGTTTTACATGCATGTTTTGGAGTTATTTTTTATTTCAAATAAACTTTGTTTAGCCCACAGATCGAAGTCTGTCAAACGATAGAAAAGTTGTTGTTCTTACTCTTCCAGGCAGCTTTGGGTTAGTACAAAATCTAAATCTTTGATCTGGTATGTCCCACCCAGGTTATATTTTGTGCTAAAGCAGGAGCTAAGTGTAAAGAAGTGTTTCCCCTGATTTTTTTAATCTAATCTAAGCAAGCTATCCAATGTTAGCCTTCTGTGTTCAGAGCCCAACCTTTGCAGCAAGAAAGCAAAGCCCACAGTTAATATTTGCAGGTTGAGAACTTGCTGCCAAAGACAAGTTGATGCTCACAGCTGTTTAAAGACCTGACTTCAGTCCCTGCTCCTCCAGAGCTGATTTTGGGTACAGATTGCCCCAAAAATTGAACCAGTGATCAGTTATGGGGTTCTTGTTTCATGGGAGTCTGGGCTGACTGTGATAATTCAGGATATTGATTAAAAATCACTTGAATCTCAGTTTGTGTGCAGTGAACATCTGCTTTAATAAACTCAGCCTCTTACTTTGATTCTATGTGAGGTGTATATTTAGTTGTGATTTGTTAGTCAGTGCTCCTGAGGAGCTTTCCAGCTGCTGAGGAGAAGATTTTCCATAAATGTAAAGCATTACTCATGTCATTGTTTTGAAAATTAACCATACCTCCAGTTTTAGGTGCACTTTAACGTTCCAGTCATGAGATTCTCCTAATAGCAAGGAAATTTGCTTTTCAGAGTTATCCTTGTAGCTCCAGCTTACTCCTGCTGCTGCTGAAGTTCACAAAAAAAAAAAAAAAATCAGGATTATTTCTCTCTTCCCTCTTCAAACTTTGCTGCAAACAATGTCCCTCGTGGATGAGTTTTCTAAATATTACTTTGCTAACTTTGTTTAATAAAGGGGAGGGAATGGTAAGAATGTACAGGTCGGAGTGTTGCAGGAGTGGGTTTGACATCTGCCTCCTGGAGCCAGTGAGGGCTTAATGTGAGGCAGCTTTTTAAAACAAAACTTGAATTTTTGGGGTGGGGTTCACCCCTGTGCTCCGAGCTTGGAGAAAGCTCTGATCCAGCAGCAGCCTTATCATGGAATGCCCTTCAAATGCCTGCCCTCAGGAATAGCTGCTTGGCTTTCAGCACAGCCACAGGTTTGTGGAAGGCACCATTTTCAATAAACACACCAAGATTTATACAGTATTTCTTCATGCTGAAGGTCAGCTCAGCTCTGGTTGTTGTTTCTCTGCTGGGAAATACTTTCTCCCTCCTCCATCCTGCTGCCATGGGCAGAACCAGGTCATTATGTTCTTTTCTGACAGTGGGATTGAAAGGTGGATTGTTGTAAAAAAACTGCTTTTATCTAATACAGGTGTGTCCAGGGGAATATTTTCCCAAAGGAAATGAAGTTTTTCTTTCCCTATTTTTATTTTCCTGGAAGAAAGCTTAGGGCTGGAGATCCAGCTGTCTTCTGGATCCCCAAGTCAGTAATTAAGGGTGAAAAGTTGACATCTGAGGCAGGAAAAGGCTGAGATTTCCAGTTTAGAAGTAAATATATGTGGTATAAATACCACATTTAATATTTTAGTATTTCAGGAGAAGCTTGTGCCAAGATTTATTTTCTTCACTGTGGCTGTCAAAAAAAGGCAAACTGAAAGAAGAGAAAGAAGCAAAAACATTTGAGCTTGTCAGACACTGTAGAGGATCAGTGAAATGCATCAGATTGCTTGTCCTGGTCAGGAAAAGGGGAATAATTCCTGGAACACATCACTTAAAACCCCACAGTTATCACTTGGTCTGATGTAAAGGGAGGTGACAGTCTTTTGAAAGTGTACTGGGAGAAGGTGAATAAAGATTAGATAAGAAGAGACAGTGAAAATCTTGTGTTTGGAGGCAAGGGGAACGTGTACAGAGAGCCTGGCTCTGTGTCCCTACGTGATGCAGTTGCCAGAATCTGGAATTGAAAGATTTCCTGCCTGGTTATTTCCTACCACTCCTCTTTTCTCCCAAATTAGTCTCTCATGCTATTTTGCCTCTTGAAAGACGTCTCCCTTTCCCTTTTGTGGAGCTGTCTTTAAGCAGCACAGGAACATATGGCAGTTCCTTTCCCTTTTACACTGTGCACACTTTTCCTTCCGCACGTTTTGTTTTTTTTTTGCTCTTTTTCACTCCTGACTGTTTTCACCAGGGCAAAGACGGGGGGGGTTAAAAAAGAGGATAAATAGGCAGCAGAAACACAGGGAATAACCGTGGGTGATGTGGATAACTGTAGTGAAATGATAAATCTCAGTGAAATGATAAATCTCAGTGAAATGATAAATCTCAGCGGGCACGAACCACCTTTGCCACGCAGGGTGAGACTGGCTGGGAAGTTTCAGCAATATTTACCAGGTGATGCTGGTTTTTTGCATGAAAGCCCTGCCTGCCTGGTGGCAGTTGCAGAGGCTCAGTGGCCTGTCCTTGTCCCCTGCAGGGGGCTGGGTTCCTCTGCCCGCAGTGCCCGTGAGGACAGCTGGCTAAAATCCCTCTTCGTGCGCAAAGTGGATCCCAGGAAAGACGCCCACTCCAACCTCCTGGCCAAACGAGAGACCAGCAGCCTGTACAAACTGCAGTGTGAGTGATGGCTTTGTGTCCAGCAGCACCATTCCTCCCCTCTGTCCCCTCTGCCTGCCTCACGGCACTCTTCTTCTTCTTCTTCTTCTTCTTGCAGTTCACAATGTCAAACCTGAGTGTCTAGAGGCTTACAACAAGCTCTGGTAAGTGTGTGAGTTCTCTTTTCACTTTTTAGACGTGTCGATTTGATCTGAGAATTGGCAGGTGTCATAGTTATGTAGAGGGGAGGTGCTAAAAATCTGCTTTTTTAGGATTTGGTATTAAATCCTATGAAAAAGCCAAAAGTCCTTTACTCAGTTCAGTCCACTTCCCTCTTGGTGTTGTTATTTCCTAAGCTGCAGTTGAGGATGATTCCTGTTGTGAGAGCTTTGGTGGCATTTGCTGGAGCAGCTCTCCCCCTTCCCTGAGTGGTGTTAAAGTTCCTGATCCCTGCAGGAGAGGGTGGAATGTTGGCATTCCCACTGCAGCTGCCAGATTGAGGATGGGTTTTGTCTGCACAGGAAAGAGAGATCACTGGTAAATAAACCTCCACCAGTGTTATAACTCAGGGAGATCTTTGAGATGTTAAAAACCCAGGGGTTGATTTCCTCTCAGCTCAGTTTTATCCCTCTGCACAAATCCTGTTTCTGAGCTGCTCCCAAGGAGTTTCACAAACCCTTGGATGGGGTCTCTGCATTGGGTGATTCCCTCCAAAGGGAGCAGCACTGGGACAGCTTTCCCAAAGTTACAGCTTTAGAACACAAAGGAATTACTCACATTTGAAATTGACTGCTTCAAGGTAAAACTGCAGAAATATTACTCCTTTTCTGCCCCCACAATCCCTCCTCTGGAGCCCTGAAAGAATTGTGCATGTCAATTTGGGGATGGAGTGAGCAGTGCTTTTCTCACTGCCAATAAAACACATTCTCAGCATAATGACACCTTTCTGTAACCAGCTTTGAAGTGTGAGCACAGAGGGAGGGGAGGAAGCCCCAGTTCATGTCCTCAGCTGTTCCTGAGTCATCTGTCACCTCTGTGCCTCCCTGTGTTGGGCTGGATAACCCAGAGCTGTTTTCCCTGCTGTAGAAGCATAAGAAACCACTAGAATAACATTCAATCAAGGTATTTTTAGCTTTTTTTTTTTTTTGTTTAAAAAAATAGACACACAGTAAAGGACAGACAATTAGCATTCAGCCAGCTTGCTGTTTAAAAGCTGAATATAAACATGTCCAATTATGCAAGGCAGGGAATCACTTCTCTGCAGTATTTCATGAGCTGCCTGGATGCTGAGTGAGAGCAGAGATTTCTGTTTTCAAGGAAAGAGACAAACAGCAAAGAAAGAAACTGCTGACAGCAGTCAGATGAAATATCTGTGGTCAGATTGAGTCTTTCCAAAGCAAATTGAAGTGTTTCAGGCAAGGAGACAACTTGAATAAAGTAACAAATAAAATTAAGCCTCTCTGAGCTTCCCTCCTGCCTCTCCCTAAATTAAAAAAAAAATCCCAAACAGGTTAATTCTGTATCAAATCAAAATGAAGATTTGTCATTAGGTGTTAATAAATAATGTAATGAAGACAATTAGAAGAATATTTCATAAATCACTGTGGTTAAGGAGCCCTTCTGGAGAATTAGGGACAGCTTTTTTTAAAAGGTGTTCTGTGGGCATTTTTTCTCTAATTTGCAACATTATATGGTAGAATTATGCAATAATTTCCCATCCCTCTTCAAAGCTGCCTTTCCAGGATCTCATTCTGCTTTGCAGAAATGAACTGGTGCTGAAGCATCCTTGACAATGTCCTTGGAGAGTTCCTTTTCTCATATTATTTACACTGGCTAGTGAGAAAATGTCGAGGTCCAAATTGGTAATGAGATTTGCTCAAGGTTGTCTGGAAAGTTTGTGGCAGAATCCAGAAGAAAACTCATCTCTAATGACTCCCAGCCCCAGCCCAGCCTACTTTTTATTCCTTGATACTGTGCAGAGCCTGTGAGCCAAAGTGAGGGAGAAGGGTAATTATTCAGGGAGAAATAGAAAAGGCAGAGTTCAACCAGACTAATTGACTTATTCATCAAGGCACAATGCAGGGAGAGCTGGCTTGGCTGAGTCAGCAATCAGCAAAACTTCATTTCCTCGTGCTAATATGGGCCACTTGTAAAGTTTGAAAGAGTGTTAGAAATCCTGGGAAGAGGCAGACAGGAATTTTGTGTTGGAGGTGTTTTTGTGGCAGTCCTGCTGTTCATTGGTGGGTGAGTTTCCTCAAAGTGAGAGCACTTTCTGAAATCAAAAAGTAATAGTCTGATCTCCAGCCATTCTTTGATTTATTGAATTGGTTTTATTCATTCAGCTCAGCAGTTGTAGCTGGTTTAGAAGAGTGTGCTTTCATATTTCTGTGAATTCTCCCCTCCTTGAGGGGAGCTTTTCCTCAAGCCAAGAAAAGTTTTTCCTCAAGTAAATCCCCCATGTAGGCTGAATTGTCAGTGAGATATCCTGATAGTTGTTTTCCTGATATGTTGGATAACCTTTTAGACAGACATAACTATTTAGATACACCTGATTTACTGCATACAAAGAATCCTTTGTTATAGATTTCTAAAAAAATTTCTAAAAAAACTCACCTTAATTCTCCGTGGGGGTGTAGCCACCTTCCCCCTGCATAGCAGAATTTGATATTTCAGCTTTCTCCTCTGCAAAATAAAGCTTGTGAATGTTCCTAGCATGATGCTGTGTTATACATTTCTCAACTGTGCCTTCCCTGAAGGCAATGCAACCCAGTGTCTGTGTGTTCCTTGTTTTCAAGTCAAGAGGTGCTGCCAAAGATTCATGAAGAAAAACACTACCCTTGTGCTCTGGTGGGGACTTGGAACACGTGGTACGGAGAGCAAGATCAGGCTGGTAGGAGATAGAAGTACAACCCAATGTAAACCCATGTGCTTGGCAGGTTTTTTCTTTTTTAAATCATCTCTGCTGACACCCAAACCCCCTGGGGCCAGTGTGAGGGGGTGTGTGCATCACTTCTCAGCTGTCTCACATGTGCACTGCTTGCTTTTGTCGTGCTGGGTTGGACAGCAGAGCCTCCATTCCTTCAGTTTTGTCTCGTTGTTGATGTATTTTCGTGTTTTCCAGGTGGTGATGGTTGTTAAAATTAACAGATTTGGGGGGGTTATTTGTTAAATACAGTCCTGTGGGCACAGCTCCTGAATATTTATGGGTGACTCTTGCCAAGTCAGAGTTTGTCCCTCCTTGGGCAGTATAAAAGCTTTGCTCAGCCATTCAGACTGTAATTGCTGTATGATAATGAATTGCAAATCATTCCAACCCATCTGCATTGTAACATTAAACTTTACTGGGGGAAAGTAAAAATCTTTCTGTTCATGTTCATACAAGGATACTGCCTAACTATGAAAACAAACTGGAACTAGACATGACTGAAGAGCTGCTACAGAGGTAACTCCAAAGAGCCCAGTGTAGAGAGAAAACCTGAAAAATGCCCTGGGAATTGGAAGGAATGGGAAGCCACAGATCCAAACCCATAGAGGTTCTGTGAGAGCTGTGCCAGGCTCGGTGCTGTTGCTTCCTAATTAAAAAATAAACTCCTGCACACATCAATTCTCCCTGCACTGCCAGCATATTGACACTGAACAAATGGAGACAATTAACAGCAGATGAACCAAACAATGTCTGAGAGCCAACCCTGGAAGCTGAAGGGGAATTGGGGAATGAGGACAATTGAAATGGGAATTCCTCAGGCAAATCCCAGTGGCTGCTTTTGGAACAGGTTAACACAGGCTGGATCTGTCACTGCATCCCCAGCCTGCCTTGGAAATGTTCTTGCAACACTGGAATAAAGCAGATTGTGGGGTTTGACTTGTTCAGTGCTGGGTTAATATCAGGTGGATCCATCAAATCTGCTCTGGGGGTGAGGCAGCAGCAGGAGCAGAAATCTGCTCTCCCAGAGAAGTGCCTCCCATCAGCCTCCTTTGCTCTCTTGGGAAAGAGCTGCTTAAGAGGGGAGAAAATAGGTTTTATTTTTCTGGGAGGTGAAATTATTGCCTGGCTGTACTAAATGCTTGTAAATACAACATTCTGTCATTTATTAAATAGGTTTATTCTGATTTATTAAGAAGGGAATGCTTTGAAAAAGATTGAGATATAAACATAGATACTGGAATTGTTTTATGGGGGAAATCCCAGCAAATGTTCAGGTTTTTTCTGCTTTTATTAATGTGGAGCTCAGAAATAACATTTGCATCGTTTTTCATGTCCTACAGAAAGTGTCTTGCTTTTGTGCTGGAGTAATTTACTGAGCTGAAAATCTGCCCCTCTACTGCTCTTAGATGAAATTGGTACAAAGCACGTTTTTGGAACTAAGTCATCCTCTTCAGCTGAATCTTAATTTCAGTAACAGTCATGACAAGTCATCACATCTTACTAGCATGGCAACAAAGAGTCCTTTCAGAAATTCCCCTCTTACCCTCAGACTAAAATGCAAAATTTTCCAAGAGAACCCCTTTCAAACAGCAGATGATTCCATTATCCCTAAAATATTCCAATGTGTAGTGCTTTCATTAATGAAAATCTATTTTCAAACCTGCTGCCTGGTTTCTACTTTTGTGTAATTTTGTAGTGTGAAGAGCATTTTATTGTGTGATTTTTCCATAAGATTTACCACTGGAGTGGGACATCCCTGAAATAAATGAAATTTTCTCTGTTTCAGTTCATTTGTGGCGATATGAGGGAGGGTACCCAGCTCTCAATGAGGTCATGAGCAAACTTCGTCAAAATAAGGTAAAAAATTCTGATTTTGTTACTCAGAAGAGAGCAAAGAACAGGCAGAACAAACAAACAAAAAAAAGCAGATTTAGATACCAAAGTGTCTCACGCCTTCCTGTGCAAGCCCGGAAACCTTTTTGAGAAAGGATTTATTGACACATCCAGTTTCAATTCCTGAATACTTCCTGTGGAAATCCTCGGAATTCTCAGCTTCACCAGGGAGAATTCAGACTCCTTTCAGGATTTCACTGTCCCCCAACCCTGATAGTATTTAAAAAACCCCAATCTGAGCCACCACATGGTGTCCTGCTGTTTGTTATTGCAGAATTTGACCCATTTCCCACATGATTTTTTTAGGAATTCACAGAATTCCGTAAGGAGAGGGGGAACATGCTCCTCTCCAGGAAGAACCAGCTCCTGCTGGAGTTCAGCTTTTGGAATGAACCTGTTCCCAGAAATGGCCCTAATATTTATGAATTGAGATCTTACCAACTCAGAGTAAGTCTAAATTTTATTTCTTTCTGATTTTTGAAGCTCTGTGCTGCCCTAAAACCTTGGGAGGGTTTTTATGGCAAACAGAACTTGTCTGGAAAATCTGCTTTTTCTCCAAGCTGGTTTCTGAGTTTGGGGTCTGAGGTGGAGGCAGGCTCCAACAAAATCCTGATGGCTGCAGGGCTGAAACCCTGTGGTTGCTTTTTGGGATGCTTCAGAGATGACTAAGAGGTGGTAAACAGAGCAATTAAGGATTATTTGAATATTCTTATCACTCAGAGGAAGGGATTGTGTTAACACAGGGTGGTTTCCATACAGAAACAGTATGAAAATTGTATTTTTTTAATTTTTTTTTTTTTTAACTGCAGCTTTAACAGTGTGTTTTGTTTCTGCAGCCTGGAACAATGATTGAATGGGGCAATTACTGGTGAGTGTTGCCTTCAGCCCTGGGGTGCTCCTGGCTGAGAGGTGCAGGTGTGGAAAAAGCAGGACAGGAGGTGCCAGGGTGACACCAGAGCCACCAAACCCCCAGTTAAGGAGCTGCTGCTGCACTTTCACCCCTGCTCAGTCACCCCTGTGACCCTCTGAGGGAAAAAAAAAGGAATTTTATGCACAAACAACACTCTGTGGTTTGGCTTTGCTTCCCAGAACCCTTTTAGTTTGCTGTAAAAAACCTGGATTTTCAGCAGAATGCTGCTTGGGAGGAGTGGCACCGCTTCTGGGACACTTGGTTCATCTTTCCCAAGATCACTTTCAGCTCAAATCTTGGCTCTTGAAGCTGTCAGAGTCAAGTTGCTTCTTGAAAAGCTGCTGAGCAGCACATTTTTATTTTCATGTATAGGTTAGAAGTATTTTCTATTGATTATATGCCTCTGGTTTTGTCTTATTTTTAACCAGGGTGAGCTTATTTCAATTTACACTCACTGTCCTTGCAGTTCTAGTGGTTGATAGTTAAACAATTTGAAGTATTTTCAATTATTTGGCCAAAGGTGAGGACTTAGACTTTCAGCCTTGTCATTGATGTCATTGTTTCAATGACAGTCATTTGAACAAATTGGATTTAGATTTTTTTTTTTTCTGTAAAACAGGCACATCTCTACTGGTAGAAAATCTGTTTTATAAGATACAACAAGAGAAATATCTTAATTTATGCAAAGATCTACATAAATAAAAAGTTGTATTCTGCTACCACAAAATCTGTGGAAAATTAATGTGGCAAAGCTAACGTGACTAAAACTTAAGGATTTAGTTATAAAACCTGCTCTAAAAAGGCCACTTTACACTGTTCCAGCAATTATATTTATCCTGAATTTACTTGAAAAATGATTAATGGAAACTTCAGTGAAAATGTAGCTTCCAATCTTAATGCATCCTAACAAGACACAGAGGGAAATCTCAATTATTTAGTGCTGAAAACGAGCATGGGGCAGATTTTTTCTTACTTTTAATGTCTGAAGTGCTCAGCAAATGCAGTTTAACATTCCAGCTTCCCTTCCCCTCTGTTTTCCTGGCCCTTCTCCCTGATTTCCTGGCCACATGTGCAGGCTCTGATGTCTCTTTGCTCCTCTGCAGGGCTCGTGCAATTCGCTTCCGACAGGACAACAACGAAGCAGTTGGGGGATTTTTCTCCCAGATTGGACAGCTCTACATGGTTCATCACCTTTGGGGTAAATTCCTCTTCTCTGCTTTTTTCTCCCACTGACTCAGCCCAGGAGGAAATATTTTTACAGAAGGCAGATGTCTTAAAAGTTGAGGTTTAAAGTTTTTTTTTTTTTAATTTTTTGTAGGCAAATTTATTCTTCACCAAAATAAGAAATGAACATTTGTTGTTTTGTTCTGTTTCTCCCCGAGTTTCTGCTGTCCCTTTCTCATTAGGAACTCAATGTTTGCTCTCAGCCCCACAACCACAGCCCTGCTGTCCCAGCTCAGGCTGAAATCAGTTTTTTACAGTTTCATTTCAAGCCTCACATTCACCTGCAGAAAGGAAAATCAGGCATTAATTTCCATTCCTGCATGGAGGTGTTTTGGTGCTTTCTCTGTGCATTCATAGCCATAAACACCTTAGGATTGTTTCAGCTTGAAAAACAATAATTTGTTGGAAATCACTCATTTTTTTCTTCATATCCCAACAATCCAGAATTTTATATTTCAGCAGGCTGGCAGCCCTCATGTAGAGCTGTGCCCCTGAATTATCTTACCTGTGCCCAGGCATTCTCTCTCTTCCCCAGCTCCTTCTGCTGCTCTGGGGGCTTTTCCTTCCAGCACAGAATTCCTGATTTTTCTCCTTCCCGCTGCTCCCAGCCTCCTAATTCCTCCTTGGAAATCTTCTAAGGGATCTCTTCCTGTGCAGAAGGGAAAGGAGTCACTCTGTGCTTGTTTTCCCAGCTTACAAAGACCTGCAAACCAGGGAAGATATAAGGAATGCAGCGTGGCATAAACCTGGCTGGGATGAACTGGTTTATTACACAGGTAACCCATTAACTTCTCTGGAATGCTGGGGGCAGACTTTGGGCTGTGCCACCCTCTCTGCTCCTCAGCACATCCCTCTGGGAGAAAAAGGTTTGTCTCTCAGGGGGAAGTGTGTGTGTCTGGGTCAGTTTGTAGTCTATAAAGGAGCAGGGGGATGTTGCACTGAGCTGTAAAGTGATTTTCGCAGCTGGTTGTACATGGAAAAGTTGCCCAAGTGCTAAAAACTTGCTGCATTAATACTGAATTCTTACAGCAGCACTTCTGTGGAAGAACAGATTTATGTAAATGCTTGTCCAAAGAAATAGGGAGCCAGGAGTGAAATTTACCTTTCTAATAAGTGATTACTTCAAATATTTCGTGAAATACAGCAGCCTTGTTAAATGCATTGCTGGGAAAAGGGAATTTAGACTTTGGAATGGAAAGCCAGGAGATCTTTGAGATCAAAGAAAGCTGTCACAACAAAACTCCCAGAAGTTTGCCAAGCATGTCAGCTTTGGGTTCCATAGGGCACATTTCAAAGGAAGTTACACCAGAAAAATGTAGGCTCACTTCCCTTCTGGTGAAAAGAATGGAAATACTTGTCTTCAGACAAGCAGAGAGATGACACTAAAATCGTTTTTTCCCCAAACCACTATGCTAGAGGGATGATTACTGAATGTGCTGAACTCTCTCAGTGAAATTAAAACCTCTCTCCATTTTTTCAGTGCCCCTTATTCAGGAGATGGAGTCCAGAATCATGATACCCTTGAAGATTTCTCCACTTCAGTAAAGTCACTGATTTTCTTGTGCCTACATAGATGAAGTGACAAGTATTTGTCTTAATTTATGGTATACACTGTATATCATAGTCTGAAATATAAAAGTACTGTATTGAGCTTATAAAAGAGACCTCTTTTCTTCAGAACCCACGACCTTCTGCTCTTGGGGGGGGAAAAAAACCACACAGGACTGTGATTAAAAGGTTGGTGAATTGAAAACAAGTCCAAATGTGTGGGCCAGGTCCCCAGGGGAAGGTGTGATTTGAAATCTCCTGCTCCACAGGCACTGCCCAGAGCTCAGTAACAGCATTGCTGTGAGCATTTAATGACTGCACCTTTCCAAAACAAAACGTGGGAGTAAAATGAGAAGCTCTGGGGAAAGGAGAATTTCATTTCAAATTGTGAAACGAGCAGCTCTGGAGCTGCTGTGAAATCCCCCCTGGCTGGTGGAACAGGCTGAAATCAGCAAATCTCCCTTTCCAAGCAGACAGTTGGGATAATCCTGTGGGGCAGGGGATGGATTTTGGGCAGCAAGGGGCATTGCAGGGTCTCTGAGCACACCTTTGTGTGGAACCTCCCCCTGGAGTGAACCCCAGGGCCAGCCACACTTCCCCCACAGACACTGCCTGAACACCCTGCAGGGAATCAATCCCCTCCAAAGCATTTCCCTCCCCAAACAGCTCCAAAATCTGGGAAAAGGGGTTGAATTTAATAAGCAGTGCTGGTTCAGACTTACAGGGGGGCTGCAGGCCCCGTGGTTGGGTTGGGGGGTGAAGCTGGGCTTGGCATTTCCGTGTCCCATGGTGTCCAGTTCTGTTTTGGTTTCACTTTTAGACTAGAATGTATCCACACTTTTTTGGTGTCTGCAACGATGTGAACATCCTGTGAGTGACAGTAAATATTCTCTCTCTCTCTCTCTCAAGTGGCTCCAAGAAGCAGTGTAACATATTGAATGTACAAAGCAGTTCTGAATGTCCAGTTTGTACATTTCAAGAAGGTTTCAGGAAGAACATATCAGTCAATAAAATCCTTTTAATTTTCACTTTTTGCTGGTATCTCCTGTGTATTGCACCACTTGTGTTTTCTCTCCTCTTGCAGTGTTTAGTGTGTAAAATGTAGAATATTTCAGCTTAATTAACCAATATCACTTCTTTGGGTTGGGGACAGCATTTCCCATTTGCTGCTCTCCTTCTCCAAAGTGAATTTACAATCTCTCCATCACATCCCATTTTGCTAAGTGTTCTAGAGGTTCTGAGTGCTGTGGTGATAAATAAAAAACACTTTTCCTTTTGTTTTTTCTCCACAAATTATGCTTCATTTTTCAGGTGTGGCTTCTGCTTCCATGCAATGCACTGCACTCGTGCCTCCCCTTGAATTTCCTCTTGAGCAAAGTCAATATTTGACCTGGTTCTTGTCTGGGTTTATATTTTCCTCCTGTTGTCAAGTGATGATGGGATTTTACTGAGTCAGATTCTTTGCTGTATCAGCTTTAGGTTGCTCAGTGAGGCAAGGAAATCATTTGAGCTGATCCTCCTTGTAAATCAGCCCTGAGCACTGATATCACCTGGGGCTGCAATTTTTCCAGACTTTTGGGGCTACTCTTCAGCTGCAGAAGGAAAAAAAGGCTGCCAAAATCCCCTTCCAGTCCTTTTCATCTCTCCCAGCATCTTCCCAGGTTTCTTTTCCCTGGAGAATTGTCCTTGTAACTCTTACCCAGCAATCTCTGCCAGAGACAAACAGCAAAATAACATTTTTGTAGTGACAGGATTTGTTATGTTCTGCTGCAATCCATGTTTTTTACCTTCACCAGGAATCAAATTCTGCCTGGCACAGCTCGTGTTGTTCAAAGGCCACGAAGTTTTGCCTGAATAAGGACTCAGAGGAGTAACTGGGTGTCCTGTGGGGTGACATCACAGAGTGCAGGTCCCTTACCCACTCCCAGGATCTGAATTCCCCCCTGGAATTCTGAACTTCCCCTGCCCTGATGTGTTATGGATGTGCCTCCCCTCATTCTGAGCTTCCTGCTCGTGCTCTGGCTGCCCTCAGGGTTCATTCCTGTTCTTTTACCTGCAGATAAAACAGTTCTGTTATTTTCCTTACAGCTGACAAAGTGAACTCCAGTTGGCAATGCCAATCTTTCCTGGCTTCCCTTTGCCTGAGCTTGGTTTTCCCTGGTTCCATGAGCACTGTTGGGATCTTCCCTCTGAATTCCATTAGGTGAGCAATCCCTCAGCATTTCTTACAGCAGAGCTGCTGGAGTTCAGAGCTCAAGTCTCTTTCCAAAGGCTGAAAAGTGGGAGAGAGCCTGGAAGGGCCTCTGGCACCTCTCAACTCTTGTTCCACTGCAATGACACAATTAAAACTCGGGTTTAATTCTCCTGCAGAAAGCTGCAAACTGTCTGTCATGCACATACACAATTTAAAGCAATTCTGCCTCATTAAACAACCACATTAAAAGGTTTTTATCTGAAGGTTGGTGGTCAGCAGACCCACCTGGAGCCCAGGCCCTGTGACCTGTGCTGCTCCCCAGACTTTGCCCCTCTGTGCTGGGATGTGTCCGGGCAAATCCGTGACTGAATCTTTCCTCACCCTGCTCTATTCCCTGCTGGGAATTTTCCACTATTTCACAGACAAAACAGCTGAGCCTCTCCCTGAGCTCAGCAATCCTCCTGCTGCCTCCTGGGCTAGAGGTCAGTCCCCATATTTGCCCAGTGGAAGGGGAGGGGAGCATTTTTTTTCCAAGCCAGTCCGACCTAAAGAGCTGTTGTGAAATCCCTGGCACGGCCCCACGTTTCCATAGTGCCCCGACTGGCAGAAGCTCCTGCTGTGAATGTTAACATCACTCCCAGGGCTCCTGGCTGGGGCACTGGGGGAATTGCAGAGCCCTGAGCCATGTCCCAGTGCCTGGAGCTCCAGCTAATCAGCTCCATGGCAGATTTATTTCCTTCGTGGCCTTTTAGTTCCATAAAAAAAAAAAAAAAAAACCCAAACCAAATAAACTCCTTTAACTTCGTGGCTGTGGGATTGCACAGGGGAGAACAGTGGGAGCAGAAACACTTCAGAAACACATCCCTGCTCGTGCAGCCTTGCCTGAACAAAAGCAGGATTGTCCAGGAGCTGCCCTGGGAGCTGGCTGGGACTTTGCTCAGGAAGAATTTCAAAAAGCCCATCTTTAACACTCCCAGAAGTTGTGGGGAGCCTGCCAGCCATTGTCTGCTTGGCTTTTGTGGGGTTTGCTGAGGTCTCTGCAGATCCTCTGGGCTCTTCTGTGTCTGCCTTGCTCCAAAAGGCATCACCAGTTTGGTTCTGGATTTGTTTTCTTTTAACCCTTCTACTTTACTATTTAAATGCTGTTGTAACTTCCAGCCAAAATCACTGAGAGCTGCACCCCTCCCTCTGGGCTGCAGAGTTAACATTAACATTAACAATAATTAGTTAATTACTTAATTAACATTAACTCCCCTGGCCCCCATCTCCTCCTCAATGATGGCACAGAATGAACAGAACCAGTGTTTGCTTCAGTTTCTTGTGATGCTTCAACAATTGGACAGCAGCTGTCACGTGGCACCTTGGTTTAATCATCACAAATCAAGGAAATTCAGCGCTAATTGTGAAAAGCAGTGATTATTATGAGATAATGTGGAATTTTGGAGGGTATGTGGTGGGGGGAAAGAGAATTGTCACACTTCAGTTTCTAGAAAAATACCAGGGCTCTTTGTAAGCACTTAGAAGACAAAAACTCTGCAGATATTAAATTTTTAAAATACTAAATCCTGTCCCTTTTACCCATCTTTCCCCAGTGTGTTGTGGGGATTGAAGGAAGGGGCAGGTGTGATGTATTTTAGCACTGCTAAAGCTTTTCACATCCTCACAGGTGAGATTCTTACAAGCCAGGGAAATAAAAGTCCCACAATGTGAAAAACACACTCAGGAGAGTTGTCAGCATTTAGCAGGTGCGTTCTCTTGGATCAGACACTAAAGAGACTCCTTAAAAAACCAAGATACATCAGCTGGAGCTTGGAGGAGTTCTTAGAACAGGTCAGGCTTAACTCTGGCAGAGTTTAGGGGTGGTTAATCCACATTGGAGGCAGAGGAAGGGAGTGAAGTTTGCCAGGATTTCCTTTAAAGGCTGATGAATTCTCTCCCACCCCGTTACAGCTGATGGGGGTGGGCTGGTAAATGAATAAAACAGTTCCACAAACACTGGCCCCACTTCCCAACATCAGCAGATTGGAGTTGGATTGGAATATTTTGCTGAAGGATGGGAAGGAACCACTCTCTGTCCCTCACCTGAAAATGTTTCTTAGCCAGGGATGAATGCTGGGCCTGTCTCAGATTTCCATGCAGCTCCTGTCCCAGACAGGTTGAGTAACTGATGTTGAGTAACAGAGGACACCTCAGGTTCTCTGTAGCCACAATTTTAATGAAATCAGAAATATTTAGTGACATTTTCTACCGGTTCACTGATTACCTGCTGCTGAGACTCTGCAGTGAAAGGTACTTGCCCACCTGCAGTGTGAATTTATTATTATTATCATTATTATAATATTATCATTATTAATTAGACAAAGTTTTTTGTTTGTTTGTGGCCTTGTTCTTTTTTTGTCACCCAAAATGAGTAGAGGCATTACCGATGAAACAACAAATGTGCAATATTGACCAGGAGATAGTCCCTTTAAGTATTTGTAACTTATTATTTTCTGTGTTGGGTCTTCACTTGGAAGTAAATAATCGATTTATTTCTTCCACCATAGGAAAGCTTTATAAAAAATCCCACCCATTTTCATCACAACCTATTGGAGCAGAACCTATTTGCCACACGAAGCCAGAGTGGAAGGTCCCCAACTCCCAGATATCATGAAACACTCCAGCCCACGAGTTTGCAAACAAATAAATGTTTAATGGCATTGTATAATGGATTTACAGGTGTTAAATAGATTATTTTACACGAGGATTTATCGCTCTTCCAGCTCCTTTAGCAATTCGTCAAAGTGGGTGATGTACCATTTTGCTTTCTCCTTTACTTGCTTTCTGACTACATTGCCTCCAAATCCAATGAAGCAATCCTGGAAAAGTACAAAGGATGGGCACATGGATTAGGATAGTTCTCAGTAATTAAGTTTTCTTTCAAGACTGGATTTTTAAAATCCCAACGTTCCTCCCTGCCCTGTTTTCCTTTGCGTGTTCAATTTTCAGATTTATTAATGATTAATTCTGCAGGATTGGGATTTTTCTCAGTGCCTTGTAGCTTCCAGATGTGAGCTTTTAGTGAGGATCTGATGTAAATATGATGCAATTCCATTCAAGACCAAGTAAACATTGGCTCATGCACGAGCATCCCACAATTACCCCTCTGCTGTTTATCTTACCTCTGTTTACCTCATCTGAGAGATACCAAAAGCAAACATTAACCCTGACCTCAATCATTAACCAGAGAAATCATCATTTCTACATCTCACAAACCCCCCTGCAGTGAAAGTGCAGGGTTTAAATTTTCCATTGCAGCTTTTTTTTCCTTTTTTTTTCTTTTTTTTTTTTTTTTTTTGCCTTGAGGTGGGAAGCATTAAACAAATCCTGAGCTGCTGTGGGG
This sequence comes from Certhia americana, assembly GCA_018697195.1. Classification (NCBI taxonomy): domain Eukaryota; kingdom Metazoa; phylum Chordata; class Aves; order Passeriformes; family Certhiidae; genus Certhia; species Certhia americana. The sequence goes on along the minus strand of JAGMWU010000020.1, from coordinate 5,439,636 downwards.
TATTGAGGGACATTTGTGTGGGAAAAGGAGCTGAAGCAGAGATGGAATTAAAATCTATCTCCCTGGGACCATAACCAATAAAAGTCGTATTTTTGGTAATTTTTTTATTAAAGAATCCAAACTTCACTCTTCTTCCCCCGCCCAAGGATTTGCTCAGGAGGAATTCAGGATTTCTGTAATACTCACCCCAGGGGGGCAGGCTTCCATGTCTGTAGCTCCATCTCCAATCATAACCACTTTCTTGAAATGAAACTGTTCTTTCAGATGAGTGATTACCTTTCCTTTCCCCCCTGATTCAGCTGTTGGTTGTGTTTCATCAAATCCTGCATATTCTCCTAGAAAACAATGGAAGGAAAAGTTGGAAATATAGATATTTTCTTGTAAATGAAGGAAGAGCTCTGCCTGTGGTTTGACTTCATTGCATGCAGTCCTGTAAAACTCACAGCATCAGCATCCCAAATCAATAATTCCAAGGGAAGTTTAAGACTGGGATTTCACCCAGGTCTTCGGGGGGGGGGAGGGATTTTCAAATTAAAACAGAGATATTTTCAGAGAAAAACAAAAACCTCTGTGGACAGTGCTACCAATCCATTCCCAGCCACTCTGGTGTGAACATCCCAAAAGCAGCAGCCAGGATGATGCAGAGACAGGGCAGAAAACCCTGAGTAAGGAACAACGTCAGCTCTGCTGGGGCACTCCAGCTTCAAACCCAGAGCAGCTCTGCTACAGGGCCCCAAAGGCACTGAAAGGGAGATTTGTGAGAGCAGCTCAGGTCGTGGACTCTTTACCTTGAAGGAGCAGGAGGAAATGAAACTCTGCTCTCAGCAGCTGTAACGAGTTTTACCTTTGGCACAGCTCGCAATTAAAAAGTAACCACAGCTCAATTTCTAACTTGAAGTGTGCCTTGAGCTGGTTTTTGGTAAGGCTTTGTGATTTTCCTCCATGGAGTTAGCTGGATTGGGACCAGGGCAGTGCCTGCAGCCATTAATTAATAATGTCATAAATTAGCAGAGAAAGGGGATTTGAGTGGGCTCTCACCGTTGAAGTAAAATTTGAGCCTGTTGGCGAAGACGTTTGCTGTGGGAATGTTCAGCTGCAAGGCCACGTGTTCCACAATGCTCTGGAACCCCCCCGAGACCAAGAACACCTGAACCCCTCGTTGGTGGAGTCTGCTCACCAGCTCCCTGAGAAGAGACAGCACAAAGGTCAAATAAACCCTTCCTAAAGCAGGCTTTGTGCTGTTCCAGCCTAGATTGGGTCTGTGCTGCCTGCAGCTCCATCCCTTCTCTGCTGCCCAAAGCTTTTCCCTCTTTCCCTTTCTTTGTGCACACACCTGGCTGGAAAGGGCTGGACAAAACCATAATTTCATTCCTCAAAAACAAACTCCCTAAAACTCTTTCCACATTCACATTGGTTCCCTTGAACAAGTGACAGCAGATCCAGTTCAGTTTTTTGTTTTTTTTTTCCTGAAGTGAAACAACAGCAAGGAAAGTAATCTGGAATGCAGCAAAAAGCAAGGAATGAGATTAAACCACTGCCCCAAAATGCTCAGTGGGCTGAAAAGTGCAAAGTGCAAATGTTTTCTAAGCCAGAGTTGGTTCACCAGATGCTGGACATGGATGCCATCTTTAGAAGAAGGCACCAGCTACAGAAAAGGAATCAAAAAAAGAAGTTTGTGTGCCCAGTTCATGTCAGTGAAGGCAGTGAAAAGATTTGGCTCTGGGGGCAGGAAGATGATCCTGCAGCAAGGGGAGCAGGGGAAGGGGGTAGCAGGAACAGCAGAAACACTGAGGATTGAAAAGCAAAGCAGAAGCTTAAAGCAGGACACAGAAAAGGAGGAAGAAAGGGAAGGACTGAAAAGGAGGAAGAAAAGGAAGGGATGAAAGGAAAATCATGTGATCCTGAATAAGGAAACAATGTTCTCTTTGTAGTTATCTCTAGCTGTCTTCTATAGAAAAAAAAAAAAAAGATAAAATACAAGCACAGGATCATCTAAAACTCCTTTTATATGCTAAAAATATTTTAGACTTGAAGCTATGGTCAGATTTTGTTGTACAGAAATTCTTTTCAATTGTTAGGAATAATTTGAATAGGGAAAAAATTCCCAGAGCTTTTCAGTTTAAATAGCTCATGTTCATTCTAAACCTCAGGATGAATGAATACACATATTTATGTGTGTTTGATTAATGAGGATTTTAATGTTTTTAGAGAGTTCAGGATGGGTAGCTCTGAGCAGTGGATCCCCTAAACTGAGCCAGGGGTGTGACTGCACTGAGGAGAGTCAGAGAGAGGTAACAGAGTTGCAGAATAGACCAAATTTAAGAAGGTATTGAATCTCCTCCCAGTCCAGCACCCCTGAAGAAACAGTGGTTGGACAGATTCTTTTCCATGCCCATTTAATCCTCAAGCCAGGATTTGAGCTTGGCAGCCAAGTTAATATCTAAGAATCTTTTCCTTTTTCATTGATGCTTAACCCCTTGCATGGAGTCAGGCTCCTGATCCAAGCTTTGTACACACCCAGCATGGAGATGGAGCAGGAAGGCAACACAAACCAGCTCTGTGGCCTTACAGAATCACTGATGGCACAGAATTTGGTTTATTTATTCCATCTGCTTCCTGAACGCTTAAAAAAAAAATTCAATTCTTCTTACCTTATTCCTGGAGTTAGCTGCGGTGGGTTGTCAGATATTAATTTCTGCACTTGTTCATAGGAGGGCCGGATGAGACCTAACCGTGCTGTGAGAGCTGCCTTGAATGTCACAGTGCCACCCATGGCTCTGCGGGTCCTGAGGGACAGCCAGAAAATCAAATCAGGGACATTTCACCAGCTGGGGCTGCTCCCAACAGCAGAACATGAACAAGGAATGACAAGGAAGAGAGGTTCTAGTGAACCCAAAGTTTGGTGGTGTCCGTGGAAAGGAGAGGCAGTGGAGCAAAGGCAAATGGCTCCATTCCCTCTGTGCTGCCATATTCCTGAGCTGAATCTAACAAAACTTTTGCTAAAGCTTCAGTTTATGTTCTGTTTGCCAGCCTCAACCTCAGCCATGGGTTGGGAGCGCTGTCCCCTCTCCTCCAGCTCATGGTGAGGTTTCCTCTTTCAGAACAGGGTTTGGCAGTGCTTAGCCAAGTCTAATGAGGAGGGCTGCTTTTAGTCTATCAAAATTCCCATTAGGGAATTTCTGCCAGGATAGTTTTGTCGGGTGGCCTCCCAATTCCCAAACCGAGTTACCTCACCCTGCGTTAATTCCACGCAACACCCCAAGCCCCATACAACCTGTAACAGCCTACAGCAGAGTCAAACGGCTGCAAAGCATCAATTCAAGAGTCACAGACTGATCTTCTCCAGGGCTAATGCTGCCTGGCACCCTGGGAGTGCCCCCAGCCATACGTACATCTCTGCCACAGCATCCCCGACCCCGCAGAACTTGGCCAGCTCGTCGATGCCCTCCTCCCTGATGACGGTGCTGTCCACGTCGAAGCACACGGCGTCGGCGCTGCGGAAGATCTCCTTCAGCTCCATCAGGGACGCCATCCTTTTGGGAGCCTTCTTACTGTGAGGGGACAAGATGAAGTCTTTCTCTGAGTGAGAGTAGTGCACTGTTTCCTGAGCCATTGGTGCTGCTGCTCTGGGGCGTGCGAGAAGGGCCGAGCACAGCCTGCCCACGGCTTTTATCCTGCCTGGAATGGTGGTGGGGGTCTGGCTCAGCTGCTGATTTGCTCCTGCTGTTGCTGCCCTACTGATGGTCACCTCGTGATGCTCCAGGTGGGCCGTGGAGCCCTGGGCTGCTGCTGATTTGCTCCCTGCTGCCTCAGCCCATTGATGTTCATGGGTTCAAGGTTGTAATCCTTGGCATTGGCTGAGGCACCGGGCTGCCAAGTGCTGTGTGGGATTGCAGGGTTTGTTCCATCTCAGGGGGGTCTGGGTTTCTCACCTCTCCCAGGCTGGAGTTGCTGCAGGACACCCAGGGCCTAAGAATTCATTGCAAACTATCCTAAACCTATCAATAAGTGGTTGTCCCTAAATCAGGAGGGTTTAGATCCTTTTCTACGTCCTCATTAATAAAAGATTAGATCATTTTAGCTTTGGGGATTAGCCTTTTATAAATCCATCAAACCCTTGGCCCATCAAGACATCACATTTTCCATAACAGCTTCTGACAAAAGTTTATTTTCTATCCTTTTAGATCTGCCCATTTCAATATGTTGAGCACTTGTGCAGATTAGAAGCTTTAGGAGTTAAACATCTTCTTACTCATCCCTACTTACCTTGTGCTTCATCCTTTCACAGGGAAATTAATTCAATGTGGATTTTACTATCTACTAATCTACAATTTAGACACAAACAACACCTTCCTATTTATCTCACTCCTCAGATTTTTGTAGAAATTTTTGTTTCTTCTAATCTCTCAGACATCTCTCAGGACATATCTTGTGTGATTGATCTGGGTTGCAGGTTCTTTTCCTGGGATAGGGGAAAAACAACATCAAACAGCACATTCTTAAGAATTATGGGGATATTTATAACCTTTCATCTTTTGTTTTCCTCTCACTAATGGTCAAAGCAGGAACAAGAACCTCTGAGTTTATTCCCAGGACTTGGTGAACATCAGGATACAAAAAGGCTTTATGAAAAATTCCCATCATCACTACAAACGTAGAACACACAGCTCTCTTATCTGCTCTTGTACATGGAATAAAAGAGAATGCTCCAATTTATTGTTGGAAGGTGAAAATCTGTCTGAAGGAAACCAGCCAGCCTGAGTGGTGAAACCTGTTGTGAACAGCCAGGAGCTGTGTCTGCGTGAGAGATTCTACCTGGAGAGCAGGGAGATGTCAGTGAGCAGGGGACAGAGACAACAAGTGACATGAGAGGCACAGGCAGCCCTCAGACAGGATTTTTTTGTGGGCTTTATTCTGCCACCTTTGAGGGGAGTGGGTGGCACTAGAGGAGTTATCCTAGAAAAGGGCTTTTACAGAGCCCCTCTGAGCTGCAGTTTGGCAGAACTCTGCCCTTGGTGCATGGACACACCATAAAACTCCAGTCTAGCCTTAGGATCATGACTAATGGATTATTTGCTGCAGGCCATGTGGGGTTTTATCTTTTTCTACAAAGACTGTGCCAGACATGTAAGAAAAATGGTTATAAGCCATCAACATGGCATATAAAAGAAAAGTGACCATGGACATCAAAACTTCCAGCCCAGCTCTGAGGTAAGGCTTGGTGGACAGAGGCCAGTTCTGAGGTCAGGCTTGGCACTGGCTGGGCAGGTGACACGTGGATTCCACGTTTGCTTTGCTTTGGCCTTGACTTGCCCTGGACTGCAGAGCTGTGTTTGTGTTTGCAGTGAAATCTCCCAGTTTTCCAAGCAGCAGGGCCGTGATTCCAGGGCAGGTGTGCGTCACCAGCGCCCAGCCCTGCTGATGCAAAGGCACCATTGCCTCACCTGGGGCTGCACTGCAGCCCTGCCACACCGTGTGGGGACACTGCTCTGTGACGTGGCTGCTCGGGGACTACCTGGAATTTCGGTCTGGACACACGGCTTGACGCTGTCCCAGGAAAACATTCTCCCTCCCAACGTGTGCTGGGAGCAGGGATGGTGAAATGTTCATATTTCCATCTCTCTGATATCCACATTTCCTATGTTCCTTTCCCTGCTGGCTCTCTGATATCCATATTTCCCATGTTCCATTCCCTGCCAGCTCTCTGGTATCCACA
>JAGMWU010000020.1:5414167-5433910 GCA_018697195.1 Certhia americana | reverse complement strand
CATGTTCCATTCCCTGCTGGCTCTGATATCCACATTTCCCATGTTCCTTCCCCTGCTGGATGGTCCTTACAATGATGACATCAAAGCTGTGCTGGACTTTGCACTTTGATGGGCAAATAAAGAAGAATTATTGTGGAGTCACAGTTGGAATTAACCCTGTCCTCTCTTTATTCCAGGCAACTCTTCGAAAGGAGTTTCAAACTGTGGTTTATGTTGTCGAAAAATGACAAATTGGATGGAAAAATGGAAGAATTGCAAAAATCATCAGTAGCACGTCAGAGCTGAAATTGTGCAAAACCCTTCAGCTGCAGTCAAGGAAAAGCAATTTTGCATTCCAAGTGGTCCAGGCCTGTATTAAGTGGCAGAGACTAATTATTCCAAAATACAGAGCATCTGACTGCTTAAAAGTGTAAATGTTTTAATGAGATTGGAAGATAAAAGAAATTCCTACAATTAATGGGCTCTGTTTCCATATGAAAAACACTGACAGGGAATCTCTGATCTCCCTACCACTGAATTTCAGGTAAGTAATCAATTCCTAACCTGAAAAGCATTCAAGCAGCAAACATTTCAACAGGTCTGACATAAAATATCATGGGGAAAAGCTGGAAAGAAGAATATGGGGAAGAGAAGAACAATGGGCAAAGTGGCTAAAGAAGACCAAAAAGTGACAGAGAGAGAGAGACGCAGGGTGAAACTTGAGATAAAGATGGAGAAAGAAGGAAATCACCAGGGAATTCCTGTGAGATCTCCTTGCCCCCAGACTATAAAGTGTTTTATTAGGCTGTTCTGAAAAAAAAAAAAAAATTAAAAAAAATACACTTTCAGAAGGAATCATTCTCTTTCATAATACACAGGGTGGAGTCACAAACAGGGGAATTATGTAAGAGCACATGGGAAAGGAAAACAACTGAAATCCTCTCTGTTTGCTGTCCCTCCGAAGAAGGGCACTTGCCTCATGGGGAAAAGCTGCACCTCCCTCTGCATGCACATGTAATGCAAATGGAAGCAGTAAGTGGTGCTCAGAACTGCAGGTGTCCTGGGGCTGCAAGGTTCTGATGAGATCTCAAACCCCTCATTGTGACTAGACCTCCCTTGTTGTCATATTTCAGCTTTCAGAAGTGCTGCCACGCTGCTGCTTTGCATAATGATCACATTTATTGCTGTTAAAAAGGAAGATTAAGTGAATCTTAATGAAATATTACCCAGCACTCAGGAATATCCTTGTTTGCAAACACTTTCTGATTCACTTCCCCATTTAACATTGTATTGAACGTTAACAGAAGTTCAACCACACTAAGCTGTTTCTTTTGCCTTGAAGGGAAACTGCCGCTCAGAGCAAAGGATTTGGAGAAAATAGTTTCTTGAAACTTTTTTCAGGACCTTTTCCTCCTACAGCTTCTAAGAACATTCCCAGGAGTGTTTCCATGGTGTGAGTTTAAACAAACCACTTAATCCTCATTGTTTCCAGTCCTGTGTCTGTAAAATGGGAATAATACAGCGACATAGCTCCTCTGTGCTGAGCTTTCATCCTCAGAATTAGCAACGTTTTGAAAGCTTTAGAGGAAAGCTGATACATTTAAGCAGATTAGTTATATTTAAGCAAATTGTGTTTGTGTTTCATATAAGTTTTAGAAGTTCAACCCTTCCACCCATAACTTTCTGTGGTTTGCAAGGAAAGAATAGGAAGATTCAGTCCTTAATCTCCTGGATTTTCTTCCTTTTTTTTTTTTTTTAAGGTTTTGTTAAACCTCCTGGGTTTTCTCTTTCATTTGAGGTTTTTCTTTATCCTCCTGCTCAGTTTGTAAAGGCAGCGGCACAAAGCTGTCCGCAAATCAAGAGATGAACTGCTCGCAGCTCCCCACGATTATCTGCACAGCAGTGCCTCACAGCGAACTCATTTAAACACCTCGTGAAAAGCAGGTGAAAAAGGGGCAGAAGGAACCTGTTGCATGTTGACATCCACCTCCCAACTCTCCAATCCCCTCTCTCCTTTCCTGCCAAAATGCTGCTGCTCCCCCCGTGCCCGATTGCATCATTCATTCACGCCGCTGTTATAAAACAAGCACGGCGCGCCGGTGCCGGCCAGCACAACCACAAGATCCTCCTCGTTTATCCTTGCTGGAAAACCTCCTCCCCACCACCACCCTCCCCGGTGCTAGGGATCTACGAGCCAAACGTCAAGCCCTTCTGCGAGAAAAAAAGCACGGTGCCGGTGACTTACAGAACCGAAGCGGCCGTGGCTGCTGCCGCCGCTGGAACCTCAGTGCCACGGGGAGGGAGGGAGCGGCTGAGCCCGTCAGTGACACCAACCCCACGCACGGGCTGTGCTGGACCAGAGCCGCATTTTGCCTCTCAGCCCTTGATAAAGCGCTGAGTCAGCCCGCCCGGGGGGTTTGTTTGAGGTGCTCGCACACATGGGAGCAGAGCAGGGCAGCAGTTCGCTGCCAGCCGGGGCGGCAGAGCAGGGACGGAGGGAGGAGCTGCGGGACGGGAGAGCTCGGGGCCGGGCACGGGGATGGGCACCGGCAGCGGGGCTCACAGCAGCCGCGATCCGGAGCTGCTCCTGGCAGAAAGCAGAGACCAGGCAAAGACTCTGTTTTGGGCAGAGAAGAGAGCATTTGGGAGCTGAGCTCAGAGAATCGCTGGAGTGGAAGAGAGCTTTAAGATCATCGAGTCCAACCCATGGTATGGGAGTTCTTCCACTCCCATGTCTCTCCCCTGACAGGAGAGGCCTTTTTCATGAGTCCTTGTTAAGCCAGAAGGCAAACGGGACTCTTGGCTGTTCTCATTCTCCAGGTTGTTTATTATTTTCTCAGCAGCAATTTCTGCACCCCAGGCTTTACACCAGCTTGGCGTGAGGGAGAAAAGGCACCAAAAAGCCTCCAACACACAGAATCAAGGTTCTCTTCAAGATAATTCACCCAATTATCACCAAGAACAGACATTATTTCTATTTTTCTTCCAATAACTAACTGAATTTCTATTCACATCACACTACACTGCAGTAAATTGTGCCCAATGGTCCTGTGTCCCCAACACTGCAGAATATGGAACAGATGAAGAAGGAGGAAGAAGCCTAAAAACCACAAGGATCCTCCAGCTTGTCTTCATCTGCTTACCATACTAACAAACCCAAAAATTTAAATTTCTCGCCCTGTGATAAATTACATATTATACTAATATCTAATTTACATTCCTCAAAGTTCTGTTTCATCCCAGAGCCTAGGAAGCCCTTTCCATGGACAAAAGTTAAAAGTAGAATTTGTCAGAGGTTTTGGTATTCTCTGCATTCTGGGTTCCAACACCATGCCCTAACACCACCTCAACTAAACCACAGCATCGAGTGCCACATCCAATCTTTTTTTAAAACATATCCAGGGATGGTGACACCACCACCTCCCTGTGGTAGAAAGGAAGATAAGTGATAAAAGAAAGGTTTCATAAAATCAGGCCTTGCTCTGCTAAATTAATAGCTGGCTTGTCACTTCTATGTGCAGCTAAAGCAGCTTACAAGTTCTCATGTGAAAACAGTCCTGGGGATGAGAGTTTGTTAACACAATAAAATACTCCGGGGTGAAAAACAACTGCACCTGCAATAAACAAATCTGTCTCATGGAAATCAGGAAACAAAATATGTAAGCTAACCAAAAATAGAGAAATTTGATGGACAAGTAAAATACTTTTTACTAAGCAATGAGTGAAGTGCACACCTTTGGTGAAAGGAACGTATAGAAAGGGAAACGCGGCTGAAATAAAAACTTTTTCTGCCTTGAAACTTTTGGTAGTTATCATGTTGCATCCGCCTCTACAGCGACACCTCCCCAGCACTTTATCTCTCTTTCAGTAAAAAAAGTTTTCCTGACATCCAACCTGTATTTCCCTTGGCACAGCTTAAGGCTGTGTCCTCTCATTCTGTCAGCTGCTGCCTGGAGAAAGAGAGCAGCCCCCACCTGCCTCCAACCACCTTGCAGGTATTTAAGATTGCAATATCTCCCCTTGGCTGAAGCTGTTGTGCATCCCTGAGTGAAGTTCCTCACATAAATCACACCCAAAGCTGTCAAAAGCTCAGCAGCCAAGGGAACAGGCTCTGTGTTGTTTCCCCAAATGCTCTGTCAAAAGCTGTGTAAAGATTGCCACCTGTGCTCGTGTTTTGTCATCCCACAGAAGAGCTGCCCTCACACTCTGCCGTGGGTTTTGGGAGAGGGCCAGCCCAGGAGTTATTTGGTTCAAGGTCAAGAAAAGCTGATTTAGCTGCTTTAGCTGCTTTTGATCCCTTGTGCCAGGAGTCCTGTGACTGCTGCTCGCCTGTTCTGCACCACCGGCTGCTCCAGCCACACTCTGTGCACGACCCCTTCTGCCATCCTGGCAGCATCACCCCTCCAAATTCCATTTATTAATTCAAACCCATCACCTTTTGTGCCCCTCCTCCCTTTATGTTTTGTTTTTTCTTTTTTTTTTTCCAAAGTTTCTCAGTGCACAGCCAAATGTTGCCAGGATCATCTCTCAGGAACTCCTTGAGTCAGGAAAAGATGGGAGCGAGCTCCTGTGCTGCCAAAGTGATGCCAGGGATCAGCAGCCTGGTGCTGTTTGTCAGCTTTATCGTGGCAGCACAGGATGTTGTTTAAAGCAGATTTAGAAATCATTTCTGTGAATAAGGTTAAAGGAAAACCCATCTTGATAAAGATGAAAGAAAATGGCTTTTACTGAGAATCTCAGAGGGGTTTTTGCCAAGATAAGCAGCGCCTGGCTTGACTAAGAGAATTGCTGCTGAATATTTCATGAAGGATATTACCTTTATTTGGCTTAGTTTAATGGACATGTTGGCTTTAACTTAGTTAAATATTTTGATTCCAACCTGGTGTAATCCATTGAATTCATAGGGCAATTTAAGTCTGGTAAGCATTTGCCCTTTATTACATAAAAAACAAATACACAGAACAATTCTACAGCTAAGACTGAATAAAAGGAAGAAAGGCTTGTCTTGGTGGCTGAAAAACGCTGCGAAATGGGAATTCAATGTGAAGATGCTCGTGAGAAATGTTACCATAGCACAAAGTAACTATCCTGAGGAATGTGAGCCAGTAAAGAAACACAGAGAGCTCTGCCTGGGAGCTGTAGGAGGATGCTCAGGAGTGAAAATACAAACTTGATACAAACACAGCACCCAACTCTTGTAAAATCACTCCAATTGTACAAAAAAACCAGGAGAAACCACCTGCATGGAGGATGTCTTTGAAAACAGCTTTTCCTTTTTTTCCTCTCTTCTAAAACAATCTCAGAACTAAAATTCCTCTTTATTTTCCTGCAGAAATAATTCCTCTCACAAACCTGAACCTGAGCCACACAAGAGAGGTGTTTTAGGATGGGCAATTCCTACCTTTCCACAGGCATCAGCAAGGAAAATCTAAAGTATAACAAGCCTGCTGGAATGGGTTTGACAAGGCTGCCCTCTGCTGAAAACAGCCCTGAGAGGAACAGGCAAAAAAAATAACAAACCAGAGAAGCAAGAGCAACAAAAAATTTGTCCTGGGAGTTGCAGAGGCCAGGGCAGAGCTGGGGATCCAGGTGTTTTAACTGGACATAGCAACTCAGTATTTGCACAGCAGCCTCTTGGGCCAGGTTTGGTGTTTTGTTTTGTTGTAGTTTCAGCATCCCAACAAAGTGCAGACCATATTTTAACAGAGTTCCAGAGCTGATATTGACATGGCAGATGTGATTCCCTGCATTTTGCAATGTTTAATGTTTGTGCCTAACTGTGACTGCAATCACAGAGGAGAAAACCCAGCCAATCCAGTGGAGTCAGCATCAAAATATTTCACAAGACACTGCTCAGCTAAACAAAAGGGCTCCAAATTTGTAGGATGCCCAAACACCACCCAAAACATTAAAAAAAACAGAACCCCAAGGGTCTCAGCAGCTGTCCCTTCCAAGGAGACAGGCAGGCCACATGGGAGCCCTATTCTTGTGCACAACGTGGCATTTTGCCCAGAAACCTGAGATCCTCACCCAAAGCAGGTGCCACAGCCTGCAGCCAAAGCCAGGCTGCCCTGACACTTGACACTGACTTTTCCCACCAAGCTCCCCCAAAACTCCTGTGCAGCAAACCTGGCCCCCAACAGCAGGCTCAGACTTTACTCCTGGAGGTGGTGTGGAAACCTGTCCAGCTCGTTGCACTGCTGAAGCAATCCAGGGCTGCATCCAGAGCTCCCTGCTGCAAAATGTGGGATGGAGAGGGAGAGATTTTATAGAATTCATAGGTTTGGTTGGAAGGGAACATAAAGAGCATCTTGTTTCAGCCCCCTGCCACGGGCAGGAACATTTCCCACTATCCTAAGTTGCTCCGAGTCCTGTCCATTCTGGCCTTGGACACTTCCAGCTTCTCTGGGCATCTTCATGCCTGGGGGGCATGTGCTGGGGAAGGGGTCTCTGCCATTCCTGTACCAAATATTGACAAAATCCTGGCCTCAGGGCCAGTTGTCCCCTTTGGCCAGCAGCCTCTGGAGCAGCTGGGCTGCAGGACACTGGGAACTGCCTGGGGATTACTCTGGGGCTGGGCACCTGCCTCAGGCAACACTTGAAATCAGAAGAGTTCGTGTCACACCTGGCGTTGCCATGTGCTCCAGTGGGTGTCTGAGGGTACAAACCCAGATGGAGCAATTTGGGATCCAAACCTGGTGCGATCAGCGCACACAGGGATGGCAGGCACCATGGCAGGAGATTCTTCTCAAGCTCCTCTCCAGGGAAACTCACTCGTCCCTCCGTCAGAGAAATAAATATTCAGTGTCTCCAGGAGGGAGCCCTGACAGGCCATGTAGGGCAAACGTCTCAACACCCATCGAGGTTGTCTTGACAACAATATTTCTGGTTTTATTCCACACAGAAACCTCTGCATGGCCTTGGGAGGGGTAATCCCCATCTGTAGAACCCCTGGGAGGGATTCAGTCCAGGAAAACCTCGGTAGAGGGTGTGCTCTGGGGATTATGGAGGCGCCGGTGCCCCACACTGTGTGTGTTAGAAGAAGACGAGTTTTGATTAATCTCAACGCCGAATTTAACCAAAAACCATTGATTATTAATCCACTTTATTAATTCTATCGGTCTGATGTGAAATCACCGGGTTTGTTTATTTATTCTCACGGTTCTGCGGAGCTGCAGGGGGTGTCCGTGACACGAGAGGACGGACTAAGCACGGCCCACCCCTGCCCGGTCAGAGCCCCCGCCCCGCTCTCCCCTCACGGCTCGGTCTGAGGGCGGCGCCACACCCGCGCCTCAGCGGCGGGGCGGGACTGGGCGGAGCGACAGTGTCTCAGCCAATGGGAGCGCGGCTGGCGCGCCAGCGAACCAATGAGAAGCCGGAACGCCTCAGCGGCGGGAGCACCCCGAATGAGCGACAGGCATTATACCCAATAGAAACGCGGCAGCGCCCCGGGGGCCAATGGGCGAGCCCGGAGTGTTCTAGAAGGGGCGGGCGGGAGGCGGGGCTGCGGGGCCCTGCCCGGCGCGGCCCAGAGCGCAGCGCAGTCATGGCGGTGAAGGCGCTCAACCCCAAGGCAGAGGTGGCCCGTGCCCAGGCCGCGCTGGCCGTCAACATCAGCGCGGCCCGCGGGCTGCAGGACGTGCTGAGGACCAACCTGGGGCCCAAGGGCACCATGAAGATGTGAGGGAGCCCCCGCCGCGGGTGGGGTTGGGGGGGAGCGCGGCCTGAGGGGAGGCGTGAGGGGAAGCGGCGGAGGCCGGGAGTGAAGGAGGAGGCGGCAGGGGTGAATGGCGGAGGGATGGAGGGATGGGGAAGGAGCGGCCCCGCGGCCCAGCACGTGTTTTGGGGCCGGGGATGGGTGGATGGATGGATGGGGAAGGAGCGGGGCGGGCCCGCGGCCTCACACGTGTATTGGGGCTGAGGCATTGCTCACCCGCTCACCATTGCTCACACAGGCTCGTGTCAGGGTCCGGAGACATCAAGCTGACCAAAGATGGCAACGTGCTGCTGCAGGAAATGGTGAGTGAGCCGGGGCTGGCCCTCGAAAGGGGATTTAGGGAGGGACGAGCGCCTTTGGGTGAGGGGGAACCGCGGCACCCACCCTTTGAAAGCAAAATGTCCCTTGGGAGGAGAGTGAAGAAGTAAGTGCAGGTTAAGGCAATACTGTAAAGAAAATAATGTTAAAAACATAAACGGCACCATAGGAGTGAGTAAAATAACCAGTTAAAGGAGTTGTAAATGAATTAGGGTGAACCACTAGAACATCACCTTCAGTTCTTTCTTAGCTGATCTCAGACATTTGTTTGCTGTACCACTGCAGTGAAGCTTAACTGCTCAGCTTTTTATTTTTGTCTAGCAAATCCAACACCCCACGGCCTCCTTGATAGCAAAAGTGGCAACAGCACAAGATGACATCACTGGAGATGGCACCACCTCGAATGTGCTCATCATTGGAGAGCTCCTGAAGCAGGCTGATCTTTATATTTCTGAGGTGTGTATGCAGTGTTTCATTTGTAGGTGGACAAGTTAGAACCTTCACTGAGACCCCTCAGTGGGTTTTTTGTTAAATGTTTAACAGCAGTGAAACATAAATACATTGTTCTGCTTAAAATGAGAAGTTGAACGCTTAAAAGGTGTTCAAAATCCAACCCATTTATTGTGATACTGTAGCTTTTAAGGTTTTGGGTGATACCAGCTGTTACTTTGTTTTGTGTGAGTCAAAACTGTTCTTGAGTGTTAAAAAGGAGCTGCTCCCTGAGGGCTGCTAAAGGTGGATATTGCACAGCGAACACCCAAGTGTGCTTTGTAGTTCCCTTGGTTTCAGTTCTGTGCTAAATTAATCTGTACTTTTCCTCTGCATTGGAAGGATCTGCATTCCTTTTATATGTATTCAGAAGGACAGAACACCTGGCCTGTGCTATTCCCTGTGTTTTACCATTCCATGGCATGCTGAAACCATGGAAACTTTTCCGTTTGGAAATGGAAACGTTTTGTCTTCCGTTGTCCAATGATTCCTCTTCCCTTGCCTTAGGGTTTGCACCCTAGAATAGTAGCAGAAGGATTTGAGATTGCCAAGGAAAAAGCACTCGAGGTTTTGGAGCAGGTCAAGGTGTCCAAGGAGATGGACAGGGAGACCCTCATCGATGTTGCCAGGACATCCCTCCGGACTAAAGTCCACGCTGAGCTTGCTGACATCCTGACAGAGGTGAGTGTCCCTGTCACCTCTGCCTCCTTGTGTGAAGAGATCCAGCTTGGGAAGTGCTGGCCTTATGATTTGAAAGATGTGAACTTGCACTTTGAAAGACTGATGGTGGTTTTGGGGTGTTTCTCTCCCCTGTGCTGCAGGCTGTGGTAGATTCTGTCCTGACAGTCAGAAAACCAGGTGAGACCATTGACCTGTACATGGTGGAAATCATGGAGATGAAGCACAAATCAGAAACAGACACAACGTAAGTCAGGAGGATCCTTGAGCTTCAGTTTGATGGGGCCCTCAGCTTTGAGAAGCCTGGGGGGTTTTGCTTTCTCCTTAGGGTATCCTAAAGCTACCACTGGAGGAGCTGAAATACAGATTTCAGCCATAAATATCTTGGCAGAAGTCACTCAGTCACTGAACTTGATTCCTTGATGAAATTATCAAATAACAAAGACAACACTGGCATAACAACGTTGGATAAATATTCTTTTTTCTTAGTGTCTATGGCTTGATGCTGCCTTAGGTTGGTATCTGTTAAATACAAAGCAGCATTTGATAAACTGAAACTGGGCTGTGGATTGGATATTCCCTAGGATTTCCATTTCCCTCAGTGCATGGATGAATTCTGCACTAGCTTTCCTCAGTAGCTGATGCAGTCAGACACCATGCCAGAACAAATTCCTTTTCTCCCACTGTGCCTGGGGTGCTTATTTATGGGAATGGGCATGCCCTTGGAAGGGGAATACATCATCCTTGTTCAAACTGCCCAGGCAGTTTGGATCAGAGCATTTCCCTTCTCTGCACTCTCTGAAATCCTGTGTTTGTGCCCACTGACACCAGGCTGGCTTTTACCCTGCAGGCTGATCAGAGGGCTGGTGCTGGATCATGGAGCTCGCCACCCTGACATGAAGAAAAGAGTGGAAGATGCTTTTATTCTTACCTGCAATGTATCTCTGGAGTATGAGAAAACGTGAGTACACAGCAAATGCTCCTGTCCTAAAAGTGTGCTTAAATACCAACCAAGACTGTGAAGGTGAAAGGTGCTGCCCCTTTTGCAGCCCTTTTGGGAAAGGTGGTGAGTGAAAAAAACCCTGTGAGAGTCAGAGCTTTACAGTGATTTTTATTTTATTGTGTGATCACAGAAAGGTTGAAAGTCTTTCCTTTCTTGGGCATAATTTGATATTCTAGATTAACATATTAATACACTTCAGACTTCTCTCAGTTTCAAGTGTCTGCCTTATTTTTTGAAGAGGAAAAGCTCTGAACTAGAGCATGAACAGCAGTGTGGGTTGTGGGAACTGGTTTGGGTTGAAAATTTTTTTTTTTTTCATTTCTTTAGAACCTTTAGAACGAACTGAAAGGCTCGTTCCTTATGCTCAAGTGTATTTCACTGCTTTTTTCTGTGTTTTTTCCCCTTCAGAGAAGTGAGCTCTGGATTCTTCTACAAAAGTGCTGAGGAGAGGGAGAAGTTGGTGAAAGCAGAAAGAAAGTTCATTGAAGATAGAGTCAACAAAATCATAGAGTTGAAAAGAAAAGTCTGTGGTGACTCAGACAAAGGATTTGTCGTGATCAACCAGAAGGTGAGATGAAGAGAATAATAACTAAAAATTATTTGAACTGCTGGTTTTTCTTTGTGTGACTCACCTGGTACAGTTATTGAGCCAGAATTAGCTAAATTTAGGCTGATACATGTGAATATAATGGAGAGATGTAATATAATTAATTGAGATCTTCCTTGAGCCTTGAGGAAGGTGTCAGAATGAGAGAAAGTGGTGATAGCTTTGTCCTTATGCTGATGGTCACTTTCTGTTTCCAGGGAATTGACCCGTTTTCCTTGGATGCCCTTGCCAAAGAAGGAATAGTTGCTTTGAGGAGAGCTAAAAGGAGGAACATGGAGAGGTTTGTTTTGGGGAGAGGAGGGGATACAATAACCTGCTCTTTCAAACTGAGATAGTCAAGTCTGACTTAAATTCATCTTTAAAGACTTGATTAAAAACTCTAATCTGTGGAATTCTTCTGGTGTAACTCAGTTTGGACAAACTGTAGAAAGAGCAGTTTGAGCTCTCAGGATACTTTAAATGCAGACACCTACAGAAGAGCCTTCATTCTACAAGTTAGTTTCTTAAAGAGCTCTTCCTGTGCAAAACCTAACTGTTCCAAGCCTAAGATCTGCATGGTGAAATATTGCACTTATTGTGAGTGAACTCTGGGTTTTATTGAACATAAAGCTGAGCTGTGCCTGTTCCCTGTCAGACTGACCCTGGCCTGTGGTGGCACTGCCATGAATTCTGTGGAGGATCTCACTCCTGACTGCCTGGGACATGCAGGACTTGTCTATGAGTACACCCTGGTGAGTGACCGAGTGTTTGAAGAGTGAAGCTGGGAGTATTGAAATAAAATACTTCAAATCCACGTGGCTCTGAACATCTGCCTGGATGTTTGCTCCTGTTGCAGTCTGAAAAAAACAGAAATAAAGTTCTGCTGCTTTTCATCACTTCTCAAAGTGCTGGCAGTGCAGAACCAAGCCTGAAAGCAGGCAGTTGATGAATTTGTGTACACATTGCTGAAGCAAGTGGCTGACAGGCAAACATGTTCCTGTTTTCCACAGGGAGAGGAGAAGTACACCTTCATTGAGAAGTGTGAGAACCCCCGCTCGGTCACCCTGCTCATCAGGGGCCCCAACAAGCACACGCTCACCCAGATCAAGGATGCAGTCAGGGATGGGCTGCGGGCTGTCAAAAATGCCATTGAGGATGGTGAGTCCCCTCCCTGTTAATCGTGACAAGGACCTGTAGAAACTCATCCCAAAATCAGGGAATTATGTATCGTAATAACCTTGGTTCCTGCTTCAATCCAAGCCTGAGCTCAGTGGGAGGTGATTTTGTAGTAGCTGTGTAAATACTCACCTCTTCAGGTGCAGGAGATGGAGGGCAGAGATCAAACTGCACTAAAAATGAGCTGTTCAAACTGAAACAGGTGCTCGTCCCTTGCAGGATGTGTGGTGCCAGGAGCAGGGGCACTGGAGGTGGCAGTAGCCAATGCTCTTGTGAAACACAAACCCAGTGTGAAAGGAAGAGCCCAGCTCGGAGTTCAGGCTTTTGCTGATGCTCTGCTCATCATTCCTAAGGTAAAAGGAGTTCCTGGGTGATAAAGTGGCTTTAAGGCACCCACAGACTCACTGCTTTTTCTGCTGGAGGGCTCTGAAATCAGCAAAATGAAGCCAAATCCCTCTGTTGTGTGCCAGGTGCTTGCTCAGAACTCGGGATACGATCCCCAGGAGACGCTGGTGAAGGTCCAGGCAGAGCACATGGAATCAGGGCAGCTCACTGGGGTTGATCTCAACACTGGTAAGGACTCCTCAGCCACAGGGTGTGCTCCAGTAAGAGCCTGGCTCAGCTCTGAATGAAGAAAGTTTTACCTTTATTGATGAAAAGCTGCACAGAAGCCTTGGCAGTCAGGCTGCTGTAGTTCAGTTTGTTCTGATTTGAGGTTTTTAAAGGATAAAGCGTGTGGTAGCACAGTTGGGTACAGTGAGTGATATCATATCAGCCAGCAAAAAGTCTCTGTGTGATCTGGTTTTTGAAAGGCTGCCTCACTTGTGTTGCAGGGGAGCCAATGGTGGCTGCAGCAGCTGGAATCTGGGATAATTACAATGTCAAAAAGCAGCTGCTTCATTCATGGTAAGGCTGGCAGTATCTCACTTCCAACATTTCTCTGTGTGTGTTTAAGTGATGCAAACCCGGGAATCTCATGAACAGGAAGATGAAGCTGAGTTTGGCAATTGTAACAATATTTCTTCCCTGTTTCCAGCACGGTGATTGCCAGCAACATTCTCCTGGTGGATGAAATCATGAGAGCTGGGATGTCCTCCCTGAAAGGCTGAGCTGGAGCTGCTCCCTGTGGAATTTCTCCAAGGACTCCACCCCAGGGCCCTGTCCTTGGCTGTGGTTGGTGTCCCCAGCACCAGAAGTCACTCTGCCATGAGGGACAGCCCCTTTGGTAACACGGCCGCTCAAAATCTCAGCGACTTAATCAAAGATTTGGCTCTAAAAGGAGTTATTTATTTTTGATTTCACTGAACTGTGTGGCTGCAATTGCTTTCCATTTTTACCCAATAAACTGTTTTGTTCCGTGCTTTGGGTTGTCTGTTCTTTAACCTTCACCCCCTCTAGAACATTCTGCAGTGGGGAGCTGCATTCCTGAGTCCTGCTCTTGGGAATTTTGTGGAACTACTGCTCAGGAGTCTGCTCTGGGAACAGGGTGGGATCAAGCCCTAGAATTTGTTCTGTAAATTGGAAAAAAATAAAGCTGGATTTAGGCAATCACTTCACAGTTTTGTACTTGTGAATAAAACTGAGCTCAGTGACTGCAGAATGCCTTGAAGGGGGGTGAAGGACCTGTGTAAGGGGTGGGTTTTTAATAGTAAAAAAATATTTATGGCTAACGGGTGCTGGAGCAGGTCCAGTCACAGCTCCCAGTGGGTTTGTGACACGGGAACAGGCTCCTGCCCTTCGGAATGATTCTCCCTCATCCCAGCGGTGCCAAGAGCAATCTCCCTCTGTCACACGCGATGCTCAATGCCCATCAATGAAATCAAAAAACCCCTCAAACACCCACAAAGGCCTCCCTAGCAGGGACAGGCTGTGGCTGGGCCCTGCTCCCGGCAGTTTGAACCCCGGGCACTGACACAATCCCCGGGATGCCCCGGAAGCGCTCCCCGAGCCCGCAGCAGCTCCGGGTCGGGCGGCGGCTGCGGGATGGGTTCGGCGGGGCTGGTGCTGCTGTGCTGCGGGGTGCTGGGGGTTCAGCGTGGTGAGAGCACCCCCATCCCCCTGAAACCCCCCGTGTTCCCGAAAATGGGGCTTTAATTGCTCGGAGCTGTGCAGCCGCAATCGCTGTCAGCCCTTCAGCAGTCGCTGCGCCTCGCTCGTGTTTCCCAATGAAGCTTGTACTGAATTTATCCCTTTTGCAGCGCTCGGAGAGGATGGCAGCATGGTGCAGCTGCCCGGGGGCACCTTCCAGATGGGATCCGGCTCCCTGCAGAGGAGGGACGAGGAGGGACCCGCCAGGGAGGTGAGGCTGAAGCCGTTTGCTCTCGACAAACACCCGGTGACAAACAGGGATTTCAGGTGAGCCTGCCCTGCCTGTGGCGAGGGGACAGGGACAGGGGTGGTGCCGGCTGTTCTGGGGGTGGTTCCTGCGGTCTGAAAGCCAAGGCTTGGATGCTGCTTGGAAAAAAAACCCGAGTCTGTCAATAGGAAATAACTGCCAGAGGTGCAAGCTGAACCATCTTGGCAGTGTAGCTTGCAAACATACTTCTGTTTCCTTTTTTGTTCTTTCCCCTCTCTTTCTTTTCCTCTTCTTTTTTTTTCTTCTTCCCCTTTTCATCTCCTCCTCTTCCTCCTCTTTTTTTCTCCCTCTCCTCTTCTCGTGCTCTCTTCTTTCTCTCTATTTCTTCTCCTCCTTTCCATATTCTTTCCCTCTTCCACTTTTCTTCCTCTCTTCTCCTCTTCTACTAACAACAGCCTCAGGTTTTATTGGCTTCTAAGGGATTTCTTATCTCTGCAATTATGGAAACCTGAGTGCAGGCTGAGTTTACCTGCACAGCTAACATAAAAAGTATCAAATCTTTACAAAGACACACACTGGACTGTTTTCTCTGTTAAATATAAATCAAACCATCTGGAGATGGGGGGATCTGTAAGTTTTGTACCTTTTGCCTTGCTCTGAACTCATTGCACGAGCAGATTTGTGAGGCAGTGCATGAAGAACTCTTACCCAGAGCATGTTGTATTTATGCCAGGGAGTTTGTTAGAGAAAAGAAATACAAAACAGAAGCAGAAGCATTCGGCTGGAGCTTTGTCTTTGAGGATTTCGTACCTGAAGAGCTGAAAAAAAAAGTCACCCAAAAACTGGAGGTAAATCTGAATCCTATGATGGGTTTGGTGTTGCTTTTCCACTGAGGAGTAGCTGCCTCTTTGCAGAGCCTGGCTGTTCTCAAAGGTTTTTCTTTAGTTTGGGGTTGTTTTGCTTTTGAACCTCAGCAGGATTGATTCATGTGCTCCTCTGTTTCCATGCTCTGTGAGCTGTCAGCCTGGACTCCAGAGAGCTGGGAGGAGGTAAAATGTGATTCAAAGTACTTCAATAATCCAACTTTAAAACAGAAAAACTGAACAGCGTGAGCCTCTTGATCTATTTACACTTCTAAAAGCAGATGCCTCTGCTCTGTGGGAAAGCAGCATCCAAATATCTGTGAAAACCCAGCTCAAACTGCAGCATTCCCCAGACTCACCCGCCCTGCTGTGGCACGGTGTGACACCAGTCCAGCTGTCACCAGTTCACCTTTAATCTGGTGTCATTTCTTTCCTCAGTCAGCCCCGTGGTGGCTGCCCATCGAGAAGGCATTTTGGAGACAGGTAAGTAAAACCTTGTTGTAAGAAAATCCTGGTGTGATAAAATCCTGCTGTGGTAAAATCCTGGTGCTGTAAAATCATGGTGTAAGAAAATCCTGGTGCTATAAAATCCTGGTGTGATAAAAATCCTGATGTGTTAAAATCCAGGTGTGATAAAATCCTGGTGTAATAAAATCCTGATGTGATAAAATCCTGGTGTAATAAAATCCTGGTGTAATAAAATCCTGGTGTGGTGATTCCTCCCCATGCTGGGAGCTCACGTGTGTTGTGTGTGCTGAACCTTATTGACCAAAAATAGGTGAAAAAACCATTTTCCATCGTTTCATCTCATCCACCCCTTATTCCCTTTGTAATGAAAATTGTCTAAAATTAATTCACATCTATTTAAATCCCTGTCAGCCCTCAGGCCCTGGCTCCAGCATAAAGGACAGGCTGGATTACCCCGTGCTGCATGTGAGCTGGAATGATGCTCAGGCCTTCTGTGCCTGGAAAGGGAAGCGGCTCCCATCGGAGGAGGAGTGGGAATTTGCTGCCAGGGGAGGACTGGAGCGTATGTAGCACTGCTGCAGTGTTTTTTTTGTTAATGACATGTTCTGTGATTGCCCGAGTAATGGTTTGGTCCAAATTCTACCCTCCTAGCCTTGTCAATCTACCCTGAGTTCCCTGGCAATTTTACCTTGTGCCAACCCCCTGCTTGGAATTCCCCTTTGGAAATCCCCTGTAGCAGGATATCCCATTATTCCGTGTCACTCAATTTTCCCCCCTTACCTCCCTCATTGGACAATGCTTTTGTGAACCTCTCTCCAGAACACCTCCCATTAACTAATTATACTTTCCCTTTAGATCTCCCCCATATTTCAGCTGTTGTACACTTGGATTTTCTGTCTTTTCCCACCATATTCCCCAGAGTAATAAAATCCTCTTCAATCCTATGCAAAAGACCTCCCCCTCCTCTTTGCCTCCTTCAAGCACAGACTGACAACCAAAAAGGTCATAGAGTCAAAGCTCTGGTCACACTTCAGGTCACCCTGGCCTGGGGTGTGACCCACTCTGGGCACAGATCAGAGTGACAGAGCCAGACAAACCAGCCATGGAGTGGTGTTAATTCCCCCAGATCCAAACCTCCCTCCAGGGATGTTTTCAGGTGTTAATCTGTGAGGTATTTGAACCACCTCTTTTGGCCTGAGAGTGTAATAATATTAATAATTAATAAAATAAATTAATAAAAACCTCAGTATCCCAAGCTGGGATGAGGATGAGCCTAAAAGGCTGGTTGGAGTGACCCAGGGCTAACAAATGTCTTTTTTTTCCCTGGCAGAAAGGATGTATCCCTGGGGAAACAAGTTCCAGCCAAACCGTACAAACCTGTGGCAGGTAAGATGCTAAAAATCATCCCACCCACGCTGGGCTCTCCTCTCTCAGGGTGGGGTTTCACTCAGCCACTGAGTGAGGGTGGGAAACACTGTGGGGACTGAAACTGAGCTCCTGGGGGGCTGTAAAAATACCCTTAAAGGGAGCAAGCTCATCCCATCTTCCTGGGAAACCAGGATTTTACTGCTTCTAAAAATTCATGCATAAATTTGTTGGAAGTTGGGATAACTTCAGGTGGTTGATCTCTCTTAACCAGCATAAATTCACACACCAGAGAGTTATTTGCCTACTTGGAGTGTGGCACAGCCCTGTGAGGAGCAGGATTTGGGGTTGTTTCTGGGGTGGTTCTTTGCTGGGAGTGATCTCTGTTCCCCCAGGGTGACTTCCCTCAGGGGGACACGGCTGAGGACGGCTACCACGGCGTCTCCCCAGTGACAGCCTTCCCTGCCCAGAACAGCTACGGTACAGAGCACCCTCACCCTGCTTTGGGGATGGCACCTGCTTCCTAAATTAATGTTAATTATCAAATCCTGGAGCTGGGCAGAGTTCCAGATGTGTGGGATGTGGAGGAGAGGTAGTGAGCCCAGGAAAACATCCATGGTTGGTGCTGGAGTTGGCTGTGGTGCACCTGCTGCACTTCAGGCACCAAAGAACCTCCTTTTAATTAAAACTGGGTTATTTTGCAACTCAGTGGGATGTAACAAAAATTCCAAGGATATTGTTTGGCTGCCATGTCCTCATGCACACGGGAAATGATGACACACTGAAGTTTGAAATACAGTGAGGAATTTCTTCAGCCTCACCATAGAACCACGCTCTTGAACGATGCTTTCAATGTTGTGCCCCCTCCCATACACCAAATCTGCAGCCCTTGCACAACTGCTCTCCTCATTCTGACACAAAATCATCTCAGGGCTCTATGACCTGCTGGGAAACACCTGGGAGTGGACAGCATCGGAATTCCCAGCTCCAGGACGGGCACCCAGGGCTCAGAACATGCAGGTGCTGAGAGGGGCCTCGTGGATTGACACTGCAGATGGCTCTGCAAACCACAGAGCTCGTGTCACCACCAGGTAGGTCTGCCCACAGCCCAGGTGCTGCTGCACAAGGATTTTCTCTGGGTTGGGTTTATTTTAAAAGATTCCTTTTTTTATTCCTGCACAATTTTTTTGGGAAGCAGTTGGCAGAGCATGCTACAAATACAGCTCAAGACACCCCTGCTATATAAATCCATTTCTAAATGCTTCTCAAATCATGTGTTTTCCAGCAGGTATTAATAATTAAATGCTTTTCTCTATGTTATTCAGAGGCAGTGGAAGATGTTTCTAGGCTGTTCTAGGAGGTCACATTAGGGTTGTAAGCAACACATTAGGGTTGTGAGGGTTGTAACATATTATCATGTGTAACATATTGTAACATATGTTACATGTGAGGGATATGTGTTAACTAGGAAGGATCCCTAATTTTGGGTCCCTTTTTCTCTGTGAGGATGGGGAACACACCAGACTCTGCCTCTGACAACCTCAGCTTCCGCTGTGCTGCCGACATCCCGCCTGTCCCAGCCTGGAAAAGCCAGAGCAGACCCGAGCTCTGAGGGCTCCCTGGCAACACCTGAGGTATTTTCTCCTGTGGAGATGAACAGTAACCCCCAGCTGTCACTTCCATTAAAGCCCAGTTGGTTTTAAAATTAAAAATAATTGCAACCTTTTCAGTGCTGGGATGTCTGGGTGGGAGCTATGATTGGGATGGCAGGAAGGGGGGTTTGTCTTCAGTGTCCTTGTGGTGTGGGAGATGCTCCAGCTCTCCTGTTTCTGTCCATGTGAAGCAGAGGGGTGCATGTGTGGGGCTGGGCCAGAGCTGCTTTGACCTCCAGCCCCAGTGAGGGGAAACCCACAGCCCCCTGTGACCATCAATGTGGGGCTGCCAGGGGGAAGTGATGGGGACGCATCCCTGGAAAGGGGAGTCATAATCAGTCCCCATTCCCTTGGGAATCCTCAGCTTTGGAGCAGTGCTGAGCCTTCCCAGCAGTAAAACAAGGCACCTTCATTGGCATTTGAGCAGTGACCAAATGTGACAGATAACACAAAGCACCTCCCCCAGGAGTTACAACCAGCACAAACTCTCTGTGCCAAACCTGACAGGACCAGGAGCCTTCTCCACAAGGGTGGGCAAGAACAGTGCTCAGGAATCCCTCATCCACCTCTGCTTGTCCCAAAACAGGCACTGCAGCTGCCTGAGGGGCTGAGTCTTGCCCATGGGGGCTGCAGCTGCTTCTGGCTCTGTTAAAAGATAGCTTCTCCAAACCCATTCCTTCAGTGGGACACACCCCAGGAGCAAATTATTTCCTGGCTTTATATTTGCACCAGTCCTGAGCCCAGTGAAAGAAAATTTTAAAAAACCCAAAAATGACCATTTTGTTTTCCAAGATTTTACTCTCTTACTGTGAGCCAAACCAGGGGCTGGGGCAGGGATCAGAAGAGCCCCTCCTCAGCTGCCAGGGTGAGCAGGACGGCCTTGCAGGTGTTCTCAAAGAGGGCAGCTCTGTTCTGGGCCTCCCCCTTCTTCACCCAGTGGCGGTAGGTGCGGAAGGCGCAGGCGTCGATGAGCTTGCGGACGGGCTTGAGGGCGTAGGGATCCCTGACCACCAGCTCCCTGGTCACAGACTTGGCCAGCCGGTACTGGTAGTAAATCCTCACCGAGGCCAGGACGGTCAGGCAGATCACCTGGGGCACAGGGGACAGCCTGGCACTCAGGGGATTGTCCCACAGCAGCCTGGCACTCAGGGGA
>JAGMWU010000020.1:5403839-5414157 GCA_018697195.1 Certhia americana | reverse complement strand
TGGCACTCAGGGGAATTGTCCCACAACAGCCTGGCACTCAGGGGATTCCCCACAACAGCCTGGCACTCAGGGGTTGTCCCACAATGGGGTGGTGCCCATGCATCCCCCGATGTGGGGGAGTCAGGAGGAGCTCAGTGCCTGGCACAGTTTAGTTCCTGTGGAGCTGGAAAAGGGCAGGAGTTCATGGCAGGGAATCACAGAATCATAGCATGGTTTGAGTTAAAAGGGAACTCAAAGCCCATTTTACTCTACCCTCTGGCATTGGCAGGGACACCTTCCCCTGTCCCAGGTTGCTTCTAGCCCTGTCTGACCTGGCTTTGGACACCTCCAGGGATGGGGCAGTCTCAGCTTCTCTGGGCACCCTGTGCCAGGGTCTCCCTGCCCTCACTGCCAAGAATCTCTTCCCACTATCCCATCTAACCACTCCCCCTTGCCCTGTCCCTCCATCCTTAGTTCAAAGTCCCTCTCCAGCTCTCTTGGAGCCTCTTTAGGTCATGGAAGAGGCTCTAAGGTCTCCCTGAAGCCTTCTCTTCTCCAGGCTGAACTCTCCAGCTCTTTCACTGTGTTTTTTTTTTTTTTTTGGAGGTGTGAGGCAGTTTCTCCCTTCTCGCCTAACTCCCTCCCCTGAGGGAGTGCCTGGTCTGCACCCATTCTCCCAAAACCCAGCCCCATCAGCCTCACCCAACCCCCAGTTTCTCCCAGCTCAGCTGGAAAACCCATCCCACTGCTGGCTCCTGCGGCTTCCAGCCTCATCCCCACCTTGAATTTGCGGAAGGGGCTGAAGTGCCGGACCTCCTCCACGTCGTACTGCTGGAAGAAGGGATGTGCCAGCGCCTCGCCCGCCGTGTACCGCTGCCGCGGGTCCACCACCAGGAACCGGGAGATCTGCGCAGGGCACCCGCTCAGATTGGGCTCTGAAACACCCCCTCCACTCCAGGTTTTCCCAGCTCAAGCACCTACCAGGTCCTTGACGGTGTCGGAGCGGTCGTCCCACTCTGGGGAGCCGAAATGGTAATCGCCGTTCATGATCATGCGCAGCATCAGCATCTGCTTGCGGTGCCAGAAGGGCGGCGAGCCGGCCAGCAGCGTGTACATGATCACCCCGGTGCTCCACCTGTGGGCAGCCCACACGGAGCCTCCAGCACCCTTGTGCCACCCCCGGGGCACCCAGCTGGGTCTGCACCCCAGGGCTGGCCGCACATTCCTTTGCCTCCCTGGAAAACCAGCAGGGAAGTGCCCTGCGTGTGCCTGGGGAGGGGGCTGAGCTGAGCTGATGGGGAGCTGCTCCCTGGATGCTGCAGGAGGATGCTTTGAGATGGAGTATTTGACCCTTGCAGAGTTTTTTTAGGGAAGGGAGTGGGGCTTGGTGATGCCAGCCAGGCTGGATGCCCTCGGGCACAGCTCAGGCTGTGCAGTGCCGGGTGGTCTGGCTCATACTGGAAAGAGGATGAAATGCCCTGGTGTGTGTCACAACTCTGACCACCGTAGCCTGAAGCCACCAGAGGTGGTGGCAAAGTCCCTGCAGAGCTCTGGTGGGTTGTCCTGAGCTGGCTGCTCTCTCATGGACTGCACAAGGTGAATTTAAAACCCCCTTGGAGCTCAGCCTAAGCTGACTTCTATGAACAGAAAGTGTTGCTTTCCTTCCCACAATGGGGCAAAGAGGGGAGATGGGCTTGTCCCCAGGCTGCTTCTCCCCCTGCTCTGTGCCAGAGCCCCCTGGTGACCCAGGCAGCCCCTCGCTGCCACCAATATTGGCTTTTGGTGCATCATTTCATTCTTTCCAAACACTCAAACAGGTCCCCGTCGACACAATTCTGGCTCAAACCACGTGTATGTGTTTAGGGAACAGTTTCTCACTCACATATCCACCTCCTTCCCGTAGCCTTGGTGCTCATCATCCATGGAGCACTGCAGGATCTCAGGAGCCAGGTAGCCAGGAGTGCCACAGATCTCTGTGGGGACAGGGACAGAGGACAGAGCATTCCCACCTGTCCCCTGGCAGCCCATGGTGGGATCTTTGCAGGGATGGTGCTCACATTTTTGATGACATTTTTGGTGAATTATTGTGGCTAAAAAGTGTGCAAAGAAATTTATATGGATGCTTGTGGGAGAGGTTGTCTGTTGTTGGATATGTGGCCCTTTGCATGCAGGAGTTGGGGGAAATAATGCTGGGCAGTAAGTGGATGAAGTAATGGGGATCAGCTGGAGGAAAAAAGAAGTGGAATGGATTGGGATGGGTTTCCTAAAGAGCAGCAATGTTTTCATGACAAGGAGAGAAGTGTGCAGGCAGAACTTGTGTGTGAGGGCAGCAAAGGCAGCCAAACAGCACCAATTTACACCTCCAGGTGAGACTGCTGACAAGGAGAGAGTGGGACTGGAAAAACTCACCAGCCCAGCATCCCCCCACCTCACCAGCCTCCTACCTTTGAGCTTCTCATTCTCATTCAGCTGGCAGGAGAAGCCAAAATCTGTCAGCTTGATGTTCATGTCATCATCCAGCAGGATGTTCTCTGGCTTCAGGTCCCGGTGGACGATGTTGATGGAGTGCAGGTATTGGATCACTTCCAGCAGCGCTCGCATGATCTTCCTGGGGATGGGCACAGCTCAATCCCTGTCCCAAACATCCACTGGCACCACAATCCCAGGGATAGGGACAGGGCACAGGGACACAGCTCAGGGTGCTGTGCTGGCTGCAAGGTCTCCCCTCAAACCCATGCTCTGCTCTTGCAAGGTGATTTTCACCCCTCTGCACCTGGCCTTACCTGGTTTCTTTCTCGCTCAAGGTGACTTTCTCAGTGAGGTAGTCAAAGAGCTCCCCCCTCTTCATCCTGCACGAGGGAGGAGAAACAAGAGTCAGGCAGAGGCTGAGCTGCAACACCAAACCAGCCCTGAGTCCCTGGGCAGGAGCAATCAAGGGTCTGTGCCCCTTAACAGCCCAAAATAACTTTCATAAAAAGGGGTAAAAATGCCTTTATATATTTCAGTAAAATATCAGGCAGGAGAAGAAGCAGCTGTGCCTGGAGAGGGCAGATTTTGGATAGAAACACAGGATTGTTAAGGTTGGAAAAGATCTTTAAGACCACCAAGTCCAACCATCAAAGACAGGGCAGGGATGGGGCTCTCCCAGTGCCATCCCACTCCTCTGACATCCACTGCACTGCCCTGGCATTGGGAATTGTGACTTTGCAGACACCCTGGTCCCACTGAGCATATAAATAACCCTCAGGGATACATGACAGCTCCCACCAAAGGTTACAGGGAAACCCGAGCAGCACTGAGCCGCTGACAGAGGGGAAAGAGTTCTGGCAGCAGAGCTGCAATGAGCTTGCAGTAATTGGGGCTTGATTCTACCTTAAGGGCTGCTTGTCCCTCCACTTTGCCATTTTTGGGCCATAAAAAGCTGGGACCAATCTGCAGAGAGGGAGTGGGCCCAGGGTGCTGAGCCAGCTGGTACTTACAGGTCAAACACCAAGAAGAAGAAGGTGCTGGATTCATAGCTGTCCTTCAGCTGGACTGCAATAAAGCACAGGGGCTGTGAGCACAGTGTTCCTGTCCATCAGTGGACTAAAAATCTGATTAAACTGCTAATTGAGTTAATGAGGAGCTGGTGTTGTGGTTGGGAGACAACATGGGGGGGGACACTGCAGGGGGGTGTGTGCATGGAGAGAGAGCAAACACTGCTCTGAGCAGGTGCCTGGCATCATCCAGGGATTTCACCCCAAAAATCCTTCCTGGGGACACCCCGAGGAGCAAACAGGGCAAAAATTCCTCTTGATTGGATGCTCAAGGCCTGACTTACTGACGTTGGGGTGGCCCGAGACCTTGCGGAGGATGTCGATCTCCTTGGTGGTGGCTTCCCGCAGCTCCTGCACCTCCTTGGGGGAGATGTTCCCCGCCGTGATGTCGATGATCTTCACGGCATATTCCTGCCTCGTGGTTTTGTGGATGCACCGCCGGACCACGCTGCTCACCCCCCTGCCAAGGAAAACAGGGAAAAAAGGGGGGTTCCAGCCCTGCCTGCCCAGCCACCGGCACCTGGGCTGGCTGGGATTTTCATGCACCAGCGGGTCTCGCTCTGTCACCCTGTCTCGGTGGGACAGAAGGTTTTGAGCTGATGGAAAGTGCTGTTCCATGCTATTTTAAGCCCCATGCTGCTGTGGGCCTTGTTTGTATCAGATTCCCAGGGAACGCTGTTCCTATCTGGCACTGGAGGACATGAAACCAAAACAAGCCGCTTGCCAAAAATAAAGTTTTACCTGCCCAAAACCTCCTTCGGCTCGTATTTTTCATAAAACTCCTTGGATGAGTTCCAGTCTGGTAGATCTTCTTCCTTGGTCATCTCTGGCTCCTGTCAGGCAGCACTCTGGGCTTGTCTGAGGGCAGAAAGGAGCTGCAAGGAAAAAAGAGCGAGGATGGGCACTCACTGAACCCAGAGCTGGGACCATCAATCCCTTATGGAAGAAAAAATATTGAGGAGGAAGGAAGAGAAGGAAGATCCTGGACCAACCAAAGTGGGTATTTTGCTGCTTGGGAAAGCCAAGCTTTGCCTTTGGGATGCTGCAGAAATCCCACTGGGAACAGGAGAAATCCCACTGAAT
Organism: Certhia americana; assembly: GCA_018697195.1. Taxonomy (NCBI): domain Eukaryota; kingdom Metazoa; phylum Chordata; class Aves; order Passeriformes; family Certhiidae; genus Certhia; species Certhia americana. The sequence continues at coordinate 5,409,559 of JAGMWU010000020.1, read as the reverse complement.
CCCCCACAGCCTGGCTGTCCCCAGGGGCAGAACCAGCCCCTGGCTGGGGCCAAAGCTTTGGGAAATGCTGCAGCACCCCAAAACCTCATCCCTTCCCTGTGCTCAGCTCACAGCAGCAGCCTCCAGAAACACCACCCCACGTGGAATCTGGAATCTGCCCCTATTGTTTTTCTTTTTCTTATTATTTTTAAGATGATAAGGTTGTCTTTGGCTCAGAATAAGGAGGGGAAATAGTGTTTTAAGGGAATAGAAGGGGACTGAAGAGGAAAAAGGTGGTGAGGGTCAGTGAGGCAGCAAGAAGGGCTGGGTGGGTCAGGGTTACAGGTGGGGACAGAGGGACTGGGGACAGTGGGAGCTGAGCCAGCATGAGGACAGCAGCTGAAAGAGCTCCCTGAGCCACTCCTGTGCAGCTGCCAGCAGCTCCCACAACTCCTGAAACACTCTCGTCCCATTTCTTTTTCCTATTTCAGGCTTGGAAGGGGTTTTATACAGCTTGTTTCTGTGCCCATACACGGAGTCCAAGCAGATAGGATGGAAAGCAGTTCTTACAAGCCTGGGCAGCAAAACTGTCCCTTTGGGATGACAGTTTGTTGCTGGGGAGGGGACAGAGGTGGGCAGGAAATCCCCAGTTCTGTGAGCTTTCCTTTGCTCTCCTCTCAATAACTCTGCCAGGGCACCGGTACACTCTTAAGTACATTTAAATCTCATTAGCAAAAGTGTATCTGTCCTGACCTGGTTTTAAGGACCAAAGCAGTGTTTTGGGCATCTGGGATGTCTCACACGGGCTGCAGCATTTCTAGACAGCCGTGAGTTTAACTTAAAAAATTTTAGTTGTTGGAAATACTGCGAGTAATGCCAAACCAAGCTGAAATCACAAAGGAGAGGCAGGACCAGGAAGTAGGGAAAACAAAATATCTCTGAGGTGGGGAGGGGGTAACCAAAAACTGGTTATTTTTGAAAATCCAGGTCCTGGGGGTTGGTGTTGTGGGGAAGGGCTGGAGGCTGGGGAGCATCCACTGCCGGGAGAAGCCTGGAACCGGCGTGCTGCCTTGTGGGAGGGAAGAACTCGGGAGTTTGCTTTAAAACACCCTGGAATTATATAAGCAGCCGTTGCAGAGCTCTTACGGGATACCCCGGGCTCATTAGCAGAGTGCAAGGGGGGTCCTGAGGGGATTTTCTGCCTGGAGGAACACTGAGGGCGAAGCGCTGGGCATCGCCCCCCACCCGCAGCTGCCGAACGGGGAGGGTCTCTGAGGAGGACAAAGACACTCAAATATCCATTGTGATAAACCCGCAAAGCGCAAGAAAATTCAAGCTTTTAGGCCGGCAGGGGAACGCGGGGACCGCAGGGGACCTCCCTCAGCCCCGGGGTGCTCCTGCCCCGACCCTCCCGCCGCTGACCCGGAGACAAAGAACGCTGAGCACGGGAGTTTTCCGGGGCAGGATCCCCCCTCACACACCCTCCCCTCAGCGCCGCCGGCTCCTCACCTCGCTGAGGGCAGCGCCGGGCTGGGCCCGGGCCTGCCCCGGGAGCCGCCGGGAGCCGCCGGGAGCCGCCGGGAGCCGCCGGGAGCCGCCGGGAGCCGAGCGCTCAGGGCCGGCCGCCGCCGCCCGGCCCCGCAGAAAGCGCAGAGCGAGTTGGCAGCGGCGGGCGCCGGGCGGGCATGGCCGGGCAAAGGGGCAAAGGGGGGGCCGGGGGCCGCCCCGGAGCTGCGGAACTGCCCCGCTTTAACCCTTCCACCGCCGAGCCACGGCCCCTCCTCCCCGGGGGTGTTGCTGTGAGGCCGCCGGGAGCTGGGGCTGGCCCCGGGCACGGGGAGGCTCGGCCGGGATGGGCTGGGAGCGCGGAGCCGGGGAATCAATCGGGAAAGGGAGGAGGGAGCTTTAAGAGCGGCCGGGCCCGGCAATGCCAGCGTGACCGCTCAATCGGCACCAGGTCCGGGCACCGCTCGGACACAGCCAGGGTGGTGACTCCACAACTTCTCTGGGGAACTATTCCAGTGCCTGACCACCCGGACAGTGATTTTTTTTTTTTTTTTTTCCCCTAATATCTAACCGAATCTCCCCTGTCTCTGCTGAAAGCCATTTTCTCTTGTCACAGATTGGCCCAAACCCCCCAGTGGTTTTATTTCGGTTTCGCCAGGACGGTGAAAGAGCCCAGAAAGGAGAGGGGAGCTTGATCAGCAGAGGCAAAGCTGTTTGTGTCACCAGGACAGGCAGTTCTGTCCTCACCCCCACCCCGTGTGAGGTGACTCCTCTCCCTTTTGAACACTGATTTCATTTTTCACTTCCAGGAACTGCAGGTTAGGCATGGGCAGAACATGCAACAACAGAACAGCACTTCAGGGAAAACAAGTCATGCTAGGGAAAGCATTTTTAACAGGAACTGCACTTTTCAGAGCAGGGCTGTTCCCCACCACAGTTCCTGGTGGGAGCACAGCTTTTCCAGGCTGTTCCAGTGCTGTCCAGTAGAGTGTTTACTTTATCAGCCCCAAGGATATGAGAAAGGCATGACATGGCTTCTCCATCTGATGGAAAAAGGAGGGTTGGCACTTTGCGTCAGCAAATCCTTTCAAAATAATTATTACTATTTTCATGTAGCAGCAGTGGCTTTGTTACTTGCCTGAGCCAGGCAAAAGGGAAAATCAGGACCATCCTCTCATGGTTCAGCCCTACCACAGCATAAGAAACACCTGCAGAACACCCTGCCAAAATGAATTTCACCTCCTCACCCTTCAACTCCAGCACTCAATTAAAGCAAGGTACTTCTAAAGAAAGTTTATTTATAGACCACATTACATACATTCAACACAACAATCAGCAAAACCAGTGAAACCCATGTTAGCTCATTCTGCTTTATTATTCACGCTTCCATTTTCTGCTAAATTAAATTGAGGCTGTGAAATTGGATCACATCAGAGGCAGCTATGGCAGGAGTTAAGCCACAGGGATGAGAGTGTGAATATATGGACTAAAAAGATACCAGACAGCTTTAAACTTTATTACTGAAGCTTTTTTTGTTTTCATTCATAGGTCAGTTCTTGCAAGATGGTCTTCAGCAGCCTCCTTGTGCAGGCTTAGGCCAAACCTGAAAGGGAAGGAGTTATCTCAGTGAGTTTTGGATCCCTGAATGGAAGGGTAAAGACTTATCTCAGGAAGCTTTGGATGCATAGAAGGTGTTTTCCTTGCCATTAAGACAGATTTGTCAGAGTGTTGTTCCCTCTTCCCTCACACATTTGCTGGGATATGCTGAGCTGCAGACATCAGCACTGCCTCCTTCCTCCCAGGACACGATGGTTTTGCTGTCCTTAGAACTCTGTTAATTCCCCAAATGAGCTGCTGCTGCTTTTCCAGTCATCTTCAATCCATGCACCAGCACAAAGCATCAGGAATTCACCCTCTCTCCACCCCAGCCACCCATACAGCACCCAAGCACAAAGCCCAACAGAACAGCAGCTGCTTTACCTGACCTCAGAGCACCTTCATCACTCCCCACCCTCCACCAGCTGGATTAACCCCCTCAGGACATCACTCCCACGATACTTTCCCTGATTATCCCATTTAACAGCTGCCTGCCAGCACTGTGTACTTACCATTGCTAACCCTGCACTGCTTGAGCACCTCGGAGAAGCCCTCACACAGTTTGAGGTCAGTCTGGTTCTGAGCACACTCCAGGAATTGTTTAATCTCATACTGGCAAGGACCTTGCTGCTGCTGCTGGGCAGCCTGGGGCTCCTGAAACACCAAATGGCTCCATAAGGACCCTTCCAACAAAGCCACAGCACCCCCACACTGCTTGCTGAGGGTTCTTCCCCTGCATTTCAAGTCAAAATCTTTTTTTTTCTTTTTTTTTTAAACAGAGAACAAGTGGAGGGCTGAAGCACAAAACCATTTTCCAGCAGTGGAATGCCACATTCAGAGCAGTTTTTTAAGTTACAAACACTTGAATGATTTTGATACACTCAGGTAACTCTGGATGGCACCTGAGCAAAGGTGTCCCCAACATCAGACCTAGAATATGGAAGTCCTGCCTGAATCAGAGAAATAATACAGTAAAAAAAAAACCACCAACACCTTGGCACACATCACTCCTGCATCCCTCTGGATGTCTCTTTTTAAGATGACTCATGGTGTTGGAGATTCAGTCTGTAGCTACAGACTATATATAGTTTTATATAAATGTAGTCTATAGACTATATAAAGACTGTAAGAACCGCAGCTGTGACTCTGCAGTGTTTAAAGCTGCAGCAACTCCCCCAGCTGCCACCAGTCGGTGTCCAGCTGTGCCTCCCCTCACCTGGTAAGTGATATCAGGCCTGGCAGCTTCGGAGCTGCCCCCTCCACTAAATCCTCCGGTGATGGCGTGGCCGATGGTGTGTCCCACGGCCGAGCCCACGGCCACCCCGGCAGCAGTTGTGGCCATCTGGGCCATCAGCCCCGGCTGCTTCGGCGCCGGGCTTGCCACGGCAGAAGGCGGAGCCGCTGCGGGGACAGAGGCACGAGGAGCCGGTGATGGAGACGCGGCTCTCATCGGGGGTGCCCGGCTGCAGGAACACAGAAAAAAACATCATCATCATTATCCCAAACCACGCCGGGCAGAGCCCACGTGGCCGCAGGGCCTGGAGTCCACCGCTCTCCTGGGAAGCACAGAATGTCCCGAGCTGGAAGGGACACACAGGGACCGCCGAGACAGACTCGTGGCGCTGCACAGGAGCCCCCAGGGATTACACACACCCCTGTTACACCCTGAAGGAATGAAGTTCCGTGTTCTGGTAAGCGTCTTAAGCAGGGTCAGGATTACAGGCTCCTTTCTGCCTGGTTATTCCCCAGCTCACAGAGGGCTGTGCTGTTTGGAGGAAGAGCAGTATGATCCGAAAGCGGTTGATTATCACAATGTTGATGCCCAGGCCCTGCGGCCGAGCAGACCAGACCCACTCCCATGCCCCAAAGCGCCCAAGCCCACTCTGCTAACCCTGAGCCAGCCCAGCTGAAACCAGCCGGGCGCTGCCACCACCCCGGTGCGTCACCCGCCCGCACAATGGCGGTCACACCGCTGCGGCCTGCGCGGAGGAGAAGGAAAGGGGATAAAGACAGGGGGCTCTGGCGGCCCTCACCTGGCGGGGGGCGGCACGCGGGACGTGCGGCTACGGCTGCCCCTGGGCATGGTGGTGGGGAGCGGAGAGAAGCAGCAGAAAGGCCCGAGCGGCGCGGACAGAAGCGGAGAGAGCCCCGAGCGGCGCGGCCCGCTCCAACACCCGCCCGCCGCCTCTGAAGGTCACCGCCAACTGCGTCACTTCCGGAACACCGCCAGAGGGGCGGGGCTGGCGCACAGGCCACGCCCCCTCCGCCCGCCTGAGGCGCCGTCATGGCGGCGGGAACGGGAGATAAATAAACATTTAAAGCGCGGTTAGTGCCGTGCCTGCGGTCACAGGAGATGTTTAAATAGCGCTAAAGCCTGCGGCTGCGGGACCTTCAGCCGTAATAAGGGCGTAAATGGTGATAAAGGCGCGCGTGCGGGATTCTCGGTCACAATAAACACCGAAATCGCGGTAAATACCCCTTTGTAGGATCCTCAGTCACAATAAAGAGCTAAATAGCGAGAAGTCCGCTCTTGTAGGATCCTCAGGCGCAGTGAACACCTGAATAGGGATAAAGCCCCGTCTTTGTGAGATTTTCAGCCGCGATAAACACCGAAATCGCGATAAACCCCTGAATAGGGA
>JAGMWU010000020.1:5374757-5403829 GCA_018697195.1 Certhia americana | reverse complement strand
CCGAAATCGTGATCACTCCGCCCTTGTGGGATCCTCAGCTGCAATGAACACCTAAATAAGGATAAAGCCCCGTCTTTGTGACATTTTCAGCCGCGATAAACACCGAAATCGCGATAAAGCCGCCCTTGTAGGATCCTCAGCCACCATGAACAGCTGAATAGCGATAAACCCTGATCTGTGAGGGACCGTCGGTCACAATAAACACCTAAATCACAATAAACCTGCACCCGCAGCACCTTCAGTCACAGCAAACACCAAAATCGCGAGGAAAAGTGTTCCAGCCTTCAGGGAATCGTTCTCTGTGGAAAAGGAGCCTCCAAAAGCCTCTGGGAGAGCCCTTCAGTAGAGTTACAGATTTTGGGTTGCAGTCCAGAGCAGAGAGGGGATCCCATCCATCCATAGAAATATCTCCAAGGGGTGCCAGAGGATGATCCCAGATTCTTTCTGGTGATGCCCAGGAGTAATGGCCAGAAACTAAAACACAAGTTTCACCTCAACATGAGAAAGAATTTCCTTCCGTTGAGGGTGGCAGAGCTCTGACCCTGAAGCGTCCCTCTCTGGAGACATCCCAACCCCACCTGGATGTGTTCCTGTGTCACCTGCTCCAGGTGACCCTGCCTTGGATGATCTCCAGGAGTCCCTTCCAACCTCAACCATTCTGTGATTCTGTGATTTGTACCCCAAAAAAGAAGCGAGGCTCCCTCCTGCCCCCTCATCCCCACCCAGGGGCTGAGTCTCCTTGCTTTAGGGACACTGTCTACTCGGAGAAATGGATTTTTAAATGAATTTATTAACTATTGTATTAATTAAGCTGTTTCTACATACAGCAGCAATAAGCGATACCACAGTTAACAGTTACAATAATTCATGACAAAAAAGCCTGCTTGTTCCCAGTTTCTTCACTTATAAAGGAGGTGAAAGACCAGACATTTCAAAATCTTTTCCATCAGGGGATGTAACTGTTGCCTGTTGAAAGAAGTGCTAACATTGTGAGTTTATAGAGCAAACGTACAGTTCAGAAAAGCAGTTGCTGACGAGAGAATTATCAGGAGATTCATATAAACAATAAACTGCTTTATTATTATAAAAATATGAATAAAACCCACGTTCAGAACAGGCACTTCTGCAGAAGCTCAGCCCACTGGTGATGCTGCAGGAGCTCGTCCCTGAGAGCTCTTGGCCTCTCTCCATCTCTGAGAGCAAATCACAGCACAGAAAGCACAAGTTATAATTTTGCTTTTTCTAGAGTTCAAGCAACTCGTTTCTTAACGAGTGTTTTCCTCAATGCTTTTTAATTAATGGTTTTCATTTTTCCTTTTTTTTTTTTTTGGTGGCAGAGGGATTCTTGACGCTCGAAGTCGTTTTGCGGCCGCGTCCCTCTTGGGTTTGTTTTGTTTTGCAGAACAATGAGGGCAGGATGAACGCTGCCTTTGTGCTTTGTCCTGCTGCTTTCCTTGGGAAAACTCCAGAGCTCCCTTTTGTGCCGGCTCACCCTCGCATCTGCTGATGCCCACAGCACACAGGGATTTGGGGAAGGGCAAGAGGAGCTGGGGCCGAAAAAATCACCACCCAAAAAAGCATCCCAAAAATCAGCAACGATGGTGGTTGTGGTGATGTTTACAGCCAGCAAAGACTGCTTCTTTTCAGCTGCCGGGACTTTTGTGTGGGTACCCCGCGGGGATTAAGCGGTTCTCTAACCACCAGACAGGTGTTGATGCTGCTTTTGATAGAAACGTGTGAAAGAAAGAAGATCCAGCCCTGATTTGGGGTTGTGTCTGTCTGATTGTGAGCCAGTCTGGCAGAAAGCGATCCGAGATGTGGGAAATAAGCGATGAAATCCCATTGCTCAAGGGCAAGGCCCTGGGGAATCCACACGATTGCCGAGCCAAGCGGAGCACAAGGCTGTGGCGTGCGCCGGGAAAATCAAACTTTAAATACATTTCTTCTATCCTCTGTCCAAATTACACATCCCACACAACCTCGTGGTAAACTTTGGGAGTGTAACAGGCCCTCTGCACACCAGATGGGCTCTCAGAATGCACCAGATTTGGCGCATTCAGCCCAAAATCATGGGAAAACACCTGGAGTGCTACTCCTATCACCTCAGCCCCGGGGAAATGACACATCATCCCTGAGGGTCAGCTCAGCCGTGAAGACTTTTCCCGCGTTTCTCGCACCCTGCCCCGTTTCCCCCTCCAGAAAAGCCGATTTTCCCTCGGACCTTGCGGGGGGGGGGGATCTGTGATGGGACTCCCAGGGCGGCGCCAGGGGGCGCGGGGGGGGGGTTGTGGCGCGCCCGCCCGGCCGGCCAATGAGGGGCGGGCGCGCGGGCGCGGCGGGCCAATGAGGAGCGCGCGCGTGCGCGGGGGGCGGGGCGGTGCCGGGCGCGCGTCGCGGGCTGAGGCGGAGGGACGGGGCCAAGATGGCGGCGCCCGTCCTGCTGCGGGTGTCGGTGCCGCGCTGGGAGCGGGTGGCGCGGTCCGCCGTGTGCGCCGCCGGCATCCTGCTGTCCCTCTACGCCTGCCACCTGGAGCGCGAGAAGGGCCGCGACAGCCAGTACCAGGCCCTGTGCGACCTCAGCGAGCGGGTGCGCTGCTCCGTCGCCATCACCTCCAGGTGAGGCGCGGGTGGGAGCCGCCGCCGTTCCCGCGGGGGGAAGGGGCTGAGGGCGGCGGGAGAGCTGGGGACGGGTCCCGGAGCGCTGCCTCCGGTGCCTCGGGGGTGCTGGGGGGCACTGAGGGGCCGGGGCAGCGCTGGCGGTGTGGGGCAGCCCCATCGCCGGAGGGCCGCTGTGGGAACGGGGATTTTTCGGGATCGCTACGGCTGGAGGGTGAGGCACCCGCAATTGCTGTGTTGTAATCGATGGCAATTAGGTGGAGTGACAGGCGTTTTGGTGGTAAAAGCTTGGGTGAGCGGAGTGCTGGAGCTGTGAGTAGTGGTTAAGGACAGCATAAACAAGTGCAGTTGCGGGTGGTTTGCTTTGTTAGTTTTAAATTGCGGTATCTGTATTGCGTTTTCAGTGGGATGTCTCCTGGCAGCACAGGAGATGCTTTGGTGATACAGAGGAAGTGCTTCATTCAAGGCAGACTTGGATGCCTCTGCAGCACAAGCCCAGTCCAAATCCTGACTTATTTTGCAGACATCCAGCCAGTTTAGCTGGTGTTTTCTAAAGGCCAAAGGCTCTTATTTCTGTTAGGAGAGTCATTGTATAAATCTGGTTCTTGAGCAAATCTGTGTATTAAATCCTTTCTCTTTATTTTAACGAGAATTTCGTTGCTATTGTGTTAATGCTCTTAGCTGAATGAGTACTTGAGATTTACTTCTTCCCCTCTCAGTGCAACCCCTGCAAAAGCTGTCACAGTTTTTATAGAGGTACTTGCTGTATCATCATAACAAGCCAGGTTGAGGGAATATTCCCATCCTCTGTCAAGCTGGGAGCTGTGAAATTAATGAGGCAAAACATCCAGGGAGCTCTTTTTCCTAAAACCTCTCCTGTGGTGACAGAAGTGAGATTGTGTGACAGAGATCTGTATCTCTGGCCACCTGATATTGTGATTGGGTGAAGCCTTTAACTTTGCTTTTCTGTCTGCCTCGGGTCACCTTTAGTTTGTGAAGGGGCTTATTCATGTCTCTGCTTGGAAAGTGTCCTGAAACAAGGAGTTTGGATCTAACTAGGGAGGAGGCTTCAATAAAGTCAGATAAAGACTTCAATAAAGCAGATAAATTCAAATAATATAAATTAAATCATGCTTAGGCTACTGAGATTAAACCGCGTGAGTCTCAGCAGTAATTTAACTTTGATCACAGATGCATAGGTAAAAAGAGAATAACAGATTTAAGCACTAAGCAGCCTGTTCTTGTAGAGAATTGGTCGTCCAACAGCTTTTTGTTGTTGCAGCAATCACTGCTGTTGTGACAGGGAGTTGGATGTCACAGTTTTGATGCGTGTTTACTGAACGCTTGGGAGAAGGAAATTACCTAAAGATATAATTGGAATTATTTCTAATTATGGAATCAAGCTGGGTAATTACAGCGTTCATTAGCAATGCTGCAGCTGACAGGTTGAGTAAGGCCTGGCAATCCTTTGCTGTAGGAATTCTATATGATAATGTGAAGAGTTAGGGATGAACTGCACTCCAATCTCCCAGCAGTTGCTAGGAGAACCATGCCTGGAGTGAAGCATTGCAAATGCCAGGAGAGCTCGTGATCGTTGGAGCAGGTGGTAAAAGGAGTTTGTGGAAAAGGAACGTGCAAGTTCTGTTCACTCCAACCATATTTGGAGAAGAATTTGCTTTCCAGGCTGTGCAGGACGCAGAGGGGGAGTTCTGCTTTAAAAGTAAGGCAGGAGGGCAAGGCAATGAAGTTGGAAAGAAATGAATCTTGTTTTCCATGTTGCCACATCCATCCTTCTCTCTCACGTTCTCCAGCTGAGTGTTCCTTGTTCCCACATCACCAGAGTTGCTCAGAACTTCATTTCTAAAAGAAACTTTTAACCACATTTACATTTCACTGGGGTTGTAGGGTTTCAGTTTTGTGTTCCTGCTTTTTCCCAGGTAATTCCGATTTAACCTTCACATTTCTTTTCTCATTAAGCTGTTACACTGACAGTCAGAAATTAATTGATTAGCTAATTATTGGAGTTAACTCTGCAGCGTTAACTGGGTGAGAAATTTCTGTTTCTGCTTTGGCTTTTAGGTGGTTCATTGGCTTTTGATTTAAGCTGGATTTTCTGATTGAACTTGGAATGTTGCAATCCTCACATCTTGAATTTTCACTCCAAGAGTGGGCTGAACTTTAAAAAAAAGCACTTAATGCTGTTAGGATTCATTTTCAACACATAGAATAAGTAGAATAAATTAGTTTATTTCTTCCTGAGCTGACTTTCTGGTAATTTGGGCGGAGTTTTTTCACCAGCTGTTGGTATTTCCAAGTCTTGCTTTTAAGCCAGATCTGGCATTGGCACAATAACGAGGACAGAAATGTGAAGACTGCCAGCATGCAGAGGGAGGAGCACAAAAAAAATCTCCTATCAGAGCCTGACTCATGCAGAAGATTATGTTGGAGAGATCCCTTACCCAAAACATGAATGGTCAGCATATTTCAAGTTTTTATCCAGGGGAAAGTTCATGAAATAGTTTAAAAATAAAAGCTGCTAAGGAGTGGCTAATAAGGGCAGGTATTAGGACAACACCTCCCATCTCCATTGGCAATTGCTGTACTTATTTTAAATTAATTGCTGTCTTATGGTTGAGAATAATTGTCAAGAATGGCTTTATTTATAATTGCAGTTCCTGAAAAATAGTTTCTAGTTTCACAGAGGGAATTAAAGCAATAAAATACATTTCAAGTCATACAGGTCATGCTACAGCTTGAAATAAAATGTGACCTTTAAGTGGTAATGCAGAGACCCAGAACCTTTGGCTTTTGCCTTTTCCACGCCCTGAGAGATTCTTCTAATACATTTCTTCTTTCTGTCTTGCTGAATTGGAGATTCCTGCAGGGTTAATTAATGGTTTTGAATGATTTTTGTAGCCTGGCATGCATTAATTGATGCTGCCCCCAGTGTGACAGAGCCTCAAGGAGCAAAGGGCACGTGTGCTCTATGTCTGGAGCAATATTTGCAGCTGCGTCACTGAAGGGCTTTGGCAATGCTCAATATTGATCTTTGCCTGATTGCTGAAGGAGTTTGAGAGTCAAAATGGCATTTTGAGACTCTGGATGTCATTGATATTTTAGGAATTCCCTCTTCTGTCTTCACGGGCAATGTCTTGCGTTGGTGGCTTGTGTTTGAGGCGCTCTGAGAAGTTCTGATGTGGCAGAATGGTTTGGGTTGGAAGAGTCCTTGGAGTTCACCTTGTCCATGGGCAGGGACACCTCCCTCTAGACCAGGCTGCACATCCACCTTGTGTTTTCTGGTGCATGCACCAAAATCCTCCCCTGGTAGTTCCTGTTAAATCTGGGCTGTTGTGGGTGGCTCTGAAAGGGTAGCCCGTGACAGCTGTGGTGTTATTGTACAGTTCATAAATGGCTTTAAACACTGAATTTACAGCCCTTGTGCTCTCTTTGGTTGATTGTGCTGCTGTAGAGCTGTCCCTCTGTACAGTGGGGGTGAATTGCTCTAAGAACTGCAGGTAAAACTGCCCCGGGTTGGTTTCTCAGCAGAGAATTGCTTCAACTGTTCTGGTGCATCTTTACAGGGCTCGAAGTGACAGGAACAACCCCATTGTCCAAGGAAATGGGACATGGAGAAAACTCCCCAGACCTCCCTAAGCTGATGTTTAAACAGGTTCCCACTGAGCTGCAGTTCCTGTAAATTTCTTGTCTGTCAAGTTTGCTTCATTCCAAGTAAAGAACATCACGTAGCAGTTATCATTCATATTTATAATAATAAATTCCTGATACCCCGGGAATTTTTTTCATTGCTGCACCTACAAATAAGTGATAACTCGAATGTTTTGTTTGGTTTTTTTTTTTCATCTTTCTAGTATAAAATTGATGATTTAATACTGATACAACACTTACTGACTGAGGCATATCTTTAATAAAACACAGCAGTGCCCTTGCTGTGGCAATCTTATTTTCCATCCTTACATCCTACAGTGCTGACACAAACATGTTGATTTTTGCTTTTCATAAATATATCACTTCCAGCTTGACTGGGATTTGCAATAGGGCGAAGAATTATTTTGCCTGGTGCAAAGTAAATTTAACAGAGTGCTTATAATTCAGACGTGGGCTTCATTTATGCTAGCTTAATAGAAAAGATTATTTTGTAGAAGGAATCAGTGCTGTTGGCTTGTATCTTGAATAGTCAGTGCTCTGTAAAGGCTGCTATAAAATAATTACCCACTTTCTGCTTAATATTTTGCTGATCTAGACACAGAGTTTTTACAGACTCTTTCTGAAGTAGAGCTGGAGGATATCTAGAAGAAAACCTCATTTGGTTATGCTAAATGCTGCTAATAGATTTAAACGTGAAATTAAGTGTATCAAAGATTTTTGAGCACTCCTGGCAAGTTTACAAATGGGAATTTTTAATCTCCTTTTTTTTTGTGGCTTCTAATTGAAGGCTTTTACTTAATTTATTAAAACTGTTAGAGTGGCCTTGAAACCATGAATTAGGTTTAATCCAAAATCCTCTGGTGAAGCTGGAAAGAAGTTGCAACCAAAGTTTCTTAACGTGCTTCAGATCCTTTGACTTTTCTATGAGCTTTTCACTGAAGGCAGGGGGTGAGCTCTGCTCTTCTCTGAGAACTTTCATTCTGGACCAGAAATTCTCTCAGCAGTCCAGTGGTGTTTAAGGAAATGTGCACATCACTTTCCAAGTGTAGCCTTTTTTGATTTCTTTAGAAAATTTGATTTATTGTTTCCTCAGGGTTGCAAAGTGGTAAGGGGTGCTTGCTGTTGATAACAAAATAATGTTCACAGGATGATAAATAATCCTGAAATGAGAGGCTTTAAGTGACTACTACTACCCAAAAAAAAAATACCCAAAAAAACCCCAAAGTTGAGTTCTTTTCTTGCAGTTTGAGTCCAGAATCTTTTTTATTGTTTGTCCTTTTCATTGCACCGAACCCAAAAACTGAGAGAGAATTGTGTTGGCAGAGCTGCTGCTGCACAAATGCAGAGATTTGGGATCAGCCATGCTTTTGAATAACCTGGAATGTGACCTGGGAATTGTGTGCTTTGTCCAAGGCATCTGCTGCTGGACCTGCCCCGACCCAGTGTGCTTCTTTCCGTGGTAAAATCAAAATACAGAGCCTAGTTCAGTTCTGGGCATAAAACCTGAGGGGGATACCAGGTGAAATTGAGGGAGGCGTGATTCCGCTCATCACCAGGGGTTGTGGTTGAGGTCAAAAATGTTCAGAAAGCATCTGGGACATCCAGGAAGGCTTCAGGGGGGGCTGCCAAGTGTTGGTGCAGGTGAACCCCCAGTTCAGAAGTTCCAGCTGATCCATAAGGACAGAGGAGGCCAAGGAAGGCATCTTGGGGGAATGATTTTTTACCAAACTCTTAGAACCACCTGCAGGTAACTGTCAGAGCTGGAGCTTGGCTACAAAAACCCTCCAGCATTTCTTACAGGGGCTGCAGGGGTCACTAATCCTGGCTAAATAAACACTTTTTGGTTTGGTTGTTTGACTTGGTGTGTTTGGCAGGCTTGGAATTCTGCTGCTTTTGGAGCCGATGTTGATAACTCAGAGCTCGTAACTTGTTAAACTGGAAGGTTGTTTGCTTGTCCTCTAAAATGCTTGAGATACTGGTGGACTAAATGAGGTTCTTGTGTTCCCTTTTAGCATTTTCTCTGCTAAATTATGCTAAAATGTTTCAAGTGTGTCCCCTAATAAGCTGTTCTGGAACGCAGAGGATGTTCATAAATGTGTAAAAGAGATGGAAATGATTTTAGTGATTTAAAAGTGTAAGGTTTTATTGGAGGTACATCACTTGTGGAGCACAGCGACCTCAGTTCTTTCTGTCTTCCTGTTAAGAAGTAACAATTGCACACAAATACTGCTTTAAACTTGTGAAAATGCAGCATTGCTGAGCTTTGTGAAGTACCTCAAACCAAAAGAGGCATTGTTTTGGGGGTGGATAATAACTTTCAAACCTTCCTTTTGATAAAACACAGTGTACATTGGACTGAAAATCCCTGCAGTGTTCGATTGCAGATGTTGGCAAAGTGGATGAATCACTTTATTTTCGATTTCTCGAATCACTATGTAACATTTGAAAGAACATTCAGAGTGATACCTACAGATAGGGAGGGAAACTGAGTTACAAAGATGTCTTAAAGGTTCGTTCCTTGCAGTTAGATCAGATTGCTTTTTCTTTTTTTTCCCAGCAGTGAAACTCGGGTGTGGTGAAAGTGGGTTTGGCACTTGTGTTTGTCAGAGTGCTCTGAGTCACCTGGGGTGACTTCGACCTGGATCTCAGCACGGAACTCCCGATCCTCAGGGATGGGAGCCACCAGGCAGAACCAGGAAAAGCTTGGGGAAATCAGGCTGTGCTTTTAACTTGCTGTGCGAGCAGCTCTGTGGTTACTGCGGGTCATTTTGCTTAGCACTCTGTAGCCAAAAAAATAGATGCAAATGAGTAACACTTCTCCTAAATTACTTTTTTTTTGTAAAATGCAGGTTACAGGAAAACCTGAGTTTATTTTTTTGCAGCTTATCTTGCTGTTAGGACTTTCTTCTTGCTATTTGTTTGCTGTATTTTTTAAGACTTTCAAAGTTATCACCAATCAGGCAATTCACACCTGAGTTTGGTGTGAAAAGGAACATTAACTCCTCAGTTTTTATCCTTCCTCCACTTGCTGGCAGAAGATCCTGGTTCATTGTGGCTTTTACAACCTTAATAAAATGAGGAGATGATTTAGACTTTTCAGTAGGGAAATGGGATGGGAAAGGGAGTATACAAAGTAAATATATTAAGTCTGAATACTTTACTTTTCAGTTGGATGCAGTACACTCGCTTCCACTCCAAACCTTATAAGGCTGGGAAAAGTGTTCTGTGCTTAACCCCAGCAAGTGTGTGGAATAAGATGTGAGATTAGACCTGGACTCCATGGGCTGAAATTTAATACTTGGTGTCCTCAAAGCTGCTACAAGCCCCTTAATGAACTCCTGCATGTGGAGAAAGCTTTCCCTGTGCTCTGACCTTGCAGCTCTGCACAGATCACTCTGGGACTCTGACTCTCAGGAAGGGCTGAACTCATTATCCTTCCACTGGCAACATCTTATTTCTCTTGCAGAACAACTGCAGGGTCAGGTTCTGTAAAATGACATTTCTGATGTTTTAAGCTGGAGTTTGCTCTCAGGCACCCCAGGATCTGCTGAGCATTGAGGTAGGGATGGATTCAGCATCCTGCAGTTATTTGGAGTTAGGCTGATGCTGAACCTTTGCCCACTTTGGGTTGTGCAGGAAAACCTGAGTGTGGTCAAATCCTCTTCATGTCACCCTGCAAAGAATTCTCACTTGGAGACCAGAACAATAAAGTGAAGCTGGGGATGGCAGGCTGAAGCATCTGTGAATGTAGTAATACAGAAAAAAAAAAGTATAAACTATTAAATGTAAAAATGATCATTCTTTTCATATATTTGTGGGGCTCTTGGATACAGCCTTTGGAATTTGGACAACGCAAGACAATTACACGTTACCTGTGCTGTGACCATCTTTGCAAAGGAAGGTTAAAAAAATCACTTAAAATCCAGATAACATTCCAGGTGTGGGAGGAAATCTCACCCTAACTGAGATTCTTTGTAATCTCCATAGTCCCAGAGTTGCCCTGGGATGAGAGCAGAGAGCCAGGCAGTTCTGTTCTGCTTCTCCCTACATCTCCAAATCTGGCAGCTCTGGGCTGCTGAGGCTCTGTCCCCTGGAAGAGCATTGTCTGTACTGCCTTGAAGCTTAATAATGGCACAAAAGTTTCACTTTTGAAAGATTTGAGACCAAACTAGCTGAAAGTATATTTAAATTATTTGTTTGTTTGTTTGTTTACGCAGTAAATCTGCTTTCTAAGAATTGGGACTTGCTGGGTTTCTTGGGGAGAAGAGCACAAGAGTAATAATAGTGAATTCAAACTTAGTCTGCAATTAAAATGATGAGTTTAAATGAGTTTTGCACAGATGGCTGTGAGGCTAGAAAGTGTTTTGGAGATGGTATGAAATTATCTTTATTGTGGAACCTCTACCTCTGAGAGGACTGCTCGTGATGTGGTGCTGGCAGGTCCCAGGTGAGTGACTTCACCACATTCCTGCTTTGTGCAGGGACAAACCTGAGCTGGGTCTTGGTTCAGCAGGGCCATTGCCTTTTGGACAAGAAACTTCCTGAAAACTGCACTTTCCTTGGAGTTTCCTGCTGCAGCAGGATGAGGAATGGCACTTTTTTACCTTGCTCAATTAAGCTGTGATGTGAAGCAAGCCTTGCATTCGTGTAGTGCTTGGCTTGATGCTCCAGAAATCTGCTGGCAGATATCCCAATGTGCTCTTGTGAGTTAAATTACCTTGGAGCAGCAAAATAACTTCATATTTTCAAGTGACACTAATAAATAGAGTCCTCACTTTGCTTTTACAAATAATGGCATGATCTGCCTTAGGGCGTGGAATTAATGGTTTCTGGCACAAACACATTTGCTAATTTAATCTTTCCTCCTCCTTCCTGCAGTTTTGTAGGGCTTGTGCTGCTTTCTGCCTTATCACTGGAAAGTTGAAAGTCACTTTGTAGGGATTTCAGGTGTTGGTTCAAAGTGTCACACTGTGCAAGAGCTCCAGCAAACCAGGGCTGGGGATCTTGTGATGGTGCCATCCTCAGCTCGTGTGCTTGACAGATTTGGGCTCCTCCTGAGCTGTGAGGCTGAGGTGCAGATTGATGCCCTGATTCTCCTGCTCTGATGCAGAGAAGTGAGTGGAACAAACCCTTGCCTCAGCTTTGTAGTGACCTTGTGTCCAATTTACTGTGGTGCTGAAGCTGTCATTGGGGGAAGGAAGTGTTTATTTGACTAAAGAGCTCCAAACTCCAGCCCTGGGAAGCAGAGGTGGTGTTCAGGGGAGTTGCAGCTGTGTGAACTCAGCAATTCCTGGTGTGTCAAACAACCTCAAGCAGCAAGGTGTGGGATAAAGCTGTCCCCAGTGCTTCTTTCTCCTGTTGCTGCTTGCTTTGCCAGGAGAACTCCACATAAATCATGTCAGGATTTGTGTCCTTTTCCTTTCCCAACAGCCCCGAACTGAAAATGCTGCTGGAAAGCAGTAGGTGGCCAAATAAGAGTTAATTAGTTTCCCTGTTTTACAGATGGGGTCGAGGATTCGGTCTCTTGGGTTCCATCTTTGGAAAGGACAGTGCAATAAATCAGTCAAACAGTGTTTTTGGCCTGGTGTTTTATATACTACAAATGCTACTTGGTAAGTATTCATTCACTTCAGAGCCTCCAGTGTAAAGCAGGGCTGTGGGGATGAAGGAGGAGAGCAATATCCATTGCACAATCTGCAAGAAACCAGATAAATGCTTCTGGGGTTTATATCTCGGGGGTTTTTTAGCACTACTCTAATGATACATCTGTCCAAAGGGCTTAAAAACCCAACTGATAACAGGAGTAATTGCATTTTCTCCTGATATGCTATTAATAATCCAAGTGTGAAGACAGTTTCTGTGCTGGTATTTTCACTCCAGTATATTTGGCATTGGATTGCATGGTGGAAAGGAGAGGGAATGAAAATGGAATGGGTGAGTTTTGCAGGAGTAATGGAGGGAGAAGGCAAAAGAGTGCATGGAATATAATTATATCTATTTCTTGGTAACTCTGTGATTTGCTATAAAGCTGTTAATCCTGCCAAAAATAACTTTACCACTAATTTTCCTATAACTCAGGAATATGAGGATGGTTAATCCTACACACAAGCTCCTATCCCAGGGCTGTCAGACAGAACCTTAGGTACTCCCCTCCAAATACCCCCTGGTATTTTAATCAGAATTTCCTGTCGCTGTTGCTGAGTGGCTGAGTTTGAATTCAGATTTGCTCTGTGTGTGGAGAGGGCTGAGTAACTTTGTCTCTCTTGTTGCAGGTATGACAGCAAGTGCAGTAGCAGCTCTAATCCTCATGACATCCTCCATAGTGTCTGTAGTAGGCTCCCTGTACTTGGCATACATTCTGTACTTCGTGCTGAAGGAATTTTGCATTGTCTGCGTGCTCACATATTTGCTGAACTTCATTCTCTTTATCATCAACTACAAACGACTAGTTTATTTGAACGAGGCCTGGAAGAGGCAACTCCAACCCAAACAGGAATAACCCCTGGTGGAACTTTTGACTGACAGTCTGAAGACCCAACTTCCATTAAGTTTATTTTGCAGTAATTTTTTTATTCTCCATATCAGACACTTTTTTTCCCCCCTTTCCCCCCCCCAAGAATCATAATGGAAATTTTGAATTATAAATGTCAAGGGGCCCCAGATAATTTCTCTGTGCTAATCTTCAGTTTAAATGTGGTTATGAAAGAAAGCTCTATAACAATCAAAGACAAGCTTTAACTTTACTTTGAAGGAGTTTTAGCCACAGCAAAACCTAGACTCTCTCTCTTCCCCTTCCACTTGTGAAGTGGATAACACTTGCTATGAAATATCCTGTATATAAATTCAGGTATAACAAGATGTGATCATGACATGAAATATTCTAGACTAGCATCATCATATTTAATGTTGCCATGTTTACAGTATGTGGGGTTTTTTGGTTTGTTTTTTTTTTTTTTTTTTTTTTAAGCTGATGGACTTAGATTTGACTAGGACTTATACTGTAAATAAAATTAGAACTCTTGTTTTCATCCCTGGAGAACTCACTGTCCCATGGGGTTGGTTAGGAGCTGTCAGAGGGTTCAGCTCAGAGTCGACTGGATGTCGACGATGGAAGAAGTGACCTCTAAAGAACATGGAGTTGCTGCTCTAACTGTTGTGCTTTCACAAGAATGATGCTTGGGCTTGGTTCCATTTTTTCTTTTTTTTTTTTTTTTTTTTTTTTTTTATTCCCTCCAGTAACAAAAATGGAATTAAAGCTGAAACCTGAAGTATGTTGATTAAAGGACAACCTCATTAATTTCTGTCCAGAACAAAAAAAGCTTCATGTGGTCAATGAAAAGCTGATTTGCAGATTGGGGGTTGGATGAAGTGTTCTTTGAAAGGACTCCATTTCCAAGCAGAGCTGTTTCATTTGAAGCTGTGCTCAGCCAGTGTTACTGATGTTTGATGTTCTATGAATGCTGCAGTATAGGATTGCAATTTGCAGTGGAAACCACTGAGTGAGCAGGATAACCAAGCAGTGCACTGAAAAAAAAAAAGCAGTTCCTTAATTGATCTTGGTCAGGATCTTTGGTTTGTGCTATATTGGGAAATGAACTTTAGGCCTGACACACACACACACAGAAGATCTCTTGGAAGGGCAGCCTGTTTAATGGGACAAGTAAGTCAATGTGCTCCTAAAAATGAAATGTGATATAGTGCTATCATTGCTCTTTCTAAGAACTAATTGGGGGAAAAAAAAAAAAAATATTAAACTGCAGATTTAAACAAAGGAACAAAATTGTACACGTTGTTTGTGCACTCAGTATTCTAAGGCTGAATGTTAAAAGTGCCTTCTGTCTTCAAATCTTAAACCAAATACTTTGTGTTGAACTTGGCAGGCAGAAGTGTCCTTGCTTTAAAAATGAACAAACAAAATTCCCAGCAAACTTGCTGGGGATAGAAGAGTATTAAGAGATCTGTTTGTAGTTTTTAGACTGAGAAGTGGTAGCAGTATTGTTTTCAGTTTAATTTAAAAGGTTGGTGTGATTTGGTAAAGTGAAATACTTGTGTTTCAGACTGTGTGACACCAAAATGTGTGGGTTCAGCTACTTTCTGTCATTGGTGCTGTGCTGCTTTTTGCCCTTGTCAGTTCGAAATATGGAGAATTCCAACTGCATACCTATTTATTTAAAGAACTAATTTAACTCTTTTTAGCATTTTCATTCTCAAACGTGAATGTCAGAGAGACACTTCCATTGTAAGTGGATTTTAAACACTAAGCATAAACTTGACTGTGAAACGAGCAGTGTTTCCATACAGCAAAACAGGTTTGGAGATTGAATTCACAAAATTAATATTGAAATTACAACTGGAGTAATTCTGGTTTTTTCCAAGGGTGGAGGTGGAAACTGCTTTTCTGTACAGAGTTCTGTGGTGTGAGTAACATCTGTTGCATGTAACACTAAATGACTTGTCCCTCATCTGACAGTTTTAGCCAACAATTCATTAAATGAGTTTTGTATTGACCAGAGTATAGTTAAAGCTTGTCTTGATGCTTAGTTCTGTCTCTCAAATGCCTTCCACTTTGATATTAAGGGGAATGAAGATGTTGGATTGGTCCCTCAAGGCCTGGCTTTGTTCTCCCCTCAGCCTTGAGGCAGTAGCAGTGTTTAATGTGTTGTATAGATTTTATTTTGATACATTCCTGTGATCTACACTAAAGGAATCTTTTTTTTTTTTTTTTTTTTTTATCCAAGGCAGAGGTGAACATGTGCTGCCTGAAAGTTGCTCCTGTCTCAGAGCAATTAGCCATAGAGGCAAGTCTAATCCATGAGTATTTGGTCCAATTTCTGGGAAGACAAAAAAAAAAAAAAAAAAGAAAAAAAAGCCCCATCAGCTGAAAGTATTGGTGTTGACTGAACTTCACTGTGTCTTGTGCTTGTTTGTGTGGGCATAGTCTGTTGATTCAGTTTGTTTAGTAAAAATGTTTAGGGCCAGATTTTCAGCAGTGGTGTCTGCAGTCCTTGTTTGTGTGCACACAGGGAGCAAATGGAGCTGGAGTTTGGGCTCTGGGACAATTTGCAGCCACACTTTGTGCACGGCCTTGCAAATCTGATCCTTCATTGTGAACTCTCTTGTCTTGTGTGCTTCCCTTGCAGTTACTTTTTACTGGAAGTGATTTGCTAGAAACAGCCCTGATTTCTTCTGTTTTCTCTCTCGTGCTTCAGAAATGCAGTTGGCCTGACTAAAGGGCAGAATTATCTTAGCAGGAGAAATTTGGACCTTTCTGCTTCCAGTTCTTTTGACTCTTTCCTTGTTGTTCCCAGTGATAGAAACAGCATCTTCCTTCCAGTAAAATGGGTTGTGATGGAAATCAGGAGTGCAGCCTCTGCCCCCCTGCCTGCCCCAGCCAAATGTGTGCTTGATACTGGTTCTACCCTTACAAATCCAAAGGCAAATCCTAAAAATTCTCAAGGCTGCAGGAGTCTGGGAAAAGGCAGGTAAATGATATTTGGGCTGGCAAGGGACAGGGGTGTTACAGAGATCCTCGTTGTGGTTTCAACACTCAGGAGAATGGAAGGGATAAAATTCACAGTATCCAAACAGAGGTTCTGAATTTGGGCTCTTCCTGCCCCTCTTTGGCTCTCTTAGAATCCCAGAATTCCTTTGGGATCACAGAATATTCTGAGTTGGAAGTTCCACAGCGAGGGGTAGGTTGGAAAGGCAAAAAAATCTCATCCCAAAACCTATTTGGGAATGAAACATTCCTGAACTCCTCTTACTGTAAGGTACTTGCTACTCTTTAAGGCCAACCAAGCATTCACGTCTCGTGGAGGAAATGAATATTCTTGGAAATTTCTTCCTGTAAAACATTTGTGACACTGAGGCCAATGAAACATTCCTGAGCACCTTTGAGCTCTGAAGTGACAGCAAATCTCTGCTGAGGAGGTTTCTGAATGCTGTAGTTTGCATTTTTGTGCTGCTGGAGGAGGTTGGTGAGGTGCTCCAGGCAGTGCTGCTCCTAATTTATGTGGGCTGAAGTCAGAGATTGCCTTTGGTTCTGCCAGTGTTGTTTAAACTGGCCCAGAAAAGATAGGAAGTATTCTGTTACCACAAAACTGTGTTAAGCATGGCCTAAATATTAGGTGTTTGTTCTGTATAGTATGTTCCATCAGCTATTTATTCCCAGTGCTTTCAACTCCAAATCCAACACCCATTGAAAATGGAATCATTGGGCAGATGTTCCTTTTCTCAATACAGGCTGAGAGATTCTCTACTGGAGGTTTAGGATACAATTTTGCTAACAGGTAAAAAAAACCATGTAAATATGTACGAATTCTATTTGTTGCACATAACTTTTTTGGTATAAAAAAAAAAAAAAAAAAAAAAAAAAAAGAAAGAAAAAGAAAAAAACCCCAACAAAAATAAATGTAGAAATTACCTGTGGGTGTCTTGCTGCAATCATTCTTATGCTGCATTCATGCAGTCCAAACATAAGAGCTTGAATGAACCCAACCAGAGGCCTTTTTGGACTCAGTCTGAGCCTTAGAAACTGTTTTTAATGTCAGTACTGTAATTCTGTTTCTAGAAATTGTACCAAGTCGTGTGGTTTTTTTCCAAGCCCTTGTGTGTATTTAGCAGTAGAAGGGTTAAAGCACTTGATTCCCTCCCAGATCCCAGTTTTCCCAGTAGAATTCCTGCAGCTTTGTGTCTGCCTGAGCGTTGTGTGTAAAGGCTGAGCAGCGCTGACTTGAGGCTTTCAATGTTTACAGTTCCTTAAACAAAAAAACCAACTCAACTTTGTGATTTTTATCACTTTCTGCTTTCTTGGGGCTGCTCAAAGCTGGTCCCACAGAATCCCTGGAAACTGCTGGCTGTGTCCCTGGATTTGGGGAGGGAGCTGCTGGCCAGGGTGGGTTTGTTGAGTATAAGCAGGAATTAACCCTCAAATGTGTGCTCAGATTTTTTGGGGGGGCTGAGCTGAGTGACCAATGTCAAATCCCCCTCTGTGTTTTGGTCAGGTCTGTTGAAATTGGGGAAGAAAATGAGTTTTTAAAGGATGGTGGCTAGAGATGGAGAAGTTGGAATGACTTTCAAACATTGCTATTTGGCTTAAATATGGGAATTGCTCATACCATGGTGTGTTTGAACAAATGTCTTTTTGTTGTGCATAGAGTTTTATATTCTGGGGGTTTAGTTCTAGAGAAAATCTAGGCCTAGCACGGGGTGAGGAATGCTGTAGTGCTGTTTCTTTTCCCTTAAAAAAAAGGAAGATTGTTACAGAGTCAGCAGTGAGCATCTGTGTCCTTATTCTGCTGGGGCAGGGTGGAAGGTGCTGCTGGTTCTTTGTGTACCACCTCTGAAGGGAACAGAATTTGGCCACCACACAACAGAAAAACAAGTTATTTTCTTTATATGGTCAGATTTGGTCACTTCCCTGAGCCACTCTCACCAGAGGCAGCTGCAGAACGGGGAGTCTTGGCACCAGTTTCACCCAGAATCTGAATTTCCACTAATCAAATTCCAGAACTGTAGCTTCCCAAATACACTGGGCAGCCTCTGGTTTTGTTGTTCTGCTCCTTGTGATGCTGCTATTTGGACAGTGCTGGGAAGTTTGCAGACTAAATACTCTGAGTTTTTCTGTGAGTGCTGGTGTGCTAAAGCCTGGCCTGAGGCTGTCCCTAAAGGGACATCAGTGAAGCAGCACAGGGATTTACACCTGGCCCTTCCCCAGAGACCTTCAGAAAGGTTTGGAACAGAATTTCCCTCTGGGCTGCCCTTCCTGTGGTGATATTTAATATGAAGGAAGCCCTTGCACCCTGGAAGTGGCACTGTTAGACACAGTTTGTGTCTAATAGTGGCAGTTTTGGTACTGTAAAATAAATAGATTTAAAGTTGAGACGATGTAGCCCCTCCCTCTCTTAACATTGCACCTTGCTGCTGGAACAGGAATTCCAAACTCTCTGCTGGAGTATGTTGGGTGGTTCACACCCTGCCTGCCTGCTGGGAATGCTCAGGATTTCTCACACATCCATCCTGTCAGGCCAGAGCAGCTGCACAAACTGTGCTCCTCTGCAATCCTGTGGGCAGTTTGCTGTGATCTCAATAGTGTTAACTCTTAGGGGAGTTTAACTGGAAAACCTCATTTGCTTTAGAGAGATGTGATGTTCATTTAGAGTAACTTAGATTTGGGTTTTAAGTTAAGCATTGAGTTGTATCATGTAATATTTGTAATTTTTTTTTTTTTTTTTTGCCATAAACAGATACCTCAGTCAGGATTTCTTAACTTCAGCTCCTTGAAAGTATTTCTTTTCCTGCCTGGAAACAGGAAGCCTCCAGACATGGCTGAGCAGAGGAAACAAAAGTTTCTGATCTGCTTTGCATCACAGTAACCACTTCAGGTGGACCAGAAATCGCATTGAACTTGCAAGACTTGAATCAGGCATAAAACTTATTTAAACAGAAATTTAATAACAAGTTCAATATAATCCCCAGCCACTAAACCCTTTGTTTTCACTTTAGGAAGAGGGAATGTGATGTTATTACAGGAGGAAGACAGCTTGATTCATTTGCAATCTTCCAGTATCTGTCTCTAAGAACAAATGCAGCTGCTTTGGGCTGGCGCTGGCGGGTGAAGATTCCTTTCTTGTTCCCCAAAACTCGTGTGGTCCCTGCAGAGAAGTTATAAAATAAAGAAATACATAAACCAAGCTTTTCCAGGCCCTGCTGTGAGCTGTTACAATGTAGGTACTAAATGAGGCCAGGTGGAAGAGACCTCTGCACTTTGTTCTGCACAGTCAGGTACAACAGGGAAGCTTGGCAGGATCCATGGATGTGACAGTGCAGCTGCAATTCCTTGTTTTTACAGCTGGTCAGCTGTAATGGAATGTGCCCTTTGATTAGTGTTATAGCTACAGTAGATTGGCTCCACCTTCAGATTGGATGGAGGAAATGGTGATGACTCTTTACTGTCGTGTGTGCTGTCTGGATCCTTTGTGCCTGTTTTAATTTTCATATGAGAAAAGGATTGCAACACGTAGAGAGACTGGAACTGCATCTCTGTGTGACCTTGTCTACATTTTCTCAGTCCTTTTTGATGCTGCTTTTTTGGCCACTGCCATCACTGAGCTTTCTAATGCCTGTCCTGGTGCTCTGCAGGGTATTTTAGTGCTGTTCCTCCTCTCACTGACTGCTCACCACCCCAACCCACTGCAGGTGGCATAAGCAGAACAGGTTCATTATTAGATCTGAGTTGTGATTGTTTCATTTCTGTGGGACTGCACTGTAAATTAAGGAATTTCCCTTCCTTTGTGACTGCACCTATGTGTTAATAATGGGTGGAGTCCTATGGTGTGCCAATGTGGCATCTGCTCCTCTACTGCTAAACCTCCACCTAGTTAATAATGGTTATTTAAGGTGCTTTGTTCCCAGGGCAGCTGTAGGTGACACTGGAAGCAAGTGAGATGTCCCTGACAGCTGCCTGAAGCTCTGAGTTGAGGGTGGCCAAAAACCAGGAGCACTCTGGGTCCCTCACAAACTGTGCATTGTCTCATGTTCCTAGGAGAATCTGTGCAGCAGAAAGGATGAATTAAACACAGGCAGGACCTTCCCTCTTGGCTTTGGTCATGCTGGATTTTGTGACAAACCCAGCTGTGCTCTGTCCTGGTCAACAGAGGGCCTTTTGTCCTACCCTTCAGCACAGTATTTGTGTGACATCAAGCACTAAACTCCCAGGGAGGATGGAGAGGTGTTTAGAATGTAAATAAAAGCTCACCTTGATTGGTCATGAAATCAGCAAAATTCCAGATGAGCTCCCCGATCAGGTACTCCTTCCTCTTCTTGTCAAAGACAGAGTGGTACTCCCTGAGCATGGCCTGCTGGTACTCCTCACTGAACATCAGGGGGGGATCCTGCAGCCAGGACAACAGGGGCAGGGGACAAATCAGCCCAGCAAAGCCATCCCCACTGCCTGAGGAGCTATTCCTGAACAGGAGCTCTGGGGTTGCCTGGCCTGCTAGTTGTGCTGCATTAACGTGGCTCATGTGGCCATCAGCAAACACAGAATTCCAGGGACTGCCAGGGAGGATTCCCCTGGTGGCCTTTGTCCTGACAGGGACAGGAGTGCCACCCCCTCAGCACCTCTGTTCTCCAGGATTTGCTTCCATTTAAGCATTTTCTACCACTGCCAAAGGACAGATTTTGGAGTCCTCCTTAGGCAGATAAAGTGAGTGGCAAAGCTCAGTGGTTTTGGTGGAGCAGGATCTCAATCCTGGAGCCTTTTTGGACACTCCCAGCAAAGCCAGGCCCAGTGGTGCCACCCTCTCCCAGTTCCATTCTGTTTCCATCTGGCAAACACCACAACACTCACACTGTGCAGCCCAGGCACTGAGTCTGCTCCATATTCACTCTGGATAATGGGTTTTTGGTAGGTTTTATACCAGTTCTCAAACTGGGCTGTGAGTTGGAATGGGATCACTTCCAGGTGGCCTGGGTCATGGTACCAGGAGAAGTAGCTGTTCACACAAATCACATCCACATAGGGAGCCTGCAAAAAAAACATGGTGAGAGTGTTTTGACACAGATTTCAACCTTCTCCTGTAAACCTAAATCCTCCTTTGGGTTCATTTAATGGAATCCAGGTTTATTACACATAGAATGAAGTGTTTCCCCCACCACTCAGGCCCTCCAAACATCATCTCTTTCCCAGAAAAAAAAAAAGAAAAAAGAAAAAGGATAAATTTAATAAGCTAACAACACTAATTTGGTATTTTTCTTACAGATTAGGAAGTGACAACAAAGAGTTAGACAAGATCAGTACATTTCATTCTCAGGTTTGTTAGAAGTTTTTTGTTTCCAAGATGTCTCTGGCTTGCTGGTACATTTAGATGTACTTTTTGAGTATTGGAATGTGATTATCAAGTGAGTGGTCAAATATTTTGACTAGCAACTAAATTTTGTGCATCAATGGTGCAATACTAAGACTAAAGCATTCTGCAAGTTATTTGCCATTTCTACCACATGGACAGTGTGATAAAAGGGCACAAAGCCCCCTCAAGATAAAGTGATGTTGTATGTAACTTGTTCAATGTTCTCTTAACATGTTTTGTAATAAAAGGAAAAAAAAAAAGTTCTAATATCACATCAGTGTATGAGAGATCTGTTCTTTGGGTTTGTTTGCCTGAGCTCCTCCAGCTGGGCAGAGTGGGAATGGGATATCCAAAAGCAGATTCCTGCTGGGCTACTTCAAATCTAAGACCATCAGAGGTGGGCTTTTTTCTGGGGTGGGGAGGAAAAACCTCAGAGTTGCAGCCATTCCTGCTAATTAGAGGACATTTCAGAAGAAATCCAAAGTGTAACCTGGAGCAGGGATGTGTGGCAGCACCAACTCACCTGCTACAAGTGATTATTGTACAAAGATCTACCCTAGAAACAAATACAGGGGTTAAAAACCCTTGGTCCATGCTATGAAAGGCCCAAAACATCCAAGGAAAGTGCCTTTTGATTATTTATCCAGCTCTAGGGCTTTAATTGTGGAGCTGGAAGAGCTTTTAGATTATTCAATACAAACAGACATCTGCCAAAGAAGATCTAGAGCAGTTTAAAGCAGGAATTAAAGCAAAGCTTCCTTCCTTTAGACTTCCACAAGGGTTGTGAGCATTTTAAAGAGGTTTAAGCTTTGGCTTAATTGCAAGTGAAAATCCTGAGCATTAGTAAACACAATCAATGGTATAGCAAAGCATGACAATATTAATGGAATCCAGGGGCGTAATCCTGCACACAAAGAATTGTTCTCTTAGAGATCCTTTTTTATTTTTTTCAGCTGGACTACAACTACTAGAAACAAAAATGTAATTTTTCTTTAGCCTTTCCCTGCTAAGTATCTCCAGTAAATTTAGGGAGTAGGGGGGGAAAGGACTATAAAACAAGTGACAAGAGGAAGTAATTTAATGTATGAATTTAAAAAAGCAATAAAAAAAGAAAAAGCTAGAAAATAAAGCAAACTTACACCATGATCAAGAGCGTAATTAGCATCTGTCACAAAGGTGACTGGTCTGGAGGGGTCGAGGGCTTTAGTGTGAGCTATCACTGTCCTGTTTGCAAACAGTAAAGCAAGAGTTCAACAACAGCGTGGAGAAGCACAGCCCCCTCTCCCCAGGCTCTCTGTCCTTCCACCTCCCAGACAGAGCTGCTTTAGATTTAGCAGCCAGTGTTTCAATGAAATAAAGAGAATATCTGTCACCACGTGGTTGTGAGACGCCACCTGAAAAAGAGCAGAGTGGAAAGCACACCAAGCACAGGCACATGGGGTGGTGCCAGCAGCTTAGAAGTTGAAGGGACAGTTGAGTTTGAGAACAAAGCTGTAAAAAGGGCAATGGGAAGTTTCTGAACAAGTCCTGGGATGTGTTCTTGAGGCTCTGTGCCACAGCAGGCAGAGGTGGGATGCTTTTGAGGAAGCCCTGAGTGAGGGAGATGGGACAGAATGGGACAGGCAAGCTCTGCTGCTGCCCTGGCATTGCAAGAGGGTGGTGGAACATCCTGAAGAATGACACTTCACAGTTCTCTCCTAATGCACCTACAGCTCCCAGGCACAGTCTTACAGAGCTGCCTCTGGGCTATCCAAAGCTTAAATCTCTTTAGAAATAAAATCAAGGGGGGTGCAGGGACTCAAAGCAGTGGCTTTGAAGTGGGGAGCCACAGAAGAAACTAGCAGCAGTAACTGCAGAACCTTGTGTTCAGAATAAAGGGCCAGTTATTTTACAGCTTTGCTGTAATTCTCAAAGGATTCAGCACTCATCTTCCAGTACTAACAAGGACTATTCCACTCTCACCAGGTCTGATTTGACTTAACCCTTAATCAAGGAGAGATGTTCAAACCAAGGGGACTCCTGATAATTATGTGGAGCCTTGGTGGCTCAGAACCAACATGTTGGGACAGTTCCGAGCATCGGTTCCACACGTGCAGCAGCTCCATTTTAGTTTGCATCTGCATTTAGTTCAGTTCCAGGGCTCCCAAAAAATGCCTGCCCTCCCTTTACTACCTCTCTGTGCCATCCCAAAGGAAGATGAGGCATCCAAGAGATGAGGAGCAGGGACACTTACTTGAAGTAGTAAGCAGCTGGGGGCAGCTCTGATGCTGGCTCGTTGGCCACTGACCACATGACCACTGAGGGTCTGTTCTTATCCCTGCGGACCAGCTCCTCCATCACAGCCAGGTGATGCTGCAGGGATCTGTTCCCAAAGCTCTCTCTGGAAGACAGAAGGAGGTGAGGGTGTAAAATCCATCCCCTCTGCCCTTCCCTGTGAAAACACACCCTCTAGGCACAGCAGAGCCTCGATGCTGAGGATGGCTGAGGATGGCTTCTGCCCTATTTCCCCAAAGTTTGCTGCACAGTTCAGGGCCGTGGTTTGGGCTCGTTAATGGAGCCATGTGGCAAAATGTGGCAAAACGCCCTCTGGTTGCCCAACGAGGCACCAGTGGCGCAATGGGAGGTTTCCACACAGAGCAAAGTACTCTCATTATCAGCACAAGGAGGGGGACACTGAGGACAGCAGTGTAAAAAGGGTAAGGGGACACTTGGAAGCAGCTCAGAGGGGAGCAGAGGAGCGAGGGGCAGGGTGTGCTGGGCAGTTCTTACGGCAGCTTGATGCCCACCCCTGGGCTCTCATCGATGACCACGATGCCGTAGGCGTCGCACAGGTCCATGATCTCCTCGGCGTAGGGGTAGTGGCTGGTGCGGAATGAGTTGGCCCCCAGCCAGCGCAGCAGGTTGAAGTCCTTCACAATCAGGGGCCAGTCCAGGCCTTTGCCACGGATCTGGGGGGTACAGAGGAATCACCCCCTGTGGACACAGCATCCCTGCTTGATGCAGCCCCAGCCCCGGAGCTGCCTGCGACCGGCACTGCGCGGGGTGGGGAACCAGACAGCCACTGTCACGGGCAGAGGGGTTTGGGTTGGAGAGGACCTCAAAGCACATCTCATTCCACCCCCTGCCATGGGCAGGGACACCTTCCACTAGCCCAGGGTGCTCCATGCCCCGTCCAACTGGCCTGGAATGCTTCCAGGGATGGGGCAGCCACAGCTTCAACGGGCAATCTGTGCCAGGGCCTCCCCACCCTCACAGCAGACTGACTGAGTGTCAGCATGTCTGACTGAAAGCTGTGGCTGGGAGATGTTTCAGTGTCTCCACCAGCACATCCATGTGTCCTGAGGGATGGCAGGACTGCGGCAGGACTGGGCATGGTGTCCCCTTAGTGCTTAGCCTGGGAGCAGAGTGTGAGGAAAGAGCTCCTTGGAGAGGAGAAGGGAGGGGAGGCAGCACAGGTGCCACCTCAGCAGTGTGAGCTGAGGTGCCCCTGGGTGTCCCTGCTCTGGGTGCCACACTTACATCTGCATCCTCGTGCTTGTTGACCCCGTGGAAGTAGAAGGGCCTGCCGTTGATGAGGAACTGGGTGCTGGTGACGTGCACGGTGCGGATGCCGACAGGGAGCGTGTACACGTCCTCCAGCAGCACCCCGCCCAGCTGGGCCTGCAGCTTCACCTGCGTGTCCAGGGAGGAATGGCAGGGATCCTCACAGGGCTGCCCAGTGCTCCCTGCCCTGTCTGGGAGGGAGATTTTGGCCCCACATCCCTTCCCAGCCCTGCCTCAGCACACAGCCTGTTCCTCACTGCTGCTGCTCGGCGGGGAGCCAGGTCTGACTGAACAAAACATAGAAATCCAAAGTGTGGAATCTGAAGAATGAACTCCTGGATGACCCTTTTGGCACTTGCTCATCCCAAAAACTTCAGTGTCTTTCTCCCATGGCATCCCCCCAGGGCCATTTCTGTGCTCTGCACCTTGATGGCAGGCAATGACTGACAAATCTGCTGGAAACTCAGAGCAGCTCATCCTCCCTGACATCTGCACCTGAACATCATTAATGATCCTTAACCCCCAGGCTTGAGCTACTGAACTCATCATCTCATCAGAGGATGGATTGGACCCTCAGTGTGAAGGGCCAGCACCTCAGAGCACACTCCCTTCTCTCTGCCAGACCCTTCAGAAGCTGCCAAAGCTTGATTGGATTACTGCCTAATTAGCAGAGCCCACTCTGGTCACACACACAGGGCCTGTGAGAGGAGAGGACAGAGGATGGGCCATATGGCAGTGCCTTAACCCTATTAAACACACACCCAGAGGAGGAAATGCCACTTTACCTCCAAGGAGTACAGGTATCCAGGGTTCTCGTGCATCAGGTAAGGCCACCAGAGGTTTGGGTTGAGGACTTTGAGCTCTCCCATTGGGCCATCACCTGTAGCAACCACCTTCCCCTCTTGGTCACGTAAACTCAGGGACAAGGAACTGGCTGTGCTGCCAACCACTGACACCTGATACTGCACCGTGGCTGGCTCAGAGGAAACAGAAAACAATCAGAGACTGCAAGAGGACAGCTCCGCCTCAGGAAAAAGCCACTAGGAAACAAATTCAATCAGACTCGTGCAGGATATTTTCCCTGCTGCCCTTGTCACCTCCATTTGGAGTCTGAGAGAGCTGCTGGAATTGCTCTGCACCTACCAACACTGTCTGATGAAGTGGTTGTCACAGTGATGTCATCGATGTAGGCAGCAGGAGTGGTGTAAAGCACGACTGGGCGGTGGATTCCAGCATAATTAAAGAAATCAAACTTGATGTTCTGCACAAAATAGTTCTTGGGGTACCTGAGTGAGCAAGACAGGAGAACTGGCTGAATTACACTTCATTACACAGCTGAAGGCAGCATGTGGATGCTGGCAGTGTAAAATAATCATGTAAACTATCTGTATGACAGGACGGATCTTTCAGCTGCTACACTGAAGGATTTTGCAGTTAACAAAGAAGTTAATGAAGATCTTGATCCTTCAGGAGAGCTGGTACTTGCAGCTTCCAGCTGAATCCAAGCTTCTCAACCATTGCCTTGATTCAGCTTGACCAATCACCCAATCTGAGCCCCCTGTGCACACAACAGATGCAATAACTCACTGCTGCCTCCTCACACCACCACAGCTTAAAACTCTTCTCGCTGCTCCACCCACGAATTCACCAGAAAGACAACCTCGAGGAGGAATTTCTGAACCAAGAGCTGAATAAACTCCCCCTCTCCAGCAGCCCAGCAGTAAAACACCCCAGGAACTCACCTTGATTTGTCAGCCATGTACTGGATGGAGCCCGGGGGCAGCGTGTTGGGGGTCAGGGTGTTGTTGAGGGCCACAGTGATGCGGCACAGGGTTCCTGGGCTGCCCTGCACCACGCTGCTGATGTCAGCCTCAAAGGGCAGGTGCCCCCCTTCGTGCTCCACCACCTGCACCCCGTTCACCCACTGCAAGGAAAGACCCCAAAAAAATGGGTTATTGGGATTTTTTGGCGAGCAGAGCATGGAGAAGGGAAGCCCAGTTACAAGGAACATCTGGGCTCTTGATCCTCAAAGGATCTTAGAGGGATCGATCTTGATCTTTGAGGGATCTCCCTTTGCTGGGAGCTAGGTCTGGGTCACATCAAGTGTCACTGAGGGGCACAGTTTGGGGACACATCCATTAATCAGGAAATGTTTAATTACCAATCCCAAAACTGCAGGATCAGAGAAGAGAAACTGGAATTCATTCTTGCTGGGGGAAAACAGGCACGAGTTCAGAAGGGGATGCAAAATCGAAGCAGGGACGAATTTGCTGAACAAACCCTCAAACTGACTTTAGTCCAGCCTAATTTAGGAAGCACAGGGCCGGTCCCCCGAGGCACGTACCACGATGGAGTAGTAATGGGCACTTCCGAAGCGCAGCACCACCCTGGGGGCGGGATCGCCCTGCAGCCAGCGCAGGGGGAGCAGCACCTCCTTCTCGTACCACACCCAGCCGATGTAATTCTCCAGGCTGGGGTCCTGGGTGATGTCGTTGAAGCTGGCAGGCACTGGCATGTCGATCACAGGGCCGGTCTGAGAGCAATTGTGTGGTAAAGGAAGGAACAGAGCGTTTAAAAAGAGGAATTTTACTGCTGGAGGTGTCCCCTTCCACTGACAGCCTTACAATGCCTTTGCCAAGGGGAAATACTTGGGAAAAGCTGTTTAAAAACTGCTGAGATCTCTCACAGCTCCTATACAAGCCCTAATTAGCACCAGGCACAGGAACCTGCCTGTTCCTACAGGAAGCAGCTGCTCTTTTCTTTTCCTCTCCTGCTGTGCAATGAAATGTTTTCATTAATGGCTCTGGCATCATGGAATCAGAGAAGTGAGGAGGGGAAAACCCAAGCCCAGGTTGTTTCAGTGAGAATTTTCTCCTCCACAGCTCCAGAGCAATGTGGGGGTTATGGTGCTGTTTTGTCAGCAAGAGCTGTAGTAAAAGGATAACAAAATAACAGATATTTTTGGGCAGTAATGGATATTTTTGGATATTGTTCTCCTCATGGAGACTGTTTGGGATGAGTTCAGCATTTCTCACTGCCTGAAAGCAACAGAGATTCCTTGGGATTACAACAGAATCCATTCAGTTGCTTATTCCAACATGAAGATTAGAGGGAGGCAGAGTCACAGTACATTGAATATTGAGGAACCCAGATGCTGTGCCAAACAGAGCTGTTCATTTTCAGCACTTTCTGCACTCAGGATGTTGCACAAAGGAGTTCTGCAGCTTCTTTCCTGAGGAAGCTGCAGGAAATGGAATGAGGAAGGTCTGGGCACCAGAGTGGGCATCATGTGCCTGGCTGACTCAGAGCCCAGTGCCCTCATCAGAAAATCCTAGTGGGAAAATCCTTGGATGGGGATGAGGATTTTCTAATCTCTGATGCAGGAAAACCCTTGCCTGTGCTGGCCAAACCTGTGTGTCCTTCAGGGAGATTCTCTGAGGTCTAAAACAGGCTGAGTGCACTCATCTAAGCCTCTCTTTGAAGGGGCATATTGCAGGATTCCTCTCCTCTGGCAAAACTTCCAGCAGCACAGTGCCCTTCAGCTCTTCTCTCCTTCCACAATCCGGCACCAAAATCGGCCGAAAGGCTAAAAACAGAAATAATGAACGACTTATCCATTTCATGCATAAAACCCATAACTCTTTTCTGCCAGGTAATACAGTTAATTTCCAAGCAGACCCCAGTCGCACCAAAACGTGTCTACCAGCACTCTGAAACTTTGGGATAAACAATTCCCAGTGCCCTGGCACATTTTTGGCACATTCCAGGCACATTTTTGCTGATTCTGTGCTGCTGGAAGCTCGGCGCTGCACAGCACGGGATACCTGGAGGTGAATGGGGTTCATTCAAACGGTGTCTGCCCTCCGGAGCAGCACCGGGGGGATCATTAGGGGCTGCTAATTAGGAGCTGCCTCATGAACAACCTGGGCAGGGCCGGCACCGGGGGGCGAGAGGCAGCGGCTCTGCCAGCGCGGTGGGGAAGAAAGCAGGGAAAGAGGAAGAGAAGAAAGACGCGGAGCCCCCGCAGCAGGTCGGAGCTCGGTCCGGAGGGGAAAGAGCGCAGCCCGTGCCCGGGGATGGGCAGCGCCCGCCCCGCTCCCCGCTACCTGCCGGAGCGGCCGCCGGTACCAGCGCTGCGCGAACCCGGCGTCCCTGCCCGGAGACAGATCGGCGCGGAAGCTCCAGAGCCCGCCGAGCTCCCTGCGCTCTCGGGAGGGGGTGTCCCGGGGCTGCAGCATCCCGGCGGGACCGGCCGCCAGCCCCGGGACGAACAGCAGCAGCACCGGCAGCAGCGGGCACAGCCCGGCACCGCCTGAGGCCGCCAGCGCCATCTTGGCTGTGGGCGGGGTTCGCTGAGGGAGGGGCGGGGTCTGCTGAGGGAGGGGCGGGGTCTGCTGA
>JAGMWU010000020.1:5337907-5363908 GCA_018697195.1 Certhia americana | reverse complement strand
GTGTACAATAAATCCGTGAGGGGTGTGAGGGTACAATAAATCCGTGAGGGGTTTATTGCCCCCAGCAGTGAGTTCAGACCTTCTGGTCAATGTCTGAGGGGTTTATTTTCTTTAAAACTCCTGCTGGACAACTCTTGGGGTGAAAGGTGGAGTGGCTGGGTGTGAATGCAGCTCCCCTCCCGCTCCCTCTGCCCTGGGAGAGGCAAAATGGGAATTTTTTTGATTTTCCCCGTGTTGGAGCTGGAAATGCTGGGGGACAAAACCTGAGGGGTTAGTGCCAGTGATTGCAAACACAGTAAGAAAGTTGGAGTTTTGTCTGGTGGCTATTTCAGGGCTGTTACACCCAGGCCTTCTTACCCTGTGTTTTGGGCACAAAACTGTAGGATTTGACTTCTTTTAAGTTAAAAATCTCTTGAGTTCTGTGGAGCTGGTTAAATTTCTAGTTTTCATTGAATTTTAATTTCTCCAATGGGTGAGGGCACTCATGGGATGTATCCCCCAAAGTCACTGAGCTCCTGCAGCCATGTAACCCAGGCATGCTTTATTATCGTTAAATCTTTACAATGAGCATGAAAATCCAAAGTTGATAAAAAATATGAAAGATCTGCTCAAGTGCAGGTTTGTAGGATAGTCTTAATATGAGCAGCAGCCTGCAGAGAAATAAACTATTCTGGCTGTGGTACACTGAGAATGATGCTTTTGATACCATTAATAAAAAAAATATCTGATGCTTCCTATACTAAGTTTTTATTAATCTTCTTTTCTTCCTGCCTGATTTGGAAGGGAAGCTTTGCAACTCTCCAAGTTCTTACTGTGGATTTTTCTTAGCAGAATTATTCTGTATTTCTTAACAGAATTACCTGTTATTAGAGAAAAGAACTCTCAGAAAACTGTGTGGTTTAAATATACAACATACGTGAAGCAGCAGACTTAAAAATGCGAAGTGTCAGTGGTATTTGTAAAGTGTTTACTAAGATTTTTTTAATATATGCAGCCCTACTCAAGAGTATTTTGCTTTAGACTAAAATTTAGGCAATTATTAGCTATTTAAAGACTCTAAAAAGTGTTTATATTTTTTGGTGTTACCATGAAAATTTTTACTTTTCTGCTTAAGTCTTAATCACATAAAAATTAAGCAAAGTGTTGAGCTGACTGCTTAAAAATGTACATTAGAATCCATTATTCAGAATGTTGTTACCTGACTGTAAAATTGGTTGCTGTGAGTCAGGACTGAAGGAAATCTTATTTCCTTTTATTTTTTATTTTATTTTACTTTATTGCAAATGTGGATCAGCTGATAATTTTGGCATTTCAGCACAACAGAGCCGTTGAGGATTTGAGACTGACTCGTTGGCAGAAGTGAGGAAAAAAAAAAAAAAAGAGATTTTTTTTTTCTGAATGGCAAAGCGGATTGGGATGAAAAAGGGAAGCAGTTGTCTTCAATAATTTCATTCTTAACCTTTGATTCCGCAGCCTAAATTTATTTCAGACCCTGTCAGCCGAAGAATTCCATATGTAATTCTCCCTATAGAATGTCTTTGATCCGCGGGGATTTCTGTAGGGCCCGGCTGAATGCAAACATTCTGAAGACTTGCATTTACCTCCCAACAAAAGCTATATATGGTTTGTAAAACATGAATGAAAAACTAACGCGTGCCTGAGCTCACTTGCTGAAGTTTCACTCGGGTCAGCGAAATGGAAGTTGAAGTTCATCTCAGCGTATTTTAGAAGGTCCTTTTCATTTAAAAACAATGCTAGAACCTGTGGAAGTTTGTGGATGCATTTACCATTTGAAAGTGATGAACGTGACAGTTCTATTCAGGCGATTGGCGGTGCTTAACAACACATTGTACCTTTTTTGTTGGTTTTTTTTCTTTTTCCTAAGCTGCTGCCCAGACCTGAGAAAGGCCTTTTTTTTTTTCCTTTTGTATGGAAACTTTCTGTTGTTGTGGCTGCTGACTGCTCAGCAGAATGTGTTGTTCAGGGAATAGAGGATGTTCTGGGGCAGTTTTTCTCCCTCTTTTTTTACTTTGAATATATAAATTGACAATATCCAGGAGGAATGAAGGCACGATGTGCTGGGCTCTGCAGTCCTTATATCCATTATTCATTCTTGCTTAATGGGCACTGGGGAAGGAAAATGGGAAACTCAGCCTTGCCCTGCTAATACAGGAACGGGCACATAAAAAATGGGAAGAATGAATAAAGAGGAATTGCAATAAATTGGTGTTTTCCCCTCAGTACAACACATAAAAATTAAAGCCCTATTTGTGTCTCTACACACACACACACACATACCCATGGTACTAAAATACCCAGGGTGCTCTTGACTGATAAAGAAAATAGCATTTGTAATCTGAATGATTTTTCTCATCAGTCTTTATTTAAATAAATCCAGAGGCATTTTTGCTAAGGAGGAAGCAAAGCAATTTAGTTTGAGTGTGTGAAATTGGGTGAGTGAGGAAAACAGGGTGAGTGAGTGAAAGGAATGTGTTGTACAAGTGTGTTATGATTGATGGAGCAAACTGTGCAAAATGTACTCAATATTTAGGTCATAATTTTACTTTAATTTTACATAATTTTACTTTAGCATGGAAAATATTTTCCATAGGTGGCAATTATAGAATCACCAAAATAAGATGTCTTGGGGCTTTTTTTTTTTTTTTTTTTTTTAACTTTTTGTTTTTTTATAGTCTGTTGGTGGGAAAAAAAAAGCTTCAGAGAGTTTCATGCGGAACATAATTAATTGTTTTCATTTTTCCTTTTAGAAAAGATGCAAATGCTGCATTGCTGAGTAACTTCGAGGTAAGTTTGTCTTCATTCTGCTTTTAAAGCAGCAATTTCCAGCTGTCATCAGTCCCTTGTATAATCTTTGGAAGCTGAAACCTGGTGGTGGCAATTGGCAAAACCTGCAGGGGGTTTACTCTTCCTTGCATTTGATTTGTTTTTAAGAAAGAAAAAAAAGCTTTTTAAAGAAGATTTGGAAATGCTTTTGCTAGTAATGGGTAGTGTAGTATTTGTTTGGTCTTGAGATTATTCCAAAGTGGGTATTTTTCTCTCTCATTTTAAGGGGGTAGAAAAAAATGCCGTGTCCTTGTTGGTTTAATTTAAGCTAGATAATGGAAATATTTTGCTATGCTGATTAATATAATTTTTGGAACAGTTTTAATAACCCAAATGGTGTTATCTGTGTTATTGTATTGCTGAAGCTGCTTTTTATTGCAGCTGTTTCAGTTCTGAAATTAATCTTGAAGTGTTTTGTCCTGAGCTGCATCTGTCTGCAAACAGCAGAGCAGGCATCTGGTGAGTGTTAATGAGGCATCTGCAAAGAACTCTGGCAAATTTCCTCCGAGAAATAAATGATACCATGTCAGCCAAACTGATGGTCAGTGCCTGGCTGTTAAAAATGTGAAACAAATATCAAATATGAGTTTTAAAAGTACTGATTCCCCTCCAACTCCTGACACCTTTCCATTTGCTCCACTCCCCAGCTGCAGTTCCACTGGCAAGGCCAAGGTTCTGTAAATCAAAACTTTGCACACAAAGTTCCATCCCTGCAGTTCTTCTGTGAGTGTTTGCTGTCAGAGTTCACAGCCTGAGTTTGGGATTTCAGCATTGCCAGGTGTTCCTGTTCCATAGAAGGGTGAAGTCATTGAGGGTTTGTAGCTGATCATGTTCATATTTCTCACTGGCTAGAAATGTTTGGTTCCTTTTTTCTCTGGACTTGTCAGTTTGGAATTCCCTGGGCTGGATCTTGAGTGAAGCCAGGTAAAGCTGAGGGGATGAACAGTGAGAAGTGCTCTGTTGCTTTGCTCTGGGCATTAACTCTGGATATACTGCAAAGCCTGAAGCAAAACATCTGAAAAGGTTCCATTAATCTGTTTAAAATAGTCACAGCTCTTTAAAAAAAAATTTACATCCTTATTCATCACTCTGAGGCCAAAGCATTTTTCATTTCAGTTGCTGGTCCATCCACCAGAACAGCCACACATTTTTTGTTGTTTGGCTGATAGGAATTTCCTGTTCATTCATGATTTCTTGCTGCAATATCTTTAGGTAAAATGCTCTCAGATGCTCTAAATAATTTTATTTTTTATCTCTAGGTGTACCAGTTACTGACTGACCTCAAGCAGCAGCGGAAGGAGAGTGGCAAAACCAAGCAGAGCTCTGGGCAGCAGAATCTGAACACAATCATGTATGAGGTGAGCAGCCCTGGGAAAGTCCATTTACCAGTTAGCTCAAGCTGCAGTAATTCACATCCTTAGGGTTGTGGATTAATAATTTGGTATCAAATTTCCCCTAATTTGAACCATAATAAAATGTTTTATCTGCCACTTTTCTGTGGTCAGGTTGTAGGTAGCTGTGCTGTCAGGGCAGAGTTAGGCAGCTGCTGTTCTTAAAATCTATAAAAGAATATAAAAAGAATATAAAAGAATATAAAATCTATTTCAAACTCCCTGGTTTTCAGCTGTTTAGTTTTGTTAGGATTTTTTTTAATTCTAAGTATTCTATCTTTTTAAGACAGGGCAGAGCTTGCTATCATCTCATGAATTTACGATATCACCTAATGTGATAATTTAATGTCACCTAATTGTGATGATTTCAAAGCTGAGGCACAGATTACACTGTATTTTTAACAGAATTAAATGAATAATTCCCAGCCAAAACAGATAATCTAAATTGGTTTATGATCCAAAGAAAAGCCAGAAGTACAGATAACATCACTTGGATGCCAGATCAGGAATAAACATTTCATCCTTTGCTGGGAAGGAATTGTAAAATCTTATCATACAAATACCAGCATTTAAAATAAATTAGCAACTTCCCAGAGCCTTGCAGTGAGAGCCATTGTGTGTGTGCTGGAGAGCTGCATGAGCAGCACCCTGACTGACAGGCAGCTGAAAGCACTTTGCCTCTGCTTGCATGAGTAATTCTGTTGAGCCCTGAAAAATACTCATGTGGATAAGATCTGACCTAGGCTTTGGTTTTGTTTTAGTTCTGGCTTTGTTTGAAAAAGGTACAGAGGTTGTAATTCCTAAGCCTTGCATTCAACAAAATAGGGGCTTACCAAAAATGGGAATTAAATCTTCCTGGAGACTGACAGTCTCTTCCTGCACCTCTGGGAAACAGCTGGGGAAGAGCCTGTGAGTAAATTTGATCAGAAGGCACCTGAAACCTTGAATTGTTTTGTTGTTCTGTATGTTAAATATCTATAGGATACTTGGGGGTGTAGCTGGTGTCAATTCTTGGGTGTGTTTTCTATGTTTGACTGAAAGAAAGGCAGAATTTGATTTTACAGGATTGTCTTTGGATTTCTTCACAAGTTCCCTGCAGGTTTGGATCCATTGGCACTGAAGTAACTCCATGAAAGGAGTTTTTGTATTTTTGGCTTTTTCATTGATTTGCAATTGCCAAAAAAAGAGGAACCTGGAAGAGAAATTAATCCTGTGAAATAATTAAATGACAATGTAATAATTTCATTTCAGTCACTGCTGGTGAATAACAGCTTCCCTTTATCTGAAAAGTTCAGGCAGGTGTTAAAGGAATAATAAATTATAATTATTTCTAACTCTTCATTTTGGGGTTTAATTCAAGCCACAATAAATATTTAGAAAGATTTTGAGTCACTTCCAGTGAAAAATCAGCTGTCAACTGGAATTTTGTGTGTTTTTTATCAACAAATTGATTTTTTTACTCAGGTCAGATTACTCTGTGTAATGTAATTCCATTATCCACCTGCTTAGTGTTGTTAATTTAAATATAGGAAATGAATGCAACATCTGCTGTCAAAGTCAGTTGAGGTTGGTGGGTATTACATGGGAAAAATTGATCAAAGTTTAATTGTATCAATTAATTTTTTAATAGCAAAATGTCCGTGTAGATTTCATAACAAGCCAGTCAGTCTGCTTTCTATCAACTTTAAATTGCCAGAAATGCAGGTAAAGGATAAAAACAAGGATAGGTTAGAGATTTTAAAGAGGATTTCTGGGCTGGCAGTGAGAATATTCCTGGCTCTGAGCACATGCAGACTTGGGTTTAGGATGAATTCAACTTTCCTGCATGCTGTTAAAAGACAAAAAACAAACAAGGAGCAAACCAAAGTAGCAAATGTCTGTCACAAACAGCAAGAGGGTATTTTTAGCAGGCAGAGCTAAAACTCAGTCCTTTCCTGTATTCTTCAACTTGCAATTTTGGGCTTTGAACAGCTCAGATAAAGTGAATTTCCAAAGCTGAATTGATTTTCAATTTTTTCTTGGGACTGAGGAGACTTTCCAGAGTACCTGTTCCATACACAACTGGTGAAACAAGTATGAAGTGTGAAATAATACATATTTTCTTTCTGTCCCTTGCAGACACTGAAGTACATTTCAAAAACACCCTGCAGGTACCAGAGTCCTGAGATTGTCAGGGAGTTCCTGATTGCAATGAAAGACCATAAATTAACCAAGTAAGTGAAGTAAAAACTCAATTAATGCTGAAAAACTGATCCCTGTGGACAGTGTGATACTCTGATTAATGGATTTTAAGTATTTTCTGCCATTATTTAAATGTTCAGCCAAACATCTTTTCCTTCACTCATGGGTGAGTATTTCTATCTTCTCTCTTTGTGCTGTTTGTCCAGGCTCTCTAGATGTACATTTCAATTATTTAAATATTCTATCAACCACCCTTCCCTCCTCCCCAAGCAGTTTCCAGTGAAGTTGAACATGCAGTTGTTGTTTTGGGATGTTCTGCCTGGAAAAGAAAAGATTTCCTTTGCAGTTCCAATCCTCCAGGGGCTTCTTTTTTCTTTGGCAGTGCTGTGAGTGCTTGTCCTTGAGGCACATAATCCTCTAGGAGCTCTGCAGGGTGGGAGTGCAGCCTGGTGTAAATAGGAATAGAATCAGCTGGCCACTTGTTTGGATAGCTCTGATCACTCCTCTGACTTCTAAAGCTGAAAACCCCCCAATATTTAGCTGCTTCTAAATAACCCCTCCTTCACTTCAGAGGAGGAGTTTATACTGGGGAGATACTGAGTGTGTTTTTATCCCCTGCTGGGAGGACCCCCAAGGAGTTCATCCTCTGGGAAAGAGGCTTTCCATTCATTTGGCTGTGCCACAGAATGCACACTGAGAGCTCTGCAGTGTTGCAGGGTGAGTTTTTAGCCTGTCCAGAGCAGGGAGAGCAGATTATCAGCTTTTTGTTAGACTTTCAGTGCCCCCTCTCTACAGACAGGCACAGCCAGCACAGCAGCAGCTCTGCACAAAACTCCTTGGGAGTGCTGTCCTGGAATTGTGCTTGGAGTGCTTTCTTTGCCAGGTGAGTAACTCAGTGTTTAAACCTCCTGGAGCTCAGTTTATACAGCAGGATACTCACTTAATGGATCCTGATTATTTTCTGGAGGTATTGAAGCATGGAGGAAAGAAAATACTCTGCAATAAAAATCCTAGAAGTGTAAAGAGGTGGTAATAATGGCACTGAGAGGGTCTTAAAATTGGCAGCAGACATTTCTTGAGTAGTAGTGAGTATCTTTCCCTTCTGGTAGTGTAAAACAGCCCTTTTTGAAGAGAAATAAGCTTTGCTGTCTGTGCAGAGCAGCAGTTTAGGAAGAACCAGCAGAAGGATGTAGCACAGCAAAAAGGCAGAGTAGGATTTTTCAGAGTTAAAGGAACTAAACCATGTTGGTGTAAAACTCCCAAGAAAGTGTTCATTTTTATTTAAAATTAATTTCTAAACTTCTTTCAGGTAAAATTTGACCAGGACCTGAGGGTTAATATTTAGTGTTATCCCTTTAGGTACCCTGATTGCGGCTACTCCCCTGGATGGGATCTCCAAGAGTGAAATACTAAACAATTTCAGTTAGAACAGAGAAACTTCCAGCTACAGATTCTCTGTCTCCCACAGTGCAATATTCACCTTCCCACACCTGCTTGTTCAGTCAGCTGGAAAGGTTGGAATAGTGACAAGCTTTAAATGAGCTTTTGGACTGTTTAATTTTTTATGGCTGCTTCAGGGTGCCTTTGGGGTTAGGTATCATCCTGTGTGTCCTTTCCCTGAGGCAGTGAAGCAAGGGAATTATTCCCAGATCATTTCTTGTGCACGGTGGCAGCAGGATGAGAGTGAAGAGCCAGCCACTGGTACAGGTGACAAATCTACTCTGATAGAATTCAGATTTGTTCTGTGAGCATCCTGTACATCTTTTAGTTTTTTAATCCCTCTCTTGTCTGGTAAAGAACTCCCCAACTCTGCCACATGCTTTACAGAATAAAACCTAGAATTGTTTCGTGTGATCCTGGCACTTCTTTTTTCTGTTCTTTTCCATGCAGCCACTTGAAGCCAGAAGTGGCAGCCCCTTCACCCCAAACCACAGAGAGCAGAGGGGGTGCAATTACTTTTGAAGGCACTTTATGTTAAACCCCTTAAAACAGCTTTACCTCCAAGGCAATTTAGAGCTGCCCTTTGGTTCCTAACCAGGGTCATTTCAACACTGCTTCTCTTGTTAAATAAAAAGGCTTTGATGGTTTCCATTCTGTGGCATGGAGGTGGTGTTTGGGGATTTCATTCCAGCTGTCTGCCAGAGAGCTTCCTTCCCTTGGAGAGGAAGGACCTGCAGTGTTTGCTCTTCCAGGACCTTGCTTGTGTGATCCCTGTAATGACCTTTCCTCCCACCAGGAGTAATGAGCTCCAGACTCTCTTTGCTGCTTCCTTTCTGGGTAAGGCACCCCAAAATGTGCTGTCTTAGCTGGTCAGACACTGTCTGTGCTGGTAACAGCTCTCTGCAGGGGCTGATTAGATTTAAGATATATTTGTGTTAATTGGGGTCTGTCCTCAGACAATTCCATCTGGTTAAAGAGTCAGGGACACCTCATCCCCCCCAGACTGCTTCCCTGCCCCGTGAATTCCTGTCATGACTCCACCTCGAGTCAGAGAGGAAACAATTAACCAGTGTGTTCATGCTCCTAATTAGGCTCAGCCTATTTCCTAATCCCAGGGCTTTGAAGCTCAGGGTTTGCAGCCCTGCCGTGGGATGGGATATTCCCTGCCCTCAGCACTAGGTTGTGCTCGTGGATGGGAGAATCCCCAGCAACCAGGGAAACACTGAGGCACAGCAGAGCTTTGAATCAAAAGGAATTCTGATTTTTTCTTTCCACAGCCCTGCAGGATGTCAGGCTGCACATGATGTCTCTGCTCCAGTGAGAGAACTGATAACATAGTTCTGGCAAATTCTGCAGTTCCTGGAAAATCACCTCAAATCCTTCTGTTACCACTGATTTTTGCCACTCAAAATACAAGCTTAACAGACCAGCGTTCATTTTGTGGTGGATTTGTCTCAAAAAAAAGCTTCCTAAAAGACAGATTATAAAAATAAACACCAATGTGTGCAAATATTCCAGAGTCATTTCAGAAAGCTGCCTGGCTCAATGGAGCAACTGCAAATCCACATATTTCACTGATATAGTTAAGGTGTAGTAAACCAGTTTTCCCCATAGTTTTTAATCATTACTTTGGTAACATTCAAACTGTAGAACTGAGAGTTTTTAAAAACTGAAGCTCTGAAGCCACATAATGAATTTTATTATTACCTTGTTGAGGCCTCAAGCTTGGGCTGAAGCTCCAGTTCAGTGAGCCATGTTGTACTTGGAAATAGAATTTGCCACTAGCAGCTAATTTTCCAGTTTTAGTGCTGGAATGGCTTCATATTTGTAAGGTATAGTGAATTGCATGGCATGAAAAGAACATTCATTAAGCTGGAGCTCTGTAATGATGGTTCAGTGAAAACTGGCTCTACTTGTGCTTCTTCCTGTTACTGATAGCCTATCTTGGA
Organism: Certhia americana; assembly: GCA_018697195.1. Taxonomy (NCBI): domain Eukaryota; kingdom Metazoa; phylum Chordata; class Aves; order Passeriformes; family Certhiidae; genus Certhia; species Certhia americana. The sequence continues at coordinate 5,354,103 of JAGMWU010000020.1, read as the reverse complement.
TCTAATTTTGGGATAACCAAATTTCCAATCACTGCATGTTACTATAATTTAAAAAAAGCTGGTCAGGCACATTGCCCTTTTTGTCTTTAAATCAACACAGTCGAGGAAGTGTTGAGCTGCAAATCTTCAGTACTTTTAGAAAGTATTTTCCCTCATGACTGCCAAAAGCTACATCAGATACAAACCTCTGCAATATTAAAGGCTGAAGGATTTGCTTTGTAATTTTTGTCTCCTCCAGAGCTTTCAAAATGAGTATTCAACAGCAAGTCAGGATCATGCTCATTGAACAACAGCATCATTTAAAAGATTTTTTAAAGATTATTCTCAGCTTTTCCAGTGGGAATCCTTATGGAGAATCACAGCACCCACTGGGGCTGTGATTTCCCACTTTGGGGAAATCCTCCCTCAGCCAGAGCCCATGCTCAGGATTCAGGCATTAAAAGTTGCCATGGACCATGGGATTTATATTTCCAGCAGGAATAAAACCCCTGGTTGTGTGTCCAACTGTTACTTCCTGGTTTTCCCAGCACCTCCCAGACATCCATTCCTGAGGATAAATTTGCTTCTGCTCAGGCACAGCTGTTTGAAGGGGTTTTTCAGCTCTCTGTGCTGCGTCTTGGCACTGTTCTCTCTTTACCCAGACCTCTTGCTGGAAAAACACTCTGGGAGTTCAGCAGATTAAAAAAAGATACCAACACACAGGAGATTTTGGTTAAAATATAAACTGCAAAAGTTTGCTTAGAGCTGACAGAAAATGGTGCATTTTGTCTGAATTTCCACAAGAGCATGGAGGTACTTGTATTACTTTTTAGAATGGATGTATCAGTGTAGGAATGTGCTGTCTGTTCTGTCTGTGATCTTGAACATGACCCAGAGGTGGGTTTTGTCTTGTAGAAATGATTTTTAGGGTGGAACTCAACATCTTCACCCCTCCAGCACTCTGCCCTCGTGCAGACCTCAGACTCATTTTCCTCCCCATAACTGCACAGGTTTTTGTCCCTTGCAGCCTGAGTTTTGTGTGTGTCCCCCAACCCATTGCAGAGCATTTTTCCATCCTGAAAAAGCTGCTGCTGGCTCCAGCTGATTCCCAGAGCTGCAGGATGTGGGCTGAGGCTCAGCCCCACAGCAGGAATTGCCCTTTTGGGGTTTCTCAGCAGGCAGGTCCTGTACAAGTCTGCAGCACGGCCCATTAACTCTGATTAGTGGAATCTTGCTTTTATGTGAGAAAATTGCTTTCAGCTGTCACTCATCTTTTGTATGGCTTCTCTTGAACGAGCAGCTTTCGTGTTCCAAACTGTTCCTAAAGTCCAGGTAGAGCAGGGAAGATGCAGATGCGGAAGTTTGGGGGCAATGAAGCTGAAAATGTTCTTCACCTTCTGCTTGGATGGATTCATGGGACAATTCCCTTTTTTATTTAATAAGCATCAGCGTGCCACGCATGCTGTAGGAAGTGTAAAGAGGAATTCATGGGAGTTGGAAAAAGTTAATTTTACTTTTTAGATTTAATGGAGCGTGAACTAAATTCAGGCTTCTGTCTGTGCCTTAGCCAAACACTGCAATCAGGGCTGATCCTAATGCATGGTTGCCTTACTTAAAGCTAATCTCTGATGAAATTGTGGTTATTCAGGTTTTGATTTGTGTGTGTGCTGTCAGGAAATCCCAGGTACACAGAGAGTCTGATCCTAGCAGTGAATTTTTGGGATCAGACACAGAGCCTGGTCCCAGCAGTCAGATTTTGGGATCCTTGTTAAAAAGGTGCAGTGGGTACTGAGCTCCAACTCAAACCCCTGCCTTCTTCTGCTGAGGGCTGAGCAATCCAGTTTTATTAAATGAAATTTAGAGACATTTTGGGAGTGTTTGTTTCCTTGCTTACTTCATAATTACACATTACCATGTCTAAAGATTGTTATGTCAGGGTGTTAATGAGTGCTCACGCTGCACAAGCAGCTCTAGATGAAATATGGTATTTATGTTGCTTTTGGGATTTTTTTTTTTTTTTGCACCCTGCTGCTCGTTCCTTTGTGTTGTTCTGCATCATTTTCCAGTAGGAAGCTTTGCTGATCAGAACCAGCCATGAAATCCTTCAGGTTACACAGCTGAATGTGTTAATCACTTCTGAGTTCCCTCTCATTCTTCTGTACACATTTTTCAAAACTGCCAATACCCTGAAGTGATGCTTTTAGGATCTGTTTGGTCTGAATGTAAAATTTCTGTCCATCCCCAGTGAGTTCATGTTCATGGCTTATAAGCAAGAAATCTTGGAGAGGTGACCTTTTTTTGTTGTGCCCTCTATTTCCTCAGGAAACAGGAGCAGTTGCACTAATTGATTGTTTTAGTCACGATGTGTAATTGGTGTTAATTTATTTCTGCTTGCTGCTGTGCCAGTAATCTTCCTGTGATAAACACAGCTCTACCTGCTTGAAAATAGCTCTGGGTAAATCAGCTTTGCACTCTTCAGCCCAGGCATAAAATGGCTTTTGCTATTTGATCCTCTTTATTTGGCTCTGGAGTTTTGCTTGCAAGGAATTTTAAGGATATTACTTTGAAAAGAAGAAGATGAGGAAATTTATTGAATAAAAGTAAGATAATGTGCTTTGTGTGGAGGAGTGGTAGAGCTGGAGGATTGGGATGTGCCTTGCTGCACAAGAGAAGAAAGAATTGTTTGAGAAGGCTCTGATCTGAGAAGTGGCATGTGAGAGAAATTTGGGTAAAATATGAATTCAGCACAGTCTATCCTCACAAGTAGGGCTGGGGCAGGAGGAGGAGGAGGAGGAGGGAGGTGTTTACAAGGAGGATGCTCAGAGGAGCTGTTGGAGAGCTCTGGAAACTGAGGCACCAACACTTGCTTGGCCAGGAAGCAGAGCAAAGAGCACTGAAAGCACCAGCTCTGAGCCTCCATCAGGCCCCAAAGCAGGGAATTTCCCAGTTCTGGAGGAAAAATATTGTAAAAATCTGATTTTACCACATTTTTATACAGTAAAGATATTATTTAATATTCTTTCCCCAGCTCTGCACAGCACTGCTGCCTGTAGCTTCTCTTTTACACGAGTGAGTTTTCTCTTCATTGATTCCTTAAATCACCTGCTTTCCAAGGAAAGGCTTTGAGTACTCATCTCCTGTCATTATTGGGATTTTATTCCTGGCTTTTATGACAGTGGTAGATGGCAGCAGTTGTAAACACCTCATCTTCCTGCCAGTAAAGTGCTCTTGAGTTCAGAGCAAAATCCAGCCACGCTCTCTACAGCCTCATGTTGGAAACACCAAATAGATTTGAGTGGGGAAACAAGGGAGGTGTGTTCCCTGCTTCCCAGCACCAGTAGAAACTTATTTTGGCTCTCCAAAAGCAGAGCAAACTAATAAGAAATAAATTAAAAAAATAAATAGGAGGATTTCCTGGAGCTTTCTCTTAGGCATTGTTAATATCTCACAAATGCTGTATTGGAAATTTACAGGCTTTTCTTCTGAAGCTGAAAGCGATGATTAAAATGAACATTTTAGCTGGATCATCCAGCAACCAGTGGCAGAGACCATTTGAAATGAAATTATATCTCTGAGGTATCTCCAGACACACAGAAATTGTTGGTTGGAAACATGGCGTGATCTGTGTTCTCTTGAAAGCTCTGATGTTTCTTTTCTAAAAAATCCCCAGGGGAAAACCCTCCAGAACCAGTTTAAATGTGTTTTAAACCCTCCAGAAGTAATTTAAATACGCTTTAAACCCTCCAGAACCAATTTGAATATGCTGTAAACCCTCCAGAATCAGTTAAATGTGTTTTAAACCCTCCAGAAACAGTTTAAATGAGCTTTAAACCCTCCAGAACCAGTTTAAATGTGCTTTAAACCCTCTAGAACCAGTTTAAATGTGCTTTAAGCCCTCCAGAACCAGTTTAACTATCCTTTAAACCCTTCAGAATCAGTTTAAATATGTTTTAAAGATGCCTTATAAGTAATAATAAATGTCAAGATTTAGGTTTTTCAAGTTTTAGTTCCCTGCTGGAACTTTGTATTTGCAATGAGCTTAAAGGAGAAACATGTTGCTGCCGTTTGATGGGATTGTAACTCCTTAGGTATGAAAATTGTTCTTGTGGTTGTGTGCTCAGAGCAGAAGTTTTGGATCTCTGGTGAGTTGTTTAACATTTCTGCACAGCTTTAACAAAGCAGAAGTTAATTAATGCTTGCCCAGTAATGATCTAGGCGTCTCTGCTTGCCACCTTGGGTCAGAGGTGCCAACATCAGCACGGCTGAACACAGCAAAGTCCCCAAATTATTAAAACATCCAAATTCTGCCCCTTCAGCCACACTGCAAAGCCAGCCAGGAATATTCCTGGCAGTGACATTTCAGCCCTAAGTTATCAGGAATGTGTTTGCATCACTGCAGGCATTGAAGGGATCCTCAAACACCCAGTAATGGGGATTTTCTTCCACTCTGCTTTTTACCAGGGCAGAAAAGCTGCAGCTGCTGAACCACAGGCCTGTGACTGCAGTGGAAATCCAGCTGGTGAGTAACAATGCCTGGGCCTGTTCAAAGCTTAACTGGAAGCAGCTTTAACCTTGGAGATCAGTTGAATAATTGCTTTCTCATGGGCCAGTGATTGAATGTATCCCTTTATGCACATTTTACATCCATGGCTTCAAACCCACTCAGCTTCCTGGCAGAGCCCTCTCAGACAGAATCTTCACCTCTTTTTGTTTCAGTGGCACACGTTTAAAATGCCCAATGCAGTCATTAAAGGTGATTTATGAAATTATTATTTGTAAATAAGAATGTATTTAATCTTTTTGCTGTGCAGTTCTGGGATGGAGTGCTTTACTTTTTGCCATCTTCCCTTGGTTGGTTTTGGTTGGTTTTGGTTGTTTTTACACTAAAATCAAAAATTTTAAAAAGAAATGAGCAGTAATACAGGATGAGAAATAGGTATACTTTCTGATGGAAAGTAGCCATAGTCAAAGAATAACTCAGCTGTAAGGAGGGATTGTCACTAAATAGAAATAAATGCTTCTATTCTCTCAAGCATCTCCTCAGGAATACAAACCCCTGTGGTAATAAAGAGATTGTTATAATCAGGATATTATTTCAGTAAAGATCTCTTGCATTAAGAACATCTGTTTGCAATCTTCCCCTGGAACCAAGCTGAGGAGGAACAGGATCATATTTTGCTGCAAAAAAGGGAAGGATTAAAGAGGGACCAGTAGGACTATTTTGCTTCTGTCACCAAGGAGCAGAGATTTGGATGCTGAAGACATCTCAGAAGAGTGATTCCAGCTGAGGAATTAATGCTGTGCTCTGTGGCTGAGGACATCAGTGTCCAGCAGCAGCCCAGGCAGGAGCTTGAAGGCTTTAAGTTAATTAGAAACCACAATTTGGAGCCTGTCTCACACCTTTGTTAGCTTCATATGCTCAGACAGATTTATTTTATTGCCATCTGCAGGCTTTTCTTCTTTAAATGCAGTCATCTTTTGGGGCTCTCAGGTGATTGCATGGCTTTGTCTGTCTCTTCCCTCCTGCCCTGCCTGCTTCATTGTTATCCTAGCCATAAACTATTGAAAATAGTTTCCTTCTGTGTCATGTTTGAAGAAAATAAGAAATTTGGGCCTTTCTATTAGAAGTCAGCTTTCTGTGGAGTGCCATATTTTAGATGTTCCAAGTTCTGTAGTGTCAAAGTTAAATTAAATAAAACTCGTTGAAACTCTGAGAACACAGACACAAGATTTCAGTGTCAGTTCATTATTGAGCCAAACCCTTCTCTAATGATCTAAATCAATTTGTGAGAAGTTCAATATCTGTACATTTGGGGATTAGCCTGAAATCTGTATCTTCATGGAAGGATTAGGTATTAACAGTTACTCCTGTTCCTTTGGGATTCCCCTGTAATTCCCAGGGCACATTTTCTCCCAAATCAGCATTGCAGTGTCCTGGATTGTTAACCCTGGGTCCCATGAACCCTCCCCAGAACTGCAGCCTGTTTGAAAGTGCTTCAATCAAAGCCTCTGGGGCTCAGGGACTGCTTGTTCTGTGATGCTGAGGTTTGTTCACCAAATATTGAGAGAATTTCTCACTACTTTCAGGACTTTTTGGGTTTCTTCAATATTCTTCAGTCTTTCTTTATTCTTCATTCTTGATTTATTGTTATATCCCAGGAGACTAAACCAAATGAACATTAGCATTGAAAGCAGCACAGGGAGGAGGATGAAGTCCCTTAAATTCTGCTTTTATTTGGGTAAGCACAAAAGCTCGGTATGGTTTGAGTTTGGTGGCCCTGAAATTCAGAGCTGGGAGAAACAAGGAGATGATTTTGCTGTTCAGCTGCTGGCTTGGATCCTGGTTTTGATGAGGACAGAGGTTGCAGCAGTCACTGAACACACAAAATCTGCCTTTTCTGGGTATAAAATAACACAGAGGTCACCCTGCACAGGTTCCCTGCAGGAAAAGTCCATTCCCTGCAGTGATGGATGAGCCCCAACCTGCTGAGAAGGGAATTTTGCCTCTCAAATAGCCTTGATTCCTCCTCACTGAACTTGCCCCTGACTCAGAAATAAATGCTGGGGAGAACTTCTGAGCAGTTCCTGGAATGGGGGCACATCAATCTCAGTTTTCAGAAAGCTTTAAGCAAAATTCCAGCCAAGTCCAAGCTGGCTCTCACTTGCTCAGTTTTGGTGTCTCAAACTTTTACTCAGTGCAGCCTGACCATGGAATGGAGTCTGATTTACCTGGCAGGCTCATGGGAGAAGTTATTTATAATTATAATTATAATTTGCCTTTCCAGCGTTCTAGTTTTTTATTCTCCCTCTAAAAATTCCTTCTTTTTAGCTGTATACAAACAATAAATCCATTTTGATTAAATCATTTTGCAGCTAAAAAGCAAATTTCTGTAGTGATCTTTTGCTCCTGTGTAAACTTTAGTGCATAAATTGCTGCCATTGTCCATCTTTGCCTTTTCCAGCCACTGGGCCAGGATTGATTTTCCAACAACAGCAACAAAAGGAGCATGAAACTCAACTTCTTACCTCCCAGAGTACAGCACATTGCAGCTATCTTGACCTCCTGTTTTAATCTTTAACTTATGTTGGGCCTGGTTCAGTGATTCCCAAAAGGAGCAAATAAAAAGTCAGGGATGTTCAGCTCACCTGGAGAGTGGTTCAGCTTTTTTTAGTGCTGAAGATGAAGATGAAGTATCTTTTTTTTTTTTTTTTTTTTTTTGGTTAAGGAACAAATTGCTCCATGTGTTTCTCTCTGAGTGCAAAAGCAGATTTTATTTTTGTGCTTTTGAAAAACGTATTTCTACCTTGGAGAATTTCATGCTTATGTGTGTAACCAGGCTGGCACTTTGTCTTTTAGACTGGAAAATAATAATGAAACGTATTTTGGAAAATGAAAGATCTTAAGAGGGTTTAAACATTTTATTTTCTTAACAATGTGTTTTGCCTTGCCCTTGGTTATTTATCTCTGAGGGACATTAATTCAATCATTCAGTCTTTTACTATATTTTTTTTAATGTGTTTTTTTTTCCTGTTAATGTGGTCGTGCTGAGCAATTTCAAATCACTGCTCAAAGGAGGAAATAACAGTGATTTTCTCATCAAACATCTCCCTCCTCCACTGGAGTTAAATTATGTGCTTGATTGCTTTGGAAATGATCAGATCCCTGTTTCCTTTATTACTGTACTTTACTGATTATTTTAAAATCTAATTCTTAGCTAATTATTCCAATGAACAATAGCTTTTAACCCACAGGTTGTTCTGTGATGCTGAGGTTTGTTCACCAAACACTGAGAGAATTTCTCACTTCTTTCAGGACTTTTTGGGTTTCTTCAGTGTGGCTTTATTTATTTTTCATTCTTGATTTATTGTTGTGTCTCAGGAGACTAAACCAAATGAACATTAGCATTGAAAGCAGCACAGGGAGGAGGATGAAGTCCCTTAAATTCTGCTTTTATTTGGGTAAGCACAAAAGCTAGGTATGGTTTGAATTAAGGATGTTTGTCCTTGTTTCACCAAGTAAAAAAAGGGATTTAGACAGTCCTGAGTAATTTTTTACTTCCATTTGTCCATGGTACTATGAACATAGATTTGCACCTTAATTTTTGAATAAACACTTTAATCCCTGAGATTATCTTCATGGGCTTGCAGTGAATTTCTGAGAATTAAATTGGAGCTGCAGGGGGAACGTGCTGCTTTTAGTTTGAGCTGGGAGAATTTTATGCCAATTTATTTTAAAAGTTTTCCTGGTTCCCTCTTTGATTAGATGTAGAGCAGTGTGGAAATTAAATGGGAGCATTGCTGACTTTATGAATATATTTCAATGGAAACTGAATAACAAACTGCTCTAATTTGGGTGAAATAGAAATGATTAGTGAGGTCTGAGCTGAGTGAATTCTCACATTTCACAGGTAACACACACTGGGTGTGTTTAGGAATGACATTGATGTGCTGCAGCAATTTTTCCCAAACCCCTGGAGTTATTTTGGGGCAGCACAGCCTTGAATGCTGAAAAGCAGCAGTGAGAGTTATTTATGACATCAAGGGGCTTTTGATGCATAAATTGAATTTCTGCCACACTGCCCACTTCTTCTCCTCACCCAAATCTCCAAATATTGAGGGCCAGCAGCACTTTGGTCAGAAATACCCCAAATTTTTCCCATGGCATCATCTGAGAGGGGAAACTGTTCCCATTTGGGCTGGGTGGCACTGCCAACATCAACATCTGAGCTCATCCCCTCCCTTCAAACATTTGCATTTTTGTTTTCTTTACTATAAACTTTGCATTCCTGACTGCTTCTGGGCTCAGTCCACGAGCAGTTCCAGCCAGTGCAGAGCTTTTTGCTGGAGATTTTCTCCAAGATTGCTAAAATTGCTGCTGGAAAAGGAGGTACCTGAATCCAGTTGGGTTTTTTTCTTCTCAGGCTGCTTCTTGCACCTCATTTCTCTTCTCAGCACTGTATTTCTTCGTGCTCTCAGCATCAAAGGTATTTTTTGTCTTGCAGCTGTAAATCAGAAGGCTGTGGGAACATCTGCTGAATGTAGAATGAGCCTCTGAGTGATCCCCTGTTCCCCCTGAGATCTGTTTTCTTTTAGGACAGTTTCATTTGCCTCTTTATCTGTGTGCTGTCTGGGCTTAATTTTTGAATTTTTTCTTTTGGCTTGTTGCTTTGCTGCTTCCTCACTGCTTATGTTTTCATAAATCAGGCTCAGGCTGTTTTTGCACTTCCTAAAAGAGTGAAAAACCCCTGATTTTTACAGTTTGTGTTTTTCATCCTTTGAAATCTGAAATTATATCACAACAAAATAAGGCTGAAGCATCAACTTGACTAAGAAGCTGTCTATCCATCCTGCTAAATGCTGTTTTGTGTCTGTTGGTGATTCCTGGGAGCTGCTGGAGAGGCACCAAGAGGTGAATTTGCTGCAGCACTTGAAGGAATTCCCATTTCCCTCTGTATCTGTCAGCAGAAGGGAATTTGGGAACTCCATCCCCACCTCAGTGCAGGGTCTGGCATCTCTAAAAAATGCTTTTCACATCATTTTAATGAGACATCACTTAGAGCTCCAGAGCATCGGAAACACCAGAGATGATTTTCTTTCATTTCTGAGGTTCCTGGGGCTGCCAGAACAACCCCCAGAGCTGCTGTGTGTGTCCCTGCAGTTTGTCAGCCTCGTGCTGTGCCAGGAAAAATGACCTCAGCAGGGTTGTTCATCCTGGGAGTTGGGGCATTACTCCTCTGGAGTCACTGGGGAGCAGGGAAGAAAACAGGGATTAGAATTCACATGGTTCTGAGCAGAAATCCCTGGTTTTTATTTGAGTTTTGATTCCATCAGGGCAAGCACCTGAAGGAGAAAGGGGAGGGGAAAAAACAGGAGAGGAGATGCAGATACAGATAAAATTAAAATGGGAAGAGGGTTGGACTTTATGTCATGTAATAAATCAAATCTCAACAAGGCCAAGTGCTGTTTTTCTGAGGGATGGTGACAAATGTGGGAGACATTGGTTCAGTCATCCTTCCTAGAGTGATCCAGGTGTCCAAAGCACCTGGGCTGGTTCTTTGTCCAGTTCCTGCTCCTACAGCACCTACCCCACCTTGAAAATTCAGTGTAACAGTAATGAATAACCCCATAATCCAGTCTGAAAGCCAGGTTGATAATCCTGTGAAATTTAATAGCAGAGGTCATCTGGAGAGGAGAGATTTGTCAGCAGCACTGGCACCAAGGAGTGGGTGGAGCAGATTTGATCATGGAATCACGATCCCAGTTTGGACTGGGAGAGACCTGAAAGAACATTTAGTTCCAGGGACACCTTCCACACTGGTGTGGTGCTGATGCTCCAGGGTGTGCTGAGATGATTCCCTGTGGGAATTGCCTGGCAGGAATCAGCTGCCAGGGCTTCTTCCAGCCAGGGCAGGAGGATTTTGAGTGTGTTTGAGCACAGGGTGTGCAGTGGAGCAGCTGCTGGGAAGCAGAGCCAGGGCTGCTGTTCAAGCCAGTGTCCTACAGTAGTTGTTGAGCTAACAGTGTCTGGAAAGCCACTCCACAGGGATTTTCATCCTTTGATGGGGATAGTCCCCAGAAAGTCATTTACAAATGGAAGTTCACTGTCTGCCTTTTGCTGAGGAGTGGATTCTGTGTGTGCGTGCAGATCTGTGGATGATCCTGATGAAAGATGATCAGATTGTGCAAAGAGGGCTCGGAGGACTCTGAAGAAAAACAAAACTGAATTGAATGTCCCACTCTGCTTTTCAGAAGGCATCTAAAGAGTTGGCAATTCACAGCTAGAGCTGATTAAACCTGCATTGACTTGGAACCATCATTCATATAAATCTCTCCTCTTCAAAGGCCATTTTCAAGGACTTGGTGTGAAAAAAGAAAACTCAAACCCCACAATCCTAATTGGTTTGTGTTTGAAGAGTTCTTCTGACTTGCTTTTCCAGTCCTCTGACAAGCTTTTTTTTTTCCTTTTAGCAGCTGCCTATAAATTAGGGCAGTTCTTTTCCTGGTAGCAATGATATAAAAGCTGCCACAGCTCCACAGTGGGAGTAGGTCCCAAATTAATCTCCTGGAATCACGGAGTTGATCCATGACAGTGTTTTTTATGTTGCTCAGAGCTTTTAAATGTCCTTATACCCAGGAATCTCCCAATCCAAGCAAATTCCAGAGGAATACAGCTACTGTGGGATGAAGGGGTTTCTTTTATGGGCTGATTATTTCCTGTAGGTTCTGGATGAGATGCCAAGGTCCAGGGAATCCCTCTCAGGATATCCCATGAAAACAGAGAAACTTGGGGAAAAAGGATCAGGAAGGTGGGGTTGCATTTGAGCTAAAGGAAAAGCTTGGCTCAGGTCATGGATGTGGAGGCTGAGAGAGGCTTAGGATAAACCAGGCTGTTCCCAGAGTGGTGTTTTCCTTGCTGTAAGGAAAGCAGGATCTCATTACACAGTGCCAATTGTCATGGGGAACAATGGAGTTCTTTCTTTTTTTTCCAAATATTCCAAGAGTTCTGCTTTGTAAAATGCTTTTGTGATGAGCTCAGGCTGTGTCTTGACAAAGTCTTCCCTGCTGAGCTGAGTCCTTCTCTCTGAGGGAGGAAGTGTGAATTTAATGATGCCAGTGGGGTTTTTTTTTTGACTTGCAGATGGTGGAAGAAAGCGAAGAGAGGCTGACAGAGGAGCAGATCGAGTCTCTGCTCCAGACAGTCACCACCATCCTGCCAGGGGATCCAGAGGAGCAGCAGAGAGACTCAGCAATGGCAACAGAAGAAAAAGGTGACCAGGCATAGGAGGCAGCACTTCCAGAAGAGAACCAGCTGCTGTTAATCTGGGTTTGATACCAGTTCAATCCTGTTTTGGACATAACTGTAAAATATATTCATATTTTATGATTTGGAGGTGTTGAGGGACCCAATTGTTCACAAGAAAGCAGGGAGAAGGACACTATTGTTTGGGTGTTTTGTCATAAACGGGGGTGGCAGTGCTAGAATTTGCAGTGGAGCAGCCTGAGGAGTGCTGGGCCACTTTGGGGGTTTTTCCATTCCCCACAGAACCAGCACAGCAGTGCTGCAATCAGAGTTCCTTTCAGAAGCTTTGCAGTTGCCCAACTGGCTTCCAGAGCAGTGCAAAGCCAATTTTGGGGTTGTTTGCATGGGCAGGGGTGTACAGGAGCTCCTTGGGCTCTGGCCAGGCACTCCCAAATCTTGGCATCATGGAATTGAGAGGATCTGTGGGAGGGCAACTCAGGGATGTCTGATAATCCCTTCTAAATCAAAGAGATCCAGCTTAAGCAAATTGCACTGAAACCAGGGAGCTGGGGGGGTTTGAAGCTGTGAAATCAAAGCTGTGAGAGCCCAGACAGCAGAATATTGAGGTGTCTCTTTACCCTCTGAACATTTATCCCAATATTTACACACAGACCAGGCACTCCTGTGATGGAGGAATAAATGAGGCAACACTGAGCTCTTGATTTGGTTTGGGAAAATGAGATTCAGGCCTGGATGAAGCAGAATTTCCTGAGCTTTTTTGTCTGATGAAGGTTTTCAGAATGAAGTATTTCATGTTGAAAGCCTTCATGATTATAAGAAATGATTTGTGTGTGAATATCCACTCAAAGTCAGCCACTGGTTTAAATTGTGGCTGCAGACCATTCTTTTATAATTATTGTGATGTACTGGAAATAGAAATAAAATTTTAAGTACATCCTGGGAGTTTTGTGACTTACAGATGAGATCAAATCACAATATCTGATGGGTTTTATTTCCCCCCCATCTCTGTCATGGGTTTATTTTGTGTTTTTATGCAGAGAATTTATGCTTCCTGAGCTTCAGTTGTGCAGTGTATGAAAGGGCCTGATAAATTCTAGTGTCTGGGGGATTTGTCATATTTGTTTCCATGGTATTTAAGCTCCTTTGATGTTTGGAGAGGAAAGAAAATTATTGGAAAAATATATCTATTGCCTCTTAAAGATAATTTATCATACATTAAATGCCTTCCAAGGCTGGAGACTAAGGGTGCATTCAGACTGGGTTTGTTTAGTGTTGGAGGGGGAAGGTCCTTGATGGGTTTGTGATACATCAATGTACATTTTTCTCTCCAAAGGGCAAAGAAAATGAGAGATAAGTGGATCACAGCATGGAAAGGCATGCAATTAATTTTAAAATTAACATTTTTATTCACAGCAGCCACTGATGCTGTTTGACAGGCTGCAGCCTTGGGCTGCAAGTGTTTACATTTTGATCTGCCCCTTCCTAAAATGTAGTTCTTGAGATTTGTTCTGAACATGTCAAAAGCAGCTGGAAGCAGACTGTAAATATCTTCAGCCAACAAGAACAACTCAACAGATCCCTGAAGCTGGATGTTCCATCTTGGGAATTGATTTGTTGCTGGGCTGGATTTTTGCCAGCAGCTGTGTTGTTGTGGGGGTGCTGTGCAGGGTGCAGGAACTCCCTCACTTGCTGTTGCAGTGAACCTTTCTAGCAGGCTCAGTTCCAGATGTTAACAGCTGTTAGCCCTCTGCACATGCATGGATGGCTTGTGAACAGGAGTTCCCCTAAAAATCCAATTCTGAACAGCATTTGAAAGGCTCTGGGCTTGTGGCACGTGCATGACATCAAGAAATGAGTTTTCAACCTGCTGCCTGGAAATTCAGGTGAAGATTTCCTCTGAGGACAGCTTTGAGTTGTGCTGTTTGATCTTTTCTGTGTCAAACCCCCCAGATCAGAAATGATTTATGGAGAGCAGAGATCACCTTGCTGCGTGGCACCATGGCCCAATGTCCTGAATAGCACACAGAAGATCTCCCAAATTTCTTTTTATTCCCTTAATTAACCATTCCCTACCACAGGAGAATGGACACTGCTAATTTTTGGGACAGAGGAGATAGCACTGAATAGCTCTGGGGGTGCAAGAAAGGTAAATGTGTGTTCTGAAAAGAAACTGAGCACTCTGCACTTCCTGAATATTTAAGAAGTGGATATTACTTTAAATTTTCTCATTTCTTATCTTCCTCACTTTTTTTTTCTCTGTTGTGTGTGTTTGGCTCTGCTCAGGGCTGCCCTTGTGCTGAGAAAGGGGAATGAGCTGCCAGAATTTCTGATCTGATACTTCAAAACACCTGGGCTTTCTCTTCCCATAAATTCTGATTTCTTGAGGATTCTTTGGCAGTCCCAGCTGGAGAAGTTTTCTTAGAAGAAGCTTTATTTTATGAGAAGAGAAGGAGCTGCTGCTCCTACCTGGCTGTGCTCTGGTGCTGGGCAAGGGAAATGGATCTGCTGGAACCAGATGTGCACAGGGGATTTGGAGGAAGATCCAGGAAATCCCTGCTTTGGGGGAGCTCAGGGCTGTGTGTGAGGCTGTGCCCACCCCTGAGTGCAGAATGGCACAGGCAGGCAGCAAAATGAATTTGGTTTGTGTTTGTGTTTGTGTGGGTGTCCATTAGCTAAAGGTGAGCAGCCTGAGGCAGGAAAAGCAAACCCACAGAATTTGGAGCTTTGGGGATTTTTGGGCAGCAGATTGATTTCAAACAGCACTCAGATGGTTCACACCTGATTAATTCATACTTTGCTCTCCACCCCTTTGGAAATTTGTGTTTTTTTGATGGTTGGAGGGGGAAGATTTGGTTGACCCTGCTGGAGCTGGGAGTTGAACTCTGTGTTCTCCAGAGCTGCCATCCTCTCTGTCAGTGTCATCCCTTCCTCCAGCCATGGATTCAGTGTTTCCATCTCACTCAGGCTGTTCTCATGAAGGCCTGGGATGCAGAAATTTGGGATTTGCTCCCTGTCCCCCTCCCCATCCCTGCCTGGCCCTTGGCAGGTGGCAGCCTGACTCTGTACGGTGCAAATCCTTCATTTTGGGGATGTGGAAAAAGGGAAGGGGACAGGCTGGCAGGGCTTGCAGCAGGATTTGGGGTTGTGTCTGTGGGTTCAGCATTTTCTTGGGGCTGGAATTGGGATTTGGGAGCAGCTGAGGCTGTTCCAGAAGAGGCTGCTCTGGTGTGAGGGATGGGTCCCTCGACACTGCTGGGGTAAGTCTAATATCAGGGTGATCTTAACCACAGTTTTCTCTTGAATTTTTCTTAATTTGGGCAAAATTACTCCACACTGCCTCTCCACTGCCTTAAATTTGTCCCAATCCAGAATCATTCCCTCCTGCACCCTGACTGCGCTGAGCCCCTCCAGCTCAATCCATCCCAGCCCAAACTGGGATTATTCTGCATCCTGCTTTTGAAACACACCAACGCAGACACAGAGAGATATTTTTCTGTGTTGCATTTCCTCTGATGAAACTTTTCATTGCCTCTGTCTGCCCTGGGGTGGCAGTTGTGCCAGGACAATGTGCAAGCAGCACGTTCTGCTGCCCAGGAATTGCCTCTTCCCTGTGCTCCACAGGCTTCGGAAGCAGCGGCCCCAGCTGGGAGTTAAATTTGTGAAACACTTCGGGTTTTGGCAGAGAGGAGTCAGGAAAGGCTTTGTGCACCTCAGCCTGGCCAACATCAGGCTTTTCCTATTTTTGCTTTTTTATTGCTACCCATAACCTGAGTGGAATTTAACCCCTGAGGATGTGCTGGAGGCTTTAAATGTGGACTAGAGAGATTTTTGCTGGATATAAAAGCATCTCCCAAGATTTTTGCTGCCTGTGAAGGAGGAAGAAGAACCTGAGGGCTTTAATTGGCAGCTGTGGGTCAAGTGTCTGCTCTTGTCCAGGGCTGAGAGGCTTCCAAAATATTGCTATTTTGTAATTAATTTGATGTTTTCAGTTTTCCGAGTGCCCCAGACCAGGATAGGGATGAGCAACACATGCTGAGCTCTGAAATACTGTGGGTGGACAAAAAGCAGGTGGGGTTTGAAGAAAATTGCAGAACAATTGCATGCTCTGCAAGCATCATCCCAATCTCCCTCTGGAAGCACTGGTGTCCCTTATCCTGTGGGGAAAGGGGATAGGACTCCTGGGGCTTGGCAGAGCCCAGGCAGCTCTGGAGCCCTTCCAGCCTCCCCAGCTGCAGTGTTAAATCTCAATCCCCTGTATCATCTGCTGATTTTTTAATACTCTTCAAATTCATCTACATTTTCCCTTTTGTATGGTTCCTGGATTTCCTGACAGAGCCCTGGCTCAGGGGTGCAGCAGCCGTGAGGGAGGGAGGAAAAAGGAAGGACTGGAAACACCCCCACAAAACCTGATGGGATCCAGCTCCTCCTCCCTGCAGGTTTACTGTTGATCACCCTC
>JAGMWU010000020.1:5303395-5337897 GCA_018697195.1 Certhia americana | reverse complement strand
ATGGGATCCAGCTCCTCCTCCCTGCAGGTTTACTGTTGATCACCCTCTCCAAATGGGATCCAGCTCCTCCTCCCTGCAGGTTTGCTGTTCATCACCCAGAACCCCCCCCCCCTAAAATCTGCTGCTTCCCACTGCCCACACTGGGTGAACAGGCTGGGGGATGGAAGTGGATTAATCCAGGCCAATTTAAACATTGTCCCTTTCCCTCTTCCTGCCTCCAGGCATGGGCTCAGCAGGAAGTTGTCTCTTTCTCATCTCCATGGGCTGCTCCAGGTGGGACAGGACCCCTTGTCCTGTGTCACTACCTCAGGACAGACTCAGCAGTTGAAACCATGGGGAAAAGCAGCACACAGCCCTGGAAACGGCCCCCAAATCCTCCTCATGCTCCCAAAAGCTGCTGGAGGGTTTCCATGGGTAGCCCATCCCTATGCTGCTGGATTGTCACCCTCAGATCCCAGCAGGTTCAGTGGGATGAGATGGGATGTGCAGCCCTGGGGCTGACTCTCCAAACACTGCTGCTTCCTCTTTGGCTCTTGAGTTTTTCCCAGCCTTTCCCCCCTGCTTTTCCACTGCTCTGGAGCTGAAATCTTCCCTCCAGTGTCAGCTGAGCTGGTTGCAGCAGGCCAGGAGCACAGGCTCCAAGGAAAATCACAATATTTTGGGAGCAGTGGTGAGGCAGGGTCAGAGGGAGCCTTTGGATTCGGCATTTTCTGCTGGGGCCTCGGCAGAGCCCAGGAGTTAATCACTCAAATATGCTGATGTGTAACTAATCTCTGCAGGACAATAAGCTGAGGAATTACTGAATGCAGTTGAAATGGGGCAGAGTGGTTGCCATAAAAAGGGTGTCCTGAGCCAATGGGAGCCAGCAGGCTCCTATAAAAGCGGGTGGGGAAGGAAAAGCAGCTGTTGGGAAGAGATCCCCAAAATCCCAAAGCATGTCCTGAGCTGCCTCTGCTTGGGCAGAGAATCCTCCTGAGGTGCTGGAAACCAGGCTGAGTCCTTCTCCCAGCACTGCTGAGCCCTGGGGGATCAGTGGATTTGGTGGGAAGGGCAGGATCTGCCTGGAATCACCTGGTGGAGCCTAAAAGGATGAAATCCAGCAGTGCCGTGAGTTGGGGTTGGATTTTGGGGGGAGCAGGATGCTCTTCCAGGAGCTGGGTGGGATCCATGGAAGTAGAAGCCCACGTGAAGCTGAATTTTGGGAGCTGTGAGGGTGCTGAGCAGCATTATGCTGTGGATAGATATCCATGGAGCAGGGGCTGCTGCCAGGGCCTTGCAGTGGGAATTGGGAGGTGGGGAAAGGGCTGGGAAGGGATTTTAGGGGATTTAGGGATTAGATCAGCTGGGCTGACCCCAATGACCATCTCAGGGCCTGCCCTGCACACTCATCCCTTGGCTCCCAGCCTTCCCACCAGCAGCTTTTGGCTTTATCCCTGATGTTGTTTGGAGCCTCACGGGATCCATGCTCCGGGTGCCATTTGTGAGCTCAGTACTGGCCATGGCTGGCAGGAGAAAATTCCTCCTGGAGCTTTCTGCCAACCTTCAAATCCCCCAAAGAGGTGTTAAAGTGCAGCTATTTCCAGCTCCAGGGCACAGACATTTATTCCTCCCCTGATGCCACTGCCAATCCTTTGAGAAGCAGGAAATCCCAGCATCTCCAGGCATCACATTCCTCCTGCTACTCTTTTTTTTCTCCAGGCTTTTAGTTTAGTACTATTTTATCTGTCTCTTTTTGTGACTTTTCCGCCTTTTGTCCCATTTGAAGCCACAAACAGATGATTTTCACCAACTCCCCCATGAAATCTGCCTTCAGCCCCCTTTTTCTCCTTGCAAACCAGCAAATGGGTGTGAGGAGTTTTGGATGGGATCATCCCTGCCCCAGCCAGCTGCTCTCCCATCCAGAAAAGCAGAGCACAGCCTGTTTCCTGTTAAATCTTGCTGCTTGCATTGGTTTACATTGTTTGTCTGATGTTTTACAGCTTCCAAGCTGATGTTGCATTAAAGCTGGCTGGACTTGAGGCAAGAAATCAGATTCAGGCACTGGCAGGGTTCCCCAAATGCATTCAGGAGGGTTGATCCCACAGTCACATTTTCTCAGTCCCTGCAGGAGCTGTGTCCTGGCCGAGGCTCCAAAAGGTGCTTTTGGGCCAATTTGGGAGTTTTAATTGCAGGGCAGGTGGTGGAGGGGCTGTGCCTTCTCTTCCTCCAGCCAGGTTTGGTGACTCTGGGGTGGCTCCTGAGTTTCTCTTGACCCCTGAGCTTTGTTTTCAGTTTCTCTTCCTTGCTGTCCTGTTGAGGAGGGGAGTGAGGGAGGCTGGGTGGGCACCAATTTCTGCTGGGGCAGAAATCTTTTATTATATTTACATTTACATTATATCTTTATATATATATACTTATATATTTATATGTGTAAGTGTTTATAGAATAGGATACAAAATCAAAGAATAGATTGAGTTTAAAGGGATCCCTAAGGATCATTGAGTCTAATTCCCTGCCCTTCATCCCTACCTCAAGTTAACCATGTGAGTAGGAGAATCCAGATGTCCCTTGAGCTCTGATGAGCTCCCTTGCCTGGGGAACCTCTTCCAGAGTGTTTTATGTGGGTATTATGGATATAAAAAGGGATTTTATGCAAAGCAGGATGAGTCTCTCATACCCGTGCACAGATAAAGAGGACAGGGCTGATTAGGGGTGGCAGATCCAGATCCCCTATGGGATCCACAAAAAAACCCCAAAACACTAAACCCAGATGCTTTCCACCCATCCCAGGTTAGCCAGAGGCTGCCTGAAGGGATTTCTGCCTAAAGGAACCAAAAGAGTTTGGAATCCAAAGCCCTGATCTAAGGGAAAAGCTTCTTGCTGGCTGCAGGAGTGCAGGGAGTTTTTTCTGTGGCTTTGTGGGTGCTGGTGGGGAGTTCTGCCTTTTGGGGGCCAATTCTGGCAGGGAAAGTCTAGGAAAACAAGAAACAGAATATTTCTGTAAGGACTGAATGCAAGGGATTGAGAAAACTTCACAATAGGGGATACACCAACCAAATCCAGCAGGATCCCATGGGAATGGGTCACAGGTCATTAATGTAAATATTTGTTTGTCTTTTCTTGATTTAAAAGCGTTATTTCAGGTGGGTTAATTCATAATTTGCCTCTGCTGGGGCAATTTGGGGGTTCTTAAAGCAAAAAAAAATTGATTTCTTTCTTTGCATAAAGGGTCAGAGTTTCAACAGATTTTTTTTTGTGCATTTTTCTCCTTCGCTGTGCTGCTTTTTTAATTTGACATCTGTTTTTTAGTTGAGGGGGATGTTATCCAGCAGTTGGGGATGGGGAGGAAGGAGGTCTAGATTTGTATTTTGTCTTCAGTGAATTTATATGAATTATTTAGGAAGATCTTTCTTTTTTTTTTTGAGACTGAAGATTTCAGATTGGGATTCTCCCCTTCCATCTCCCCATTCCCAAACTGATGTGCTTCCTGAATTTTCAGTGAGGGCAATCCCAGCAGCACCTCAGGGGAAGCATTAAGTGCTGGGGTCACATTCCAAAAGGCCACTGGAAAAAGGAATGAGCAGTGAAATCCAAACAAGAAGAGGAGCCCTGGAGAAGGCAGAACTCTCCAGCTTCTCCCAGATTTTGGCCCAGAGGTTTCACCCCCTTTCACTTAAGACCTGAAGATACCAGCTTGGGAATTACAAAAATGACTCCAAAATGAGGTTTTTCAAGCAATATCCTGGGCTGAGCTGTTCATCCACTGCAAATTGGGAAAATCCTGACAGGATAGGGTTTTGGATCCTCCAAATGAGCCCCCAAATGCAGTGGGATTTTATTTGGGTTTCTTAGGGAATCACATCACCCTCCTCATCTGCCCCCAAACTCCTGAACTAAGACTTCGTGCCAAGTCCATGGCAGCCCCTGTGGAAGGAGAATTCAGGTTTAATTCTGTTCCTTGTCGCTGGCAAATCCAGCTGAGCCCTGCAGGAGGCAGGGAAAGGTGAAAATCCATCTGGAACCAGGAACCATGGTGGGGATGGGATTGAAATTCTGCCTTGTCTCATCTTTACTTGTGGGAATTTTAACTCCCCTCCTGAGAACCTCACAGAAAAGGGCTGTCCCATCCCATCAGCAGCATTAATGATCTGCTTTCAGAGTTTTCATCTTGTGTCTTTGGCAGTGGGGTTTTTTATTTTATTGTTTCATTGCTGGGGTTTGTGAGCTGCTGTCACTTCCTTGTGCCATTTTCAGGCGCAGACGAGATCAGTCCTTGATGATCTCTTATTTAATGAGCTAATGGATATTTATCTCATTAGGAGGCCAGTGTGCTAAAGCTCATAAATTCAGGCCTTGATCTTGCCAGCCCCTGGGAATTTTCAGCCATTTAAACATTGTGGGACAAGAAATAAGAAATCCCTCTTCTCTTAGGGTGAACTGAGAGCATTGCACATCACCCAATGCCTTCAGGAGAGACTTCATAAAAACTCCAGCTTAGCCAGCCTCTGTCATACTGATTTGGGGGGGGTTTAGGGGTTTTTTTTTTTCCAGGAAAGCCTAAAGAAGGGGAAGGAATTAGGCAATGGGTTATTCTGGGATGTTCCCGTGCTGGAGACGAGCTCTCCTCCCGCACACATCCTTGTGCCACATCAGCAGCTGTCTGCAAGCCAAGGACATGGGGAGATGCCTATGGCTGGAAAAACAGCTCCTTCTGTATTTATTGGACTTCCTAGCAGCTGGAAAATCCCAAAGATCTGCACCTTCAGGGGCTCCTGCAGCTGGGGGAAAAAGTTTTCCTGTGAAATAAATCCATGTGATGCATAAAGTACCTCCCCTGTGATGAGGAAGGCATGGAGATGTTCTTACCCCCATAATTATTTCTCCAGACACGTGGCAAGGTCAGTTCATAGCTGTCCCATCTAGAAACCAGCAGGGATCAGGCAGAGGTGGAGAATATGGAGCTGTTTATCAGAAAATGCTGCTTTTTGGGGTCTGAGGAAAAACCACCTTGATCCTCTCAGCTGCAAGCAGGTAAAGGTCAGGTTGAAAAAATAAAGTCCATGTTCTCTTGTCTTGGATCACCTCAGTTGAAATCTTCCTGAAATGGTGCTTGCAGCAGGAAAACCCTGCTCAGTGATGGAGCAGGATGAGTCCAAACCCTGCAGGAACCAGGGATCCCTGCCAGGGAATCCCGGGAGAAGCCGGAGGTGAAGATGCTGTCAGGTTTGCATGAGGGCGATTCTCTGCCTGCACTTTTGGGGGATCCCTGTGCTGGCAGCTGAGGGATTTTGCTGACAAACCCTGGGAATGACATTTCTGCTCCCACAGGGATTCCCGTGGCTTGGTTTGGCTGGCTTTGGACAAACCTTGCCCTGGCAAGGACAGACTCTACACGGGCACTGCCATCCCTACACGAGGGCCAGAAAAGTCTCAGTAGCAGGGAACAGCAATAAAAATGAATGTTCCTCTGGGAAAGGCTGAGCCAGGCATGAGGCATGAACATCCTTCCAAGTTAGCCAGTGTCCTGGCTGGGTGTGTGGCTGACAGGTTTGCTCTGCTCCTAAAATCATCTGTGTGAGGCACAAGGTGGGATCTGGGTGCAGGAACATCTGATTCCCCTGGGATGCAGCAAAATGGCATCAGCTTCATGCCTTGTGTTTTCCTTAAACTCAAAGGCTTGTGGACACAGTCCTTGGACTTCATTCCTTCTCTTTTAGAATTTTAAGTCTTCCCTGAACGTCCGGGTTGGGGTTTTTGGCTCAGCCTGCCCTTGCTGACACTGCTGGAGTCCATCTGTGGTGCTGGGTGCCAGGAGTGGGTTATTCCCATGCCCTGTCCCTGTTTCAGGGCTCTGGGATCACCCTCAGCCCAAGGACATCTCAGAGCTGGGATGTGGAGTGGGATCCTGCTCTGGGATCCTCCAAGGCACCACTGAGGGCTTGAGGGCTGTGCTGCTGGAATAATTGGCAGTTTCCTTGGGCAGGAAGGTGCCAATCCCATCCTTTTTCCTGTGGTTATGCCCAGACAACAGGATTGATTCAGCACATCCCTGACACAGAGCCAAGGGAGCTCTCAGGGCAGCAGGGAGGGGGAAGGATGACCAGCATAGGGCACACAGGGCTGGGGATTTTAGAATTTTACCCAAAAGCCGAATGAATTTCCACAGGACAAGCTGAAATCCAGCCCTGCTGCTCTGTGCATGCTTTATCATATTCTCCAGATCCCTCCCTTCAGTTCCTTCTGTGAAGACTCCAAACTTCTACAATGGAGGTAACAGAAATTTCTTGAACCCCTGACCCCTCCCTGCCTTTCCAAATTCTCTTTAGTGACTTCAGATATGGAAACCACGAGCACCAAACCTGCTCCAGCTGCTTCTCTATGGAGAGATCCGAGATCCTTCTCATGTGAGACAGAAAATGGGGTTGTGCCATTGCTGCTGAGGTATTCGAGGAAAAAATCCTATTTAACAGTTCTGGCAAGAGCAGCTCACCCTGCTCCGGGCTGCTGGAATGAGCTGGACAGAGCCAGGGGGAAATTCTTTGCATTCTTGGGATTGGGAGGTGGAATTAAGGTGAAATGCTCCTGGATGAGGGCCAGGCTATCTGGAGTAGCAAGCTTTTCAAAATCACACTGGACTTGAATGTGGGAATACTTTCGGAGTGGGGCTGGTGGCAGGAAAAGCATTGGATTGGGAGTCCAGGGAGGGAAAAAAAGCCTCATTTTGGTCTGTGAATGTGCCAGACTCCAGCTAGCAGAGGTCAGGGCAGCAGTGCTGGAGCCTTTGCTGGCTCCCACGCTGGCACAGGCTGATGTGGCAGCAGAGATGCTGCTGCCCAGGGGGGCCTGGGGTGGTGCCAGGCAGCAAAATCTGTCCCTGCTGCTGGGGCTGGGCCGGTGTGAGCTGCCCGAGGCTGTGCAGGCTGTGCCTGGCTCCTGCACTGCTCTGCACCCTGCAGTGACCTCCAGCTGGGCTCTGCCAGGTGGAGGAGAAGTCTGGCGGGTGCTGTGGCTCACATCTGGAAATGAGATGGAGAAAAAAGTGTAATTAAAGCTCCTAAATAGCACCAGAACTCAGGGATGCTCCTTCTCCCCCCTCCCTCCAGCAGTCCCAGACACAGCTGGGACTGAGAGCATGGCAACAACCATAAACCATGATGAGAAAAACCCAGGAAAACCAGGGGAAAACAGCCAACAGCTCCCACTTGTGCTCCCATCAGAGTCCAGCAACTCCCAGATTGTCACCCTGCAGCACCATCCCACTCCCCCTGACCTGCACCTTTGCCTCTGGGCTCATCCTTCATCCCTGCTGAGCCCCAGCAGGGGAATCATTCCCAAGCAATGCAAATGTCCCGCTGAGCCGTTCCCGCTGCCCCTTCTCGGGATGTTTATCTGCACCCAGCCGTCACTTGATGCAATATTTCTGCAATATCTGTTGGGTTATTTGATCTGTGGTTGCCGCGTGAGCATTGATTAAAGCAGAGCCCAGCGTGGGGCACCCTCTGTAGCCTGGATTTCCATCAGCTCCATCCAGCAGCGCTGATTTCCCCCCTTTTCCCGCGGAGAACAGCGTTTGCCCCACCCCGGAGGCACCGTTTGATTTAAAGGAGGCTTTAAAAGGGACAATCTGTGTGAGTCACAGTGAAAGCCATAAAAGAAAAACCAATAAAGCCACTGAAAAGTGCTGTTTAATGGATCGAGGCAAACTTACTGGAAACAGGAGACAGATTGTTTCATCTTGAAATCGTTGTTTCAAATCCGTCTGCATTCGGGAGCAAAGGACATTTATTCCTCATCAATAGCTGTCAGGGAAAAGAGATTTGAAAGGGATTTTGCCACCTTTGAAAGAAGTTGTGGGTTTCTCTGGGCTCCCAGCAGCTCTCTGAGCACATTTAAAAGCCTTTCAAGTGCTGGGTACTCTGGAAATTCAGTTCTTCCAGGGCAGAGCTTTTCAGAGAATGAAAATAATTGTCCCTGTCATGGACACAGGTATCTGCTTGCATGGTAAATATTGATTTTCTTAGCAAATAAAACGCCCCTGAGCTGAGCCACATTCACCTTTGGAGAGAAATGCTTCTCCACTCTTACTGTGACTTTTCCCAGACCGAATTTTGGGATGTTGAATCCCTTTGGCTGATATTTTTCCCCCTCCACTTGGCAGGCTACACAAATCTGGGGTACATCCTGTGGGATTGTTCCCTTTGCTATCCCCCTGCAGCAGCACTGACATCTCTGCAGGCTGTTTGTCTGCACTTGGGCTTCTGTTTGGGAAGGAGGAACCTGTTTGCAGTTGGATTCAGCTTTTGCATATCACTGTGTTAGCCTTAGCAAGTCCAGCTCAAGGCGTTTTCCTGCTCTTGAGGAACTAAACCTGGCTTTGCACACGGAGCACTGGGAATGAAGGGGTCGGGACGGCCTCAGGCCACGCTTTTGAAGAGGTGAGTTCATCTAGAGATGTGGATTCCCTTATAAAGCTGCACCTCCGGGGACAGAGTCACCCTCACTGCTTTCCTGGCGGCTTCACCCGGCTGTGGGTCACAGCTGGGATTTGTGCCAGCAGCTGGCGGAGCTCCTGCTCGAGCTCCAGCCTGACGCTGTTCCAGATGTTTTCCCAGTCGCACACGTGGTGGGCACATGGCTGGCGCTTCCCGTCTGCTGCAGAGCAGGTGTGTGACCCCAGGGGACACGCGAGCCCTGAGCCGGGCTGGCAGCGCCGCGCCTCTCCGAGTGTTTCTCTCAATGTCCGGGGACAGCTGGAGCGCTGCGCTTCCACCGCTGGCCCAGTTCCGCTGTGCTGAGTGTTCTGGGTGGTTTCACCTCTGCAGGCCGAGCCCGGGGCGGGGTGGGGGGGGCAGAATTCGGGACAGAGTTTTGTCTGTCAAAGATTCAAGAATAAGAATAATTCGCGGTTACCAAAGGGGGGCGTGTGAGCTGTGCCGGGCTCATCAACATCTGCCTGGCACATCTGGCCAGACGCTGGCGCACGTGCGGTCCCCGCTCCAGACGCTCGCGCGGCGCCGCCGCCGCCCAGATGTGCGGGGACACCGCCGAGACCACGCCCCCTCGCGCTGTCAATCATCGACGGCCACCCAATGATTGCGCGCGACACATCGAGGCCCGCGACCAATCAGGGCGTGGTTGTGATTTCCATGGCAGCCGCAGCCGCGCGGCTGAGGGGAGGCGGCGGCGGGGCCGTTCCTGCTCCCGGTGCCGCTGCCGTTCCTCGTCCCATTCCCATTCCTCGTCCCGCTCCCTGCCCACTGCGATGGTGCCCGAGCGGAGCCGCGGCGGCGGAGGGGCAGCCGTGCCGCTGCTGCGCGGCTCCAGCCGGGCGCGGCGGCAGCAGCAGCAGCAGCAGCAGCACAGGTGAGGGGCCGCGCCCGCCGCGCACCTGAGGCGGGCCCGGGGCGGCTCCCACCGCTCGCCGTGCCCGCCGCGCTCCGCCCTGCCCCGCCCGGGGCCCTGCGTGCCTCACGGTGAGGGGCTGCGGCCCCTGAAGGGTCGGTCCCCGCCGTGCCGGCCCGCTCGCCAGCGGGGGAGCAGGGCGGCCTGTGCTTGCAGCGGGGCATGCGCGGAGGGGCGGCCCGCGGCCGAAGGGGGGGCCCCCAGCCGAGCCGGGTAATTCCGAAAGTTTCCCTACGGCGGGGAGAAGTCGCGGCAGGAGCTCCCGGAGCCCCGGGGGCCTTGTTTAGTGTCGGGGAGTGCCGCGGGGGCAGGGACAGCGGCGGGGGAGGTGCTGGAGCGCTGGGTTCGTATGCGGAGCGAGCATAGCAGTCATTCTCCTTCCCGGACACGGACGCCTTCCCTGACCGGGTTGTTCCAAGGCCCATCAGTTTTATAGTTTCAACAAATTGCATAGTTTCACACATTTTATGGTTTCCGGTGTCTAGTCGTATAGCAGTTAGATGAATCGTCGCTTAGGGGCTTTGCTGCCGCCGTGTTAGTTGCGTTTGTTTGTGAGTGCAGATTTTTGTGGAGCTGCAGGTTTGCTGTTATTAAGGAGTTTGAATCTCCGCAGTACCTCAGTGTGGTAACGGAGTGCTGAAATCCCTCTGAGGAGATAACAGAGAAATGCACCGAACAGGCGCTCGATGCTCTCGCGTGACATTTTTCCTCTCTTTTACCCTTTATTCTTCTTTATGTGTAAACTTTAGAGAGCTCGAAGCCTCTGTGTGTCGCTAGTAAAATTCCTTTTGTTGAATTGTTCTCACGGAGGAACTGTAGAACTAAACAGATTTACTTGGTTCTTGCATTACCAGGGCCTGTGCTAATTCTTTTTGACCGTTCTCTATGCAAATCCTGATAATTTGCTGTATTATTATAGATGTAAGTAGAGCAGAAGGGATAAAGTATTTCCTTTCATTTGAAGCAGAACCTTTTAATCGTGTGGTTTAAAAGTCATCTTAGGAGGCTTAAATGTTGAAAAAACTAAAAGTGTTTGAATTGAGCACTTGGTAACAAAATGGAAATGCAGAAGGATGAGACTTATCTTTTTTTTTTTTTAACTCTTTATAAAGTGGTTGTAATGGAAATCATTAAAATGATTATATAGTTGAGATGGAAAACTTGAGATTCTTCAGACTGAGATTCTTAAGACTGTTCTCCTTTCCTCTTTTTTTTCCCTTATGAACCATGAAGCTTAATTTGGGTTTTAAATATTTTAGGGCTTTGATTTAATAAAAAAAAAACCAACAAAACAGCCAAAAAAACTGGCGGTTCAAGAATGCAGATGTGTGACCAAACATTTTTATAGCTCTTGTAGTATGAACTATAGGGGAGAATTGTTCTCACCTCTGCATTCCCTGATATGAATCTTGTCCAACTTTGTTCTGTCATTCTAGGAGTTGGCTGTCTTTCATTCCAGATGTTTTCATGCCAGGGGATTTGCTCCTTATTTTCTTTGTGGACTCCTTCTTTCTTTGTGGAGGTGAATAGAAATTATTCCTTCTATTTTATAATCTTCTTTTTTTACTCTAGGATTAATGGGAGGAGAAATCTGGGGCAAACAGCTGCTGGGTTTGAAGGCCATGAGGGGCTTAAATAGCTAAAGATGGACTTGCAACTCGAGGCTTCATGATTTTTATTTTTAGCTTTGAGTTTTTTGCTCAGGATTCTCTTCCTTGTGCGGATTCTGATCCGTGAATTGTGGGAAGGCACATCCAGTTTTGGGGGAATCATTAAGGTGATTGTGCAGAGGGATAAAAATGCTTCCTGAATACTGGAATTCTGTTGGGAACAGTCTGCTAAATGAGGCTCTGAGGGTTTGGCTGGCTCTGCCAGTGGTGGTGTGTGGATATTTCAGTGCTGTTCCCTGGTGTTGTGCTCTGCCATTATCATGTGCAATCATCTGTGCTGAACACACACAAACAACCACAGTCAAAGAGCTCCTTGAAGGAAAACTTTTATGGGATTCCTTCCTTAAACTTTCACTTAGGGATGCTGAAAGAGCTTAGGAGAGAAGTTCCTCAAAGAAGTAGCTCTTCAGTTTCTAAATGTGTATTGTTTGGAGGGTGATTCTTGAGAATTCCCAGTATCTGCTGCTTTTCTAGTATTTATTTTAAGAGAGAAAAAGTGAAAGGTGCAGGAAGAGGCAGGGAAGAAACTGATAAAGTTGACACTTACTTTTTAAAGTCCTTACAGCATTTTCATTTCTCCTTCTCCAAGACATTGACAATGGATAACTGCACCTTGGGTATTTTTTCCATTCAATTTAGCCACTGCAAAATGAATTTCCTTTGTAGTTTTGAGTGTAGCAGTCAGGCTGTGCATCTGAATCTTCTGTTTCTGCAGGGTGTGTTTTGGACTCTGCTCCATAAAGCCTTGGGAAGGGAGGGGATGTTGTCATAGCCCGTGAGAACCAGGGGTTGAGTAAATCTCCTGAAGAGGAAAAGGAATCATAGGAAGCTGGTAAGAAGGTGTGAGGGGGAAGACAACTTTCCAATGGTATGAACTCTTCCCCTAGTTCTCTTGCTCCTACTTTTTGGCACAAAAAGCTCCTTTTATTTGGCATTTTGCTTTGAGGATGCCTGTGGAGCCTCATGCCCTGATGACACAGAGCTGAGTGTGACCTTTCCTTCCAGCAAAGTTCTCCAGAAGAGCTGAGCTCAAACTCTGGCCCTTCACGTTTTTCAGAGCTTTAGATTTAACCCAACCCATCAGAAAAGCCTAAGTTCAAAGGAATGCAAATGTGTTGAAACATTTCTGCAGTTCCTGCAGTGGGAACTGTAAGGGGAAGTTGTTCACTGCACTTGGAACAAATCAGGAACAAAACAAATCTCATAAAATCTGAGCTGTGCTCTTCCTAGAAATAGATCTGATGGTCAGAATCTGAGCCAGGAGTTCAGGCCGTGGAAGCAGAGGACAAGTTAATCACTGAAAAATGCTTTATATATATTTGGGGTTGTGTTTTATTTTGGGATGGCTGATGCCACTGTCACTGCCCTCTCAATTTAGCAAAAGCTCTGGTTGAACAGGAGAAGGGAGGTGCTCCCTTTCCAGCCTCCAGAGTGAAAGGCTGAGCTCTGGAGCTCCACAGGATTCCTTGTTACTGCCTGGGAATGGAGCATCTTTTTATTCCTCTGGCAGGGAATGTTGGAAACACCAACAAACCCCGAACTGTTCGAGCATGAAATACAAAGGCATGACTTACCTCTTGACTAAGCTAAAAATTATCAACATTTTTTGGATGAACTTGAGGAGAAAGGTCTTGACCTGCTGCGTGGAGGGGGAGGGCAGGAGAATAAAGAGTGTGCAGGAGAATTAAACAAAGCAGTGCAGTCAGTTTTGCTGTGCTAACATCATCTGGGGCTGACTCATAGGCCTGGCTTTTCTGGGCAGAAAATTCACTTACAGACAATTCTGCTTGGCTGCACCATCTTATGATGAAACTTGTAGATGCTAATTTTTTACTTTTTTTTTTTTTTTTTGAGTTCCACATAAATTTTTCTGTGAATTCTTTTTATCCTGGCACTTGAAACTTGCTGTCCAAGGCCTCTCTACCATTGTAGTCCTCTACAACTTCCTCAGCTCACAGGGTTGTGTTTGTGTTGGTGATTGTGGGGTTTGTTTTGGGATATTTTTAATAAAAGCTGTCTGTGCTTGTAAGGTGAGTGGCACTTTGCTCTTCTCAGGTAAAAACCCCACAACATTTCAAAGCTCAGCTTAAACGCTGCCAAGGGCTTGCTGATTGCCCTGCTGTGATTTTGAAATGCTGTCAGTTTAATTCCTGTTAACAGCAGAGCAATAATAACTTTTATAACCCTTCAGGCTGACAGATGTGCTCCAGAGCACTTACTCATGGGGAGGAGGAGAAGGTGGAGTTTGTTTGTAGAAGGGCAGCAACTTCCATATGTCATCCTCATCCCAAAGAGCTTTCCTTGGAACTGCAGGCACAGAAGGGAGTTTGCTGGCTTGGAGAATAAATGAATTTTGTGAGAGGAGCTGTTTCTGACTGCTCCTCTCTGGCTTTCCTGACACACAAAATCTTTATGGCAGTGCACGTTCAGGTATTGCTTCCAGGTAAAAAGCCAGGACAGGAGGTTGTGGGACAGTTAAATCCTGATCCTTTATGGTCTTGCAGCCTTTGGCAACTCTGAACTTCCCAAAACAAGTTACTGCATCAAATGAAAGTGTTGCTGGGTGATTGCTGTGGGGGTTTTGTCACATGGGTGGGATTTTGGTGATGTAGGTGAGTCAATACTCACAGAAATTTAGGAAACCTCCTCACAGTCTGCTGCATTAATTGGAATTCACAGCTGGAATTGTGCCCAGAGGGAGTCATCACTCGCTTTACCCAACCTGTGAATTAAAGATTTCAGCCCTCAATCACCAGCTTTCCTCCACTACTGAGAGTTCTTCAGCTTTGTTGTTAAAGTTGGGTTTATTTTATTCTGATTGAACTGATATTCTAATATAAATCTTAAATTTGATCTTGATACGCTTTTTTCCAGTGATCACCTAACCTAACTTTTGCATTTGGGGAATGTTGGTGTATCTTCAAGGAGTAGGTTTTAGTTTGGAAGGTGAAGGATTTATTTTTTTCTTCCTGAGGAAATCAGTTTTGTGGAATTTACTCAAACTGAGTAATGGTAGGGATTGTAGGAAGTGTAAATATTTGTAGGGTTTGTGTGCTCTGTGCTGAAATGCTGTTTCACTTGTGTTAACTCTTCTCTCCAGTGAGTCCTGTATCTAAAGAATTCAAAAAGATTCTGTATTATTTGTTAGTTTTAAGCAGAACAATTTCCCCTTCCCTAATTCCAAGTTAGGTCTGCACGCTGAATCTTTCAGAAGAGAAACTTTGATTTTTGATGCTATGGAAATAAGAACTGCATGATTTATTTTCCTTTCTTTTTGAGCCCTGTTCAGATAACCTCTGTTGAAATTTCTGGGAATTTGAGGGGTTTTTTTTAATGTTCATGTATTTAAGGTCCAGTAGAGCAAGGAGAGGTATGTGAGTAGAATGAAACTTGTCACAGAGGCTGAATTGTTCCTCTGAGTGGTGTTCTGGCCAGAGAGTGTTGGCCACTTCACAGGAAAAGAAGGGAATTCATCTTTGAGTTATATTTCAGTTAAATTTTGGTAACAGAGACTAAGAGCTGAACTTTGAGTGGAGTATTGTGACAGCTGTTGATTGGAATAAGCTTTGTTAATATGAAGGACAAAACCTTCTCTTGGATGCCCTGCCAGAGAAAACCACTGCTGTGACAGATTCCTGCAGGAAGAATTCCCTGCTTTTCCCCACTGCCAGCTGGGAATTGTGTCCTCTGGCTGCACGTTCCCATAAAACAGGCCCAGGGCTGGAGAGCCTCGCTCAAATCAGAGATTTCTGTCTTAACAACTGGGTTTTAGGAGGAAAAGGTTAAGTGGCTAATGCTTTGGAGAGAAACTGGGAGCAGGCAGAAGGATCTTGTCCTCTCAGGGCTGTGTCCTGCAGTGCTGACAGAGATGGAAAAGCCCAGAGGAACCAATCATTTCAAATGCTGGCGGTACCTCCGTGCTTGGGGCTCCTCCCAATTAAAAGCATCTGTGATTCTGAGTGCTCAGTGAACTGTTTCAGCCCTGAACAGGCAGCTCTTCCTTAAAAATTCCTGTAGAGTAGGAATTTCATTGGAGTTTTGGGAAGAAGAGTCAGTTTTTAGCCCACCCAATCTGAAAACCCAGAGCAGGGTGAACTACAGAGCAGAGGTAAATGATTGTCTCCACATTAAGTGTTAGAAATGGGAAAAATAAATATACAGGTGGAGTCATCTAGCAGCAGAATAAAGATTTATCTGAGCCAGTGTTTGATATTTGATAACCTCTGATATTTGCTATAAAACATGGGTTTAGTCCTTTATTGTTTATATTATATGTTAATTATACGTTTCTAAGACTGCTGTTCAAACATTGATTGGTACCTGGGTCTTAGTCCTTCTTGGAAATTCAACAGGCAGATTTTGAAACTATTTTCTATCTAAAAGTTTTGTTCAGACTCTTATGCATATCTAGAAATCATCTACTTTTTTTTTTTTCTTTCATCTGTAGAAATGAGAATTCCTTTTGAATAATGCAATTTTTTTGAAGCTGAACTGAAAAAGAAGTAACAAGAAACCTCGCTTTTGTTTTGGGGTCTCAGACTTAATCTGAATCTTGTCTCACCTCTTGGAAAACTAATTTCTCTGTCGATTTATTGTAAAAAAAATCTCTAATTCTTTTTTTAATTTTCTTTCTCTGCATGCCAGACCTTAATTTATCAGAGATTCGGATTCCCATGGCCCGCGGACTAGAGGATAATTTGGAATAAGTCTCTTCACCCCGCCCAAGATGGTGGGGAAGCTGAAGCAGAACCTGCTGCTGGCGTGCCTGGTGATCAGCTCGGTGACCGTGTTCTACCTGGGCCAGCACGCCATGGAGTGCCACCAGCGCATGGAGGAGCGCTACGGGCACCCCCCCCGGGGTGACAATGGCAGGGCCACTCCGAGGCCAGCCCCCAGTGCCAACAGCAGCCTGCCCTACAGCAAGGACATGCCCCTGATCTTCATCGGGGGCGTGCCCCGCAGCGGCACCACGCTGATGCGCGCCATGCTGGACGCGCACCCCGACATCCGCTGCGGGGAGGAGACCAGGGTGATCCCCAGGATCCTGGCTGTCAAACAGATGTGGGCCAGGTCCAGCAAGGAGAAAATCCGCCTGGATGAGGCCGGGGTCACGGATGAGGTGCTGGATTCAGCCATGCAGGCGTTCTTGTTGGAGATCATCGTCAAACACGGCGAGCCCGCGCCTTATTTGTGTAACAAGGATCCCTTTGCTTTAAAATCCTTAACTTATCTGGCCAGGATTTTCCCCAATGCCAAATTCCTGCTGATGGTGCGGGATGGCCGTGCGTCCGTGCATTCCATGATCTCCAGGAAAGTCACGATAGCTGGCTTTGACCTGAACAGCTACAGGGACTGCCTGACCAAGTGGAATCGGGCCATAGAAACCATGTACAACCAGTGCATGGAGGTGGGCTTTGGGAGGTGCATGCTGGTGCACTATGAGCAGCTGGTGCTGCACCCTGAGAGATGGATGAGGACTCTCCTCAAGTTCCTGCACATCCCCTGGAACCAGGCAGTGCTGCACCATGAGGAGATGATTGGGAAAGCAGGGGGGGTTTCTCTATCCAAGTGAGTATGAGCCTTCATCCTTCACCTTGTGCTGTTCTAAAATTGTACATTTTGTATATAAAATTCACAGCTTGGTTTCAGTTTCTCCCTCGGGCAGCTAATTTATGATGCATCTTGAAAAGAAGTCATTGCTAATTAACAGTCTGCTATCAGATTGTTTAGGTGTGTAATGCGAACAAACTTTTAAAGGCCAACTTGAATTTGAATGTCTGATATCAGTTTTGCTTTGCTCTGTGCCCCAAAATAAACCTGAGCCGTTTTATCTAGGCTGGAGTTATCCATCCTAGCCAGATCACCCATTTGATTTCAGCAACAATACTGTTGTCAGTGCAAGAATGGCCTTGGAGCTGAGTTTGCCAAGAACATCCTCTTCCAGGAAACTGGAGAAACTGCTCCAAGAGAATAGAAAGCAGAGTTGGCAGCTTTTCTCCTGGCATGTGCTTCCAAAAGGACAAGCATTTTGATGAAAATTAACCTTGTTGTAAGCAAATCTTTCACTATTCTGTTGGGCCATCTGTGCACCTGATTCAGCTGCTTTCAGAATCCCAAATTTGGCTCTGCTTAGAAAAACTAGATGGGTATTGTTAAAAGAAAATCTGATTTATTCTGTGGTTAAACTACTCTGGTTTCTTTGCCACTGTTCGCAGCTGAACAACTGAAGTACAGAAGATGTTTCATCTTTACATCGAGAGAAAAAAATGTCAATCTTTGACACTCCCCCTATTTTTGAATCCACCAGATTAGTTTTTCGAAATACTGAGTAAGAAGGCCTGCCCAGTTCAATTACTCAGCTCCTGGATTTAGAATATTCAGCACTGGCCAAGTGCTTCTGAGTGAGAGGCACCTTGCACAGCAAGCACCCACAGACTGTTCCAGAGTAATTCTATTTATTTAAACTCCAGTTTTGAGAAATAAAAATGGGGGGATTTCCTTTATTTAACGCCTAGGAACTAGGCTGTGGATTTTCTAATATGTTGTAGGGGTATTTGATTTAAAGCAAAGATAAAATTATTGTCAGTGATTACAAAAATAACTTGAAACTCAGGGAACAATTAGATATTCACACAGTGAAGGTTTCACATCCCCATTCCCACTGAGGAAACAGCCTCTGCTGTGTTCCTGGGGTTATCAGGAAGGGATCTCCTCCCTTTTTTTGGCAGTGGTGTTTGAGATTGGAAATGTGGAGCTGTTAATCTGAAGCAGGGCACTGTGATACTGATACCTCCCTGGAAGCTGAGCCACATGGGAACTTTGCCCTAATTCCTGGGGTTTGCTGCTGCTTCAGCAGCACCTCGGTGGGGGTAACTTATTTTTACTGAGATAAATGGGTGGTTGCCAAGCTTTAAGTGTCTTGTAAAAAATAACCGTGTAGAATCCCATTTCTAGTAAAATATTACTGCCTTACAGCCTCCAGATTGGTGTTTTTAAAAATTAATAGACCTTTGTACTGTAAAGCTCAATAACCTTACTGGATTCTTACTAATATTTCGTATTAAATCTGGTGGAATGAGGTGTTAAGTTGAGTTGAGAATATTTATTTCTAAAAATTAAGAAAATGGATTTTTCAATGTCAAACGTGGCCTCATGTTTATTTTTTCTAGTGAAACTTTTACATTTAAGATAAATGAGTGTGGCCATGTTCTTTTGACCCTCAATTCAGTCTGGTCCCAGAGTTCTTTCTGCTTTTCGTATCTCTCAGGAGATGATCTGGGGAAGCAATTTCTGATTTCAGGAAGCTCTAGCAGTGGTGAAAAAAGACAGAGAAATGGGTGTTATGTCTGGGGTGGGTTTATCTAATCTCATAATTACCCTTGTGAAATTTGGGGTTCAATTGCAGGATTTTATAATGATTTCAGGGACTGCAGAAAACCCAGTGAATATCAAAACCTTAAATGCCTGTGTTGTGTGTTTGACATCCCAGTTGAACTCGTGCAGGGAGAGCTTGAGATTGAACTGGAGCAAGGGCATCAAACTGGGCAAACCTGCTGGGTTTGGCATTCCCAGCTGTGATATTGTGTAAAAACTTCTGGAAACAAGCAGAGCCCCCTGCTCTAATCATCTTTCACTCACCTGAAACCCCTCCAGATCCTGCAGACAGGCTCAGCACCCACTTGCTGCTGCCTCAGGTCCAGCCTAAGATGCCTGGAGGTGTTTTAATTGTTGGAGGTGTTTTTTTGAAAAGAAATCTGACAAGTTTTTATCATCTGGAGATATTTAAAAACATTTGGAGACAGAGATCACAGTGTCACTAAAAGATCTTTATAACGATGCTGTTACCTGCTAATAAATGTTTAGAATTTATTTCTCACCCCTTCTTTTGATTTTGATCCAGGAACACTGCAAGGGCTGTAGGGCTGTGCAGGATTTGCAGGAGTGTGAATTTTTTGGGGTTTGAAGTCCCTGCCAGCGTGGCTGTTGAAGGAATGCATTCTAGACTCCATGCTCTAACCAGGATTGTTAATTGAGCTCTGGCATTTGCCTAAGTGAAAGCAGCTGTGCTGTCCACTGATGTAAAGAAATGTCATCCCTCTAGAGCAATTTTTATTAGGTTTATTATGGAAATAGCTGTCTAGGCAGAATTACTTCAGAATTTACTATATTTAGTACATAGCTCTCGTTTGATTCTGGTATAGATGCAGAATTATTTGGGGTTAGTCCTGTGTGCTCCCAGAGCTGACACTCTTCCTAAGGCTGGAATCACTGCCATATAATCAATTTTCCCATGAATTGGGGTTTCCTTGGTTTTCTGTTTGGATTTTTACATTTTTCTTTCCTCCTGTCCACAATCTCTCTTCCCTCACAGTCCTCTAAGTTCTTTATCTGAGGAATCTTTCCCACAAATTGTTTTATTTTCCTTCCCACCTTTACTGAAAGGATAGAGAAGGATTTAACCAGCCCAAATGTGGAGCAGTGGATTTTTTATCAGTGCTTATCAGAGCAGCTAAATGTAGTCCCTGCTATCAATCACCAGGAGCTGTTTCATGCTGAGGGTGTTGATAGCAAAGACTAAAGTGACAGAGGCACAAAACACACATTTCAACTTTGACATCAGGATGAGGAAGCCATATGTGACAAATCAGCTCAGATTGATCTCTAACATCCATTTTTAAGGGTCCAGCAAGCTCTTGGCCAGGCTCATTGCCTGGTTCTCCCAGTACCACCCTGATTTTAAATGCTCAAATCAGTTTGCAGTTTTTGTGAAGAAGTTTTAGGCTTGGCTGGCTCTGAGGACCATAAATCTTATTTTTTTCCAACACCTCCTGGTAATTTTTTTCCTGAGTGACCCAGTCCACCTCTGGACTCTTGTTGTGGTGCTTTGGCCTCTGCCTTGCTGCTTTAAACTTCTGAAGCTCAATTTTTAGCAGCTCTTTTCTTGCTAATTTAATGTGGAGTCAGATGCTCATCTTCTATTTAGAAAGATCACAAAAAAACAGTGCCTAATTTAATTTTAACAGTGCCTTTTTAATTTTCCATCTAAACTTGTGAGCTCAGTCCAACAAGCCTCAGAAGGCTGAAATTTAGTCACAATTCCCTGGTCCCAAAATCCCCTTCCGAGATCCTGCCTTTGGTAATGGTTGAAGAGGATAAAGCTGAAAATTCTGGGCTTGTTTTAGAAGTTTTTTTTTGTTTGTCAGATCTTTTTCAGCTTCCCTGAAACACCAATCTGAAGGCCCTGCTTGCCAAGACAGTTTCCTTATGACCATTTCCCTGTCTGGTTTGTTCTTTGTTGATTGTATTTAAATTATTTCACCTTGCTGACCTTGCAGCATTGGATGACTGATTTCCTTCCTCTGGCCTGGGAGGATTTGAGCTCTGATGAGGAGTAAAAAAGAGGAACAAGGTGAACTCTGGTAACTGGTTTGTGCTCAGCATCAGCTGTGAGGCAGTCAGAAATATTCCTTTTATATATCAAATAATGTCCAAACTCTTCCTGAGGTCAGAAAAAAAGTTCTAAATTATTTAGAGTGGAAACTCAGGGAGTTTTCAATTATTCAGCCTGAGTTCTGT
Organism: Certhia americana; assembly: GCA_018697195.1. NCBI lineage: Eukaryota > Metazoa > Chordata > Aves > Passeriformes > Certhiidae > Certhia > Certhia americana. Next base: position 5,317,270 of record JAGMWU010000020.1, on the reverse strand, counting down.
TCCAGAAATAAGCACAGTAAAGAAGTTGTGTGTCTTACAATCATAAAGACAGAACAAAGCAGGGCCAGATTTTTTCTCTGGAAAATGGAAGCACAACAAAAGCACTCCACAGAAGTAGAGCAAAAATAAGAATTACATTAAGGCTGTTGCTTAAATGAACAAGAAATCAACGATTTTTTAAAATATGACACTGATTGTGCACTTGCCTTTAAGATCTGTGTGAAGACCAAACAATCAAAGGTATGGTTATGAAAAATGTTTCTGTAGTTTGTAGCTTTTTTGTCATCACAGGTCTCTCATTTATTAAAAAAAAGAACCACAGAATGGTTGTGAGAAGAAATAAGACATGGATTGGAATTTAGAATATAACTTTTAATCCATCCTAGACAATTAAACAGCAAATGTGGGAAAGTGCCAGTGGGAAAACAGATTTATATGTAGATGTGGGTTTGCTTCTCACTTAGCAGCTCTTGGGCTTTCTCTGCTGCTTTTATGGAGTAAAGAAATTGTTTCAGCACAGTGTGAGAGCCTAAACCAGGCAGCATCTGCAAATACTGTGCAAATAATTCTCATTAAAACTTCACTTCCCATCAGCTCCATAGAAAAGGTGAAATTTTGAGAGGCAAAGAAGAATGGGAGAGAAAAAAAACCCAAACAAAACAAGCTAAAAGTCATAATGCTGTTGAAGAATAATTGCTTGGAATGGAAAACGTCAATTTTTTTTTTTTTTTTTTCCTTCTCCAGGGTTGAAAGATCCACTGACCAAGTGATCAAGCCAGTGAACGTGGAAGCCCTGTCCAAGTGGGTGGGGAAGATCCCAGCTGATGTCCTGCAGGACATGCCAGTGATTGCCCCCATGCTGGCCAAACTGGGCTATGACCCCTATGCCAACCCCCCCAATTATGGGAAACCAGACCAGAAAGTGGTGGAAAACACGAGGAGGGTAAGGCTTTTGTGTGTTTAATTATTGACTGGATGGATATGAGCTCTAGAGCAGCAGTCTGGTGTTTGGTCTGGGGATTTGAAGTCTTTTTGCTGCTTCACAATGGGTTTTCTTAGGGGGAAAAGGAAAGAATTCTGTGGGGCCTTGAGCTGTGCTCCTTGGTGTGTGGAGCTGAACCTCTTGAGAGCTGCCCAGAAAGTTTGGGAACTGGTTAACAGTTAAAAACATTTCTTGTCTGGGTTTCAAACTTGATGGACAAGCTCAGCTTTTTATATATGAGGGTTGGCAGCAGCTCTGTCACAAAATTACCCCCCAAATACTTGGTAGAGTTTGAAAAATGACCCATAGAATACAGCCCATAATGATCAAAATGTCTGATTTTCCAATTCTTTGTAGAGCAACCCAAAGATGGAGAAAGGTCTGGTGCTGATTAACCTAAACTTAAGGATCTGATTCTGAATTTAATGTTGTTGGAATTTGAGTAGTTGGGCTGTAGAGCTGTTTATCCCTGGAGGTATCCGTTGAAAAACTCATTACCATTGTTGGAAATAGAATTAATAACTCTGCTTCTGTTCTTTTGGGCATGCATAGTTTATTAAAAGAAGGTGACTTTTGCTGCTGCAGCAGAGTAATCAGGGAAAAAAAATTGAATTAAACAATTTGAAAGCACTGTCTCCCACCAACCTTTCTGATCCTGAAAAAACTGCTTGGAATACTGATGGGATGGATAGGAATGAAAAAGGAATTGGGGTTTGTGAAGTCTCTAAACACTTTTACATTATTTCTTCTTAGAAAAAAGAAAAATCATTAATCAGTGTATTAAAAGCTTGCAGGTTGATTGTTCTCATTCACAGCTGATAGCTCAGCATGGAAAAAGTAACTCACCCTTTTTGGTTACAATTTATAAGTTCCTGTTTTAAAAAACTCACAAACAAATGAACTTTCTTGCACTCAGTTAAAGAAAGTGTTCAATACGAGAAATTGCAAATTGTATTGGTGGTGTGTCACTGATACAATTGACAAAAAATTGAGTTTTTACAGCCTGCTAACCTTCCTGAGGCTTCTACCTGTGTGGGGCAAGCTCAGGCCAAGCTGTGAAAATTGTCTGGATTTCTGTCTCTCCTTGAAATGGATTTAAGAGAGGAATTCAGGCAATAAACAAAGCCAGGAGCATCCCTCTAAAGAAATGAAAAACTAATTTCAAAGGCTGAGGGTTTACTGAGGCTTTTTCCAAGTTTGCTTTGAAGGATAATTTGTTTATTTGCCAATGCTAAGAGCAGCTGTTAAGAACTGAAGCTGATCTAAATATTGCAGACATGTGGAACACTCATTAGTATTTTGGCTGCTATTTTAATTTAATGGCTTTACTTACAGCCCCAGACAGCATTTGAATTTTGTTGTTTATTGTAATACCCAGTATATATTTTTCTAGTCCCTCGTTCTTTGCCAGAATTCCATTTGCACGTGTGGTTTGTGCAGATAAAAGGAGGGAGGTATTCTGAATGAATTCTAAAAGCAAGACAGTTCAAGATTCAAAACTTAGAATCTTTAAAAATAGAGCAACATAGAGATTTCCAAGTGTTTCAGACTCTGGTGTGTGAGTTTGGCCCATCAGGGACAGCTCTTGTGGGCTTTCAGGAACCTGTGCTAATTTATTCCCTGCTGCTGCAGCCTGGAGAAGAAAGCATTTATTTAAATGGATAAAATAAATAAATCTGGGTTTTCCCAGCCTTTTGGAGCTGGCACTTGGCAAGTCAAACGTGTTGCTGTGTACTCTGAGCTGGTGAATTTGTAAATCACTGTAGCACTTCTTTTGCTCTTGCTTTCTTTAAATTTCTTCACCTGGGATAGCCTTTCACAGAGTTTTGTACTGGATATCTGGAATGTGGATGAAGCTGGCCAAAGAAAATCTGTCCAGAATGGCTTTTCAGTGCACAGTAAGAATATCTGGTTCTTGTTTGTAGCCATTTATTGGCTCATTTTGTGTTTGGAAGCAGCTTTATTATTTATATTTATATTTATATTTGTGGTCTCCAAGACTTTCAAGTGAACACAGAACTTGACTTGTATTCATTGAAAACAGATAAAGTTTAGACTTCTAAAGCTGAGCAAAATCTGTCCCTTCTTGGAAAAGACCACAAATTGCTCTTAACAGTGAAAATAATGCTCAGCAATTGAAAGCTGCTGCTCTTAATCAATAAAGTGAGAACCAGCAGTGTAAAAATTCCAAAAACAAGGGCTGGTACTGGAGAAAAATGGGAAGAGATGGTGGCTGCTGTGGTGCAAAATATTAGTTTTCCTAAGCTTTCAGAATATTCCAGTGCTTCTCTATTCCTCTTTTCTCCTTTTCTGTCCCCTGCTGGTGACTTCCATATGTACAGTTTAAATATCTTATATTTTCTTTTTTTATACAATCTGGAGACAAAATGATGATTTTCTCCAGCTAAAGGACAGTGCTTGAATTAGAAATGCTTCCTCCTTATAGGTAATGCAGGGGAAGCAATGCTTGCTGCTAAATTTGGATTTGTCACTTGCCTGTTACCTGTGTAGGACACCAAAATGCTGAGGTTTGGTTTCTGTGCTCCTGCAGCACAGCACAAAAATACCAAGAAGCAACCTGGGTTTGTACTTTGATATCTCTGCTTTTGTTTGAGGAACTAACAGAGCATGAAGGGAGCTTCATTCTTGTGCTAAGAAATAAAACATCTCTGAGATGACAGGATCTGCACTGGGCGAGTCAGGAGTGGAACAGATTTTTCTGATGTTTTCACTAACAAAGCCATTAACTTCTTGTTTATCTGTTTTCTGTTAAGCCTGACTATATTATCTTTCCTGACAGTTTCTCTTGTCTCAGTTCAGGAATGCAGAGCAGAGAGAGCAAGGTCTGGCCAGGGTTGTGCTGTTCAGCAGATCTCTGCGTGTGACATCTCCAAGGAGGGGGATTTTGCCTTCTCTGCATATGTTGTGGTTTTCTTGTAATTCTGTTGCTGAGCTGTTAATTTATCACTGCAAGGGTTCCTTCCTTATAGATTCATAATTACTTGTTGTTCCCCCCTAGAGTTTCAACAAACTCTACATCCTGAGCAGAGAGGAAATCAACATCCTGAAGTAAATGAAGTTTTCATCTGCAAATTATGCAGAAAATGCAAATGTTTAAGCTGTGTCTGAGCTGGTAGCCCAGTCTCTGTGGGGTGAAGTACAAAATTGCTTCACTCCTCATTAGAACAGTGTGTGATATGTCCTTATCAGTAGTGTGAGATTGTGTAAAAGTGAATTTCAGCAGTTTGCCAGAACCCAGCAGAAGAGGAGAGAGAGCAGCTCCCAGCTGCAGAGCTCTGCCTCCTGCCCAGGAGAAGCTGCATTGTTGTGTTATGGTTGGCACAGTGCTTTCCTCTCTCATCTGTAATGAATTACATCAGATTTTCTTTGGCACGTCCTTCCCACTAAATAAATTTTTGTATGCTTGGAACACACACTCCAGTAAGTTCTTTTAACTTCTTCATGGAGTTGTGCTCCCTGTCCTGGAGAGATCCAGAGGTGGAAGTTACAGAATTCCAGGGAAAGAGCCGTGGTTTTCAGCAGGACTGTTCAGATACAGTGGTTCTACTGACAGCCCAAAGCTGTTCTGCAGCTCAGCTTTATGTTCAGCTGATGGCAACATCTAGAGAGAAAACCAGAGTTTGCTCACTCTAGCCTCATTTAAATTGTGAGGGACCATCTCCTGCTCAGAACCATCTCTGTCTCAGAGAGAGACAATCAGGATGTCAAGAGTTTATCTTTGAGATTTAAAGGGCAGGAGCAATCTCTGATAAGGAGAAAAGTGTATTTATCCTAAGGGATGAGGATCATGGTGCTGTCAGAGGTGTTTGAATGCCCTGCATCTCCATTTTCACTGATTAATCTGATCATAAAAGCCTTTGGCTTTGTGGGCGTTTTCTCTGATATTTAAAACAAAGCTTTGGGGGTTATTCCATCTCTCTTGTGACTACAGCAGCACAGACTTTCTCAGTGTCCTCTAAATTTGTTTAATATTCCCTTGAGTGGGTGTTTCTTCCAGCATGTGTATTCCCAACTGCACAGTTTCTCTCCAGAGGTGCTGCTGTCTCATTTTTACAACAAAAACAAAACCCCAAGCCCCTTAATTCTGCATAAATATGATTAATAATGCATAAATAGAGTTATTTGCAATCAAAATGCAAACTGAGGTGGTTGCAAGCTGCCTTTTGCAGGCATTGCTGGGCCTGTGTAAGATCCTGCTCTCTGTGCTGGCCCTCCTGGGTAAACATTTCCATCTCACATGGCCCTTCCTTGGCAGGTCCAGCAGAGGTGAAGAATTGTGTAAACCTTTAAAGCTGCCTTAAAAGTTCAGGAAAATCTGAAAGATGAGGGTACCTCCATGTGGAGTGGTTCTAGAAAAGGGGCTCAGCTCTGGTTTTGCCAGTATTCTTTCTTTTTTTTTTTTTTTTTTTTTTTTTCACAATTAAACAGCAACAGCAACTTGGATTAAAGTTTACACACTTGGTGGCAGAGTGACTTTTACATAAAACCCCTATTTCTGTGTACTGAAACTGACCAAATATAATGGGACTCCTTCCAAAGCAGACAGGAAAGTGGGTCAAAAGAAATGCTTTGTCTTTTATAAAAAAGAATGCTAGGTTACACTTCTGTTCTGAAGTTCTCCCTGTGTGTTTAAAGGGCTTTTCTCAGGCAACTGGATGTGAAACTTGTTTTCTGATCTTTTTTTGAGAATAATATCCATTCAGTTTGGCTATAAGAATGTGTTTTGGTTTTTTAATAAAGCAGCTTGAATACTGCCAACACTGAACAACAAACTGACACAGGCTTCAGATCCCCCTCTTCTGGAATTCCATTTGGACTTGCAAAATAGTTCCTTTAGAAATGGTAAACCCCATTTCTTCTCAATTTTACTGAGTTCTTGCTTAGACTGGAAATAATTTCAATATCCTGCTTCTGTCTCTCTAATGCCACTGTGAGTCATGTGTTTTACACTTACAAATTGGTCAGAAAAGAATTTAGAATCTGAAGTCTTTTTAATTTCTTTGGCTGCAGATGGAGTCATTGTTTTTTAGAATTTCTGGATTGCTATTGATTCCTGGATTTTGATTCAAAAGGGACCATTTATGTTTTTGGAACTACTTTAAACCAGTTTTTATGCAGTCTCCTCCTGACAAAACCAGCCCTTAGGTAATGACAGTTCTGAAGCAAAATTTGTGTGTTAAACCTAATCTTGGGCCTTTTACTGCTTAGATTTATTGGTAAAGTGTGCTGTGCAAGTGTGATATTTTCATGTGTATATAATGTGAAATACCCTCAAAACATTTGCTTTCCAGTGACATCATTCTTTTTAATATTACTGATCTTGGCTAGCTGCTGTTAGATGTTTGTTAGGGGTAAATGCTGTTCCTGCAAAGGTGAAGTTTCTAGAGCAGAAACAAATCTAGGTGTGTAATATAAAAATTCGACTGAGTCATAATTGCAGGAGAAGGAAAGGAGGAGGCTTCTGGTTTGGTTCTTCTGGTTCTGGATCAGTCACAGAGTGCTGTCACCATCAGGATTAATTGGTTTCAAGAATTCCCAGGAAAGGTGAAGATTCCTCTCTGTTCCTTCCAGCGTCAGCACCACCTAACAAAAGATGCTGGTTTTCCTTGTGACCCTTGCTGAGGTTATTCTGTAACAGTTTTGCTGTGACAATGTTGTTTTGTAACTTCCATTCCTGTTCTCCAGGACGCAGCCTGCATTTTAATGGTTTGGATAAAAGCAAAAAATGAGAAATCCTCTCCTTAATTTATAAATATTTATAGTGGAGCAAGGCTCCAATAGTCACACACTGAATTTCTGCCCAGGGTGATTTTCCTTAATGCTCCCATGGGAATGCCAGTGGCCCCTGGCTGAATAGAGAAGAGAGCTGTTCCTATTTTATCTAAACCATGGAATCTCAGAGTGCCACAATGTGTGTGTGTGTGTGAGTGTGTGTGTGTGTAGCAATTCCTGCTGTCAGTGAAGCCTGATGGTTTGGATCCCGGGGATAGATTGGGATGGGAATCCAATCCTGAATCCATCCCGTGAGTCACAGGATCTGCTGGGCAGGAAATTCAGAGCTGACTCAGCTGCACTCCCAGGCCACTGCAGAATATTGTCAGGCTGGGCACGGCTTTGTGTCCTGGTCATCTGCACACAGGAGAGCAGAAAAAAATCAGAATAAACATCCCCTGACTCCCTGGAGCTCCTTTCTTTGAAACAAACCAGGGGAGTGCAGCTCAGGGCCAGGCTTTGCAGGAGCCCCACTTCCATTTCATGGCTTTAGGGAATTTTCCCCAGTAGGTTTGTGCCCTTTTAAAATTTTTATTTTGAAATGATTACACAGACCACTGTCGTGACATTGGGGTGAGCAGCCTTTATACTTCAGTAGACAAGATGGTAAAACTCTTCAAGTGTAATTCTGTTTTGGATAAAAAAAAGAACAGAGTACATTTTTTTGCCCTTTGGGATGTTTATTCTCAGCAGCGAAGAGCTTTTACAAATTATCCTCTAGAGAGAAGACAATATGCTGCCTAAATATTTAATGTTCTAGCATTAGTAGATGCTAACAACAGAAAAAACCTTATTTTTTTTTTTCCCTTAACAAGCTCTTCAGCATTTCAAATAATAGTGAATGAGGGCTTTGAGCAGTATAATTTTTTTGTTTGTTTTTCCAGGTCTATAAAGGTGAATTTCAGCTTCCTGACTTCCTCAAAGAAGTGCCACAGGTATAGTATTGAATTAATTTCCTTTTGGTGAGTGTAGCAGCAAATGATATCAAACAGCCTTTATAAACCACTTCTTCATGAGCTTGATTTTCTGATTGATGACAAGATATGCTAATTATCCAGAACTCAGCATCCCAAACCTCTCCTGAATCTGTGTGTAACTCCAGAGTTAAGAGTGGTGTTTGTCAACCTGAGCTGCCTGAATATTGCTGTGAGATGGAAGAAAAATGAGCCTCTTTTCTGGATCAAACTGCAAAGTTTTTTATTTTTAGAGGAGCTTTGTTATCTTGGTTTAAAGCAAGTCTAGTCCAGTGGGTAGAGTTACAAGTGCTGAGAGATTTTTTGAAACAGAGATGTTATCAAAGTTTAAAAACCCAGCCATGGATAGGGGTGGTGTTGATTTAACAGTCAAGTGTGCTATGGAACTTCAGGTTTTACTGAAAATTCACAATTTGTTACCCCCCAAATGCTGTTCATTGTCATCAGCTCCCTAAGGGACCTGCAAAAAAACAGAAGGAAAAACCTCATTGTGGAGCTCTCAAACTGTAGGATCTTGTGGATATCACAGAATTGTAAAATCCCAGAATGGTTTGGGTTGAAAGGACCTTAAAAACCATTTTTTTCCCACCCCCTGCCATGGACAAGGACACCTCTCACTATCCCAGGTTGCTCCAAGCCGTGTCCAAGCTGGCTTGAACACTTCCAGGGATGGGACAGGTTAGAAGTACCCAGGAATTTACCACAGACAAAGCATTTTGACTTCTCCTTTTGTTGAAATAAAAATGATTTGATTAAAAAGGAAAACTGATTTCTTTTGTTCCAGCCAAAGAAGACAGTAGAAAGGAAGTCTCGTGGCAAGATAAAATGAACGTGGATCAGTAAAGTGGCATAGCTGTAGTGTGTGTTTCATGTTTTCAGAAAATAACCCTGCTGTGGCCACCAAATGTTTCTGAGCAGCCTTTGTGTGGTCTCTAACGTGGGCTTGGCTTTTTCCTGCCTGTTTGCCTGCTTGGGTCACTCAGTGCTCCTGCTTTGCTCAGCTCTGCAGAAGCATCCCAGCCCTGTTGCTGCCAGCGTTGTCCCTGTCACTGAGTGTCTGCTCCACGTGTGCTGCTGAATCCACAGGAGCCTGCTGGGGTCACTCCTGGGGCTTCCACTGCTGCTGGGATTGGCAGGATTAGCCCCAGATAAAGCTGCAGGAGTAGGGTGTGCCTGCACAGGAGGGAAAATACTGCTGAGAAGGATTTATGGAAAATGCAGGGAGAGCCTTCAGAAGTGAGCACACCGTGTGTAGATGGTGTGCTAGGAAAAAAAAATCCTGGATTTTGAATAAATCCTGGGTAAAATCCTGTAAATCCTTGTTTGCATACAGTATCAGTTAAATTGTGCTGTTTGTGGGGTTTAATTATCCTGGCATACCCAAAAGAACCTGGGCCACTCTGTCTGAGAAATTCCTTCTTCACTCCATAGGATAGGGAGGTTCCTGCTGAATTCCAGGAGGTGGATTTAAACAATTAGCTTGGTTTAAATACAATATTTACCAAAGGCTGAGCAGATTTGTCCCTAGCAAAGAAAGACCATCTAAAAGACAAAAATAAGCACTGTGGAAGAGAAAAAGAATATTTCTTTAACCATAAAAACTTTATGAAGTTGATGCTAATAGTGTTCTCATTTAGCTAAACAGCTCAATGTTTTAGAGAACAGGCTAATGATAGTTTTGTCCTCTAATGTAAAATAGCTAATTTAATTTGAATTCTTTTTTGACAGACTGAACCTATGGAATAGAAGATAAAATGGACGTTTCTTGCACAGAAGGTAATAAGAGAGTGTTGCAGTTCTGTTCATTTGTTGCTCTTAATTTAGCATGATTTTTGTTTAACTTCTGTAACTCCATGGGTAAGATAAATATGAAGATATGTTTTTTAAAGGAAACTGCTAAAGATGAGCTGGTTTGTAATATTTGATTTAACATCTCATAGCCAGTATTTTCAAAAAGCTGCATTTTAGTCACTGAAGAAACAATGACAAAATTTTCCAGGGAGCTGAGTAAAGTCCAGACCAGTTAAGGAATGAGTGATGCAAGATTTCCTGTGTTAATCCAGAATTTTTACTTATCAGATGTTCTGGCCTGACAACAAAAGATGGCAAAATTTAAATCCAGTTTAAAAATAGCCCAAAGCACTGTGCCCTACAAATATCCCCAAAATAGATCCTTACGTGGCCATAAATATAAACACCCTAAATATAGCCAGAAGCACTGCTCTGTGTAGAAATAATGGATCTAAAAGCTTCCCAGAGATGAATTACAGGCCTTCTCTGTGAAATCAATAGAGAAACCATCATCTTTTCACACAGCTCATTTAAAATGACTAAAGCATCAACCTCATTTTGCCACTTAGCTCTGAAACATGGATTTCAGCCTGCAATATTTCTGTCTAAAGCTGCTGCCCAGTTTCTGAGAAACCAAACTGGGAACTTTCCAGCATAACTTCCCACTGGGTCACAAGGGTTTGGGATATAAGTGGAAAATCAATTTTTTTTTTTTTTTTCACTATGCTCCAAGCAGTCTCTCTAATGATAAAGGATGGACAAAGCAGGAATGGGATTTGTCTTGGCAGTGACCTTCCACCTGCTGGGACAACAGTGCCTTTAATTCTGCATTATTTGTAATTCCAAAATGCTGTCCAGGATAAAAAGCTGAGCATTACCAGGAAAGCTCCAACATAACTTTATTTCTTTTTCTTTAGAAGATCAACTGCTGCCTTTTCCATGGGAATGATCCCTCAGGCCTGTCCCCCTGGGATCAGAGGTGTGCTGCTCATGGCCTGCTTTCTTCAGAATGTTCTCTCCTGTTTCTTTCATCCTGTTTTTGTTCCAAATTTTGCTGTTGTGAACGCATGTAAACCTGTTAAAAAACACCAAAAAAAATCACTGATGTTAATGTAGAACTGCATTACATTCGCACAACTATTTTTTTAAGGTTTTAAAAAATGCAAAAGCAATGCCTGTCTCTGAAATTGCTCCTCTGTTTTAATTACAGGGCTCCATCTTCAAAGATTTTTTTGTTTCTTGTAGCAGTTTGGTTTTAAATATATGAAGCTTTCAAGAGTGGTCTGTGCTTGTCCTGAAAGTTTTTTGGTGGAACAGTTGTTTGTTTTATTCATATGTGAAAAGTGTTAAATATCTTTTATTTAAAAAGAAAAACAACTTGATAAATTACATGTACAATTACAATTCAATGATCTTTTGTATTTTATTTTTCAAAATAAATGCTTTAAATGTGATTTTTGTTTATTTATTTCTTAATTAATGATTTTGCTTCCACCTTAAGATTTAAATAATTCAAGATATTGATATGTTGGTTATAATTCAAGATATTGATGCGAGGCAAGATATGATCTCATGTCCTGGGTTTGGATCTCATTTTAGGGTTTGCAGTTGAATTCTTTTTGTTTGCTTTTAATAGCTGGATGCTGAAGAAATAGTAAATTGGCATAACGTGAGATTTATTTACTGCAGGAAGAAGTGGATAATTTTTAGACTCCTGAAGTTGTTCCTCAAAAGCGCTTTTGTTCAGAGATGCTCTGCTGGGAATAAACTGCTGCTGGGAGTTGTATCCTAAAGTTTCGATCTTTAGGACACAGTGTGGAACGTGATTATTCCCGTAAGGTATTTTTGGGACGGCAGCTGTCTCTATTCCTGCTCCCCTCGGTGGTTCAGGGTGCTGAAGGCGCTTTCAACCTTCCCCGCTGCTTTTGAGATGGGTTCGTGCCAATATCTCTGTATTTCTCGGATTCTGGGTGCGGCAGTTTGGTTTTTCCCCCGTTTGCGGTGATTCCGGAGCCCCTGGGAGGGCCTGGCGGGAGGAGTTCCCCGCTCCTCCCTCCCCACCCCCGCGGCCTCCCCTGCTGCCGGGCCGCTAATGAGCCCCGGTTAATTACCGCTGGGCGTGTCCGGCGGAGCCGAGCGGCTCTGAGGGCTGAGCCCGGTGCCGCTGCCGGTGCTGCCGCCGCGGCTCCGCCCGCCGGGACCCGGATGGGCCCGTACGTGACGCGGGGGCGCGGCCGCTCCCCCGGGCCGGAGCGGAGCCGCAGCCGCAGCCGCGGGTGGGGACAGCCGGCCCCGCTGCCCTCAGCCCTCCCCTCAGCCCCGGCGGGGCTTTCCCCGCGCCCGGGGCTCCGCTACCGACCCGCGGCAGGTGAGGGAGCGGCGGGGAGGCCGCGGGGCTGGATGGGGTCGGGGAGCGGAGGGACGGCGGCCGGGGCCAGCCCCTCGGGAGCGGCAGCTCCGCTCAGCTGTCACCGAGTTGAGAGTTAATTGTTAATCAGTTATTAACGAATTATCCGGCGTTTGTCTGACTCTCGGCGTGCCCGCCGCTTGGGTTGGTGCTGCCCCATCCTCCCGCTGTGGTAGGGGATGTGTGTGTGTGTGTGTGCTCCTCACAGCTGTCAGGAGGCTCCGAGCTCTAAAAGCTGTGGAATTCGGGCTGAGGGGCAGTGCCAGGCAGCAGGGAGTGCAGGCGGTGTCCTTCAGCCACTGGGCACTGCCAGCACCCAGCCAGGTGTCCCTGTTGTCCTGCCTGCAAGGGCCTGTGATGGAGAGTCCCGTTCTGCCCACACACACAGCCTGTCTTTGCTCCCAGCTGCAGAAGTTGAGTTACACTGTCCTTTCATCATACTCTGTGTTGTTGTTTATGACTGGGGTTTCACAGTCCAGGATTCTCCAGGCCAATGTATAACACAGCTCAGAGATCCCAGCTCCTCTTCCAGGATGTTTCTTTGCTGTTCTGACACAGATTCATTGGGATTTACTGGATGCTGTGTCTTTTCTCTCTGTTCACACAAATCTGTCAGTCGTCTGTGTCTCTTGAAGCTGGTGATGCAGACACTGCTAAATCAGGTCTCATTCTACCCCAGTTTCTCTTTGAAAAGGGGAGCCTTCCAACAATCCAGTTGGTATCTCCTTAAGAAAGCACATCCCAAAGAGTTACCTTTGGACAGGAGTTTGTGTGGGACTCCTGTCATGGGTTCATACATCAGACCCTTGATGGAAAAGCTTTTGACTGTACAATCATTACGTCACTTTTTGTTGGTACGTAACTTTTTTTTGGGTTTGCAACTTTACCAACACTGGTACAACCTCAGAAGGTATTTAAGAAAAAATTGCTTGAACCAATGTGGAGAAGTTGAGAGGACATCAGAGCCTTGAAAAGCTTTTATAAATCTTAGCATCAAGGGTTGCTGTCATTCCCTGGAGAATGAAGCCAAACTGGCAGGGCCAGTTCATTTACTGAGCTTTCTTTGCTGTGTGTGGGACAATATCAGAGCTGTCCCCAACAAAGCTCCAGGAAGCAATCCTTGCTTTTAAATGACAGGTGGAAGGACTGGAGAGAGGCATTTCTGGTAGAGTTGGATGCTGCTGATGCGTGGTTCAATCAAATATTTGATTTAATGATAAATTCGTTTATTTGTGGTGCTTTGCCTTTAACTATCTGTTGATCTGGACCTACGTATTTGAAAGTGAAATGGAGGCATTTGCTTTGTTTAAATAAATAAATTCTGTAAATTTAATGAGATGTAGCAGAGGAATATTTCTGCACATAGTTAAAAATAATTATTGCACGTGCTTTAAGTGCAAAGTAAGGGATCAGCACAGGTTTGGATGGGCCTGGGATGCATGTGTTTCCTTCATGAAATGCAATAATTAACTTCTGATTTTCTTTTAGGAGGACTCTGCTCCTGCCAGCACAGCTGTGCTTCATTTCTCCCTGAGTGAACAGGTGAAGCCAAGCTAGAGAGGGACTTCACTCCCCTTTTAATGACCGTCACAAAACAGGTTCATCTTGTCAGTCATTAATCTTTTTGTTGCCACTAAGCTTGTCTTCAAAATCCTGGTCCCACGATGGTCTGCTAAACCTCATTATTGAGGGGTTGTTTTTTTGGGGATGTTCCAATGGCAGAGAAGGTTGGTACTCCTGAGCAGAACGTAATTAATGCTGTCTCATGGCTTTCTTTCTTAAACCTTGGTGTCATATTGAAGGAGATTATGAAAGAGGGAGAAAAATCTTTTTCTCAGGCCTCCAGCTCTGTTAGGAAAGAGGCCCTTTTTGGTGCAGTGCCAAATGGATGAACTTACCCCAAAACCCTTTCTATGCTGAATAATGCT
>JAGMWU010000020.1:5214360-5291212 GCA_018697195.1 Certhia americana | reverse complement strand
GGAAGGGGAGGAAATGGCCTATGCTTTAAAGTCAGCTGCCTTCAATAATTAGAAGCAAGTAGACAAACATGAAAGCAATGACACTTCAATGTTCTGTTATTTAAAGGGTACAGCAGCCGCTCAGCCCCTCGTTACCACCCAGGTGTGCAGCCCTGGTGCAATTAGTCAAGCAAAGAAGAGTGTCACCTGCCCCAGGAGGGGGTCACAAACTCTTTCTCTGTCCCTGTTACTGGGAGAAGTACGTGGGGCTTTTTATTTCAATCAGTCTTTTTCTCTTAGCATGCAATGGCAGCTGCTTCTCACATCAGAAACCCTGGAAGGTTTTTATTAGTCCTAATGCTCCACAGAAGAATTAAGAGGTAACAGCACATATGTTCTGCTGTGCCCCAAAGAGTGGGAAAGGGAGGAAAATTAGGTCTTCTGCAGCAGCACAGCCCAGGGTGTAGGACTTGCTCATTACCAGAATCAGCTGCTGGTGGAGTGAACACAGCCATGCACAAAGCATTCCCTTTGCAAAGTAGCAGTTTTTGCATTCCTGGCCTGAGAGGGGGAAGCCAAAGGTCCCACAGAGCAGCAGGAATGTTTCTTCTGGTGCTGTCAGTAGAGGAGAGAATCTCCTTGCGAAAGGCAACGCGGGACTCTGCTTTATTCCATCTCCCAAATGGAAAGTGGGGAAAAAGGCAAAATCAGGACTAACATCACACCTGGGAAGCTCACAGTGCTGCATGGTTTAAACCTGAGCGGGGCACATATCTCCCATTAGGCTGTCTTGACATTAAACTCACAAACAACCCTCAAGTGCTTTTAGTGTAAAAGCCTGAAACTTGTTTGCTGAGGGACTCATTCGCATCAGCATCCTGAGCAGGGAGCCGACTTCTTCAAAGCAGCTTTCTTTAGGGAAACACAATGCCAAGGAGAACAGGCACTCAGCTCTTCCAGGGGAGATTAAAGAGGAAAATTAGAGAAGCTGCAGCTTATGCCCATACCAATAAGAGCAGGCGTTTACCACCACTTAAATAATTAAAAAGATTTTTCACCAGTGACCAGGTTGTCACCGACTCATCTCACTGCCACCCATGGATGCAGGCAGCAGAGTGACAGCAGGGCTCTGCTCTGAGAGATTCTGCCACCCCAGCAATCCCAGCACAGTGAACTGCAGGGAAGAGAAGAGGAAAGAGAGAGGAGGGAAAACCTCGTTTTCCTCAGGAAGCTATGATTTCTTTTGGGATAGAACACAAGGTTTGTTTAGAACAATTTTTACCCAGACCATGTAATACTGACTACATTAAAATGCTGAGACTTTGGGAGCAATTATCCCCAAAAAACAGCATGCCAGGCAGAGCAGTGCAATTAGGCTGCATGTCAAGAGGCAGGATCCAGGCATTAGCACCCAAACCAGCACGCACGGGACACGATCCACATTTAGTGTATTTACAACACATGACCTGATAGTAAAAGCAATAATTAGCTACTATTAATACCAGTGGATGAAAATAGAGGGGAAGGGAAGCTGCATAACATAAGCTATTTATACAGAGGTGGCTCCACCAGCCAGGAGTAAGGATGGCAATGGTTTAGCATGCTCATCCCGAGCCCCAGGAGGGGACAGGATGGCCCAGGGATGAGGGACAGCCTTTGGAAACCTCTGTGGCTGTGCCATGGGCATTCCAGCTTGCAGGGAGGATGGCACTCCAGGCTGAAGGAGGTGGATTTGAATCCCACCTTCATCGCCTCTCCACGTACCCAGCTCGCACAGAATCTCTCCCAGAATCTTCACATGGGATTAAGTAACACACAACCTGTGGAGGGTAAACCAGAAGGATGACACCCCCTCTCTTTTTACTTATCCAAAACACTCCCAGGCAGTCAGGCAAGGCAATAACTGCAGTGATGCAAAGCAGCACCACATCTCCTAGAGCAGGAAACAGGACTTGGCTCAAAGCCTTTGTTAGGGAGAAGAGGGTCCTTTCATAATACAGCCCTTTGTTCTGCTGGAGGAATTCAAATGCTATAAATTCATCCCCCTGGTAAATGCAGCAGTTATCAGGCATTTTACCACAGGATTCCTGGTCTCCTAGTGAAGTTAAATGCAGTGCCATTACAGCAGCACTTTAACGTGTAAATATTACATTCCTGGTTCTTTAGGAGATGTTCATTTAGTGAAATAAAATCCTGCTAGTAAAACACCTGATCAAACCCTTCAGCTGAACTGGCCCAGTAATTGCTCTAAGACTGGAGGGAGTCCAATGACTGGTTGCAATTTATGACCACTTTAGGAAAAAAATCTACCTTGAAGCATCCGCTAAGGACTGAGTTGTAGATGAGATCATGGAGTACATTTACATTGCAGCTTTCTATAACATTAAATGGCCACTAATTCGTGCTGAATTCCTTTGTAATTCTGATGGGATCACATCTGACAATCATATAAATAGCAAAAAAATTCCTCAGGAATAATGTTACTACAACAAGGAGTAAAAGGCAAAGGAATGATTCATCTTTCATGGTGAGACATGCCCTTTTCTATCATCTCTACTCACCCAAAATAATTTGCCCAGCCCAAATTTCACAGCCAGGGCTGACAGACACCAAGTTGTAAAGGGGTCACTCTCCTGAGCCACGCAACTCAGCCACAGTTACAGTTTGAGGGAAATACAGTTAAAATCTGAAGCTGTGAGGAAGCTTAAAGACAATTAAGCAACAAGATGAGCTGCCTGAGGGAGGCGGCAGGAAAACCTTGATGAAGATTTTGCTGCAGGCAGGGGGCTGCATTAAATGACCATCATCTCCACTGCTATTAAAAATCCAGGGGTTGTGGTAGGAACTGGACAGAGAGAAGGGATGCAAAACACAACCATTTTAACCCTTCCTATTCAGCAGAGAGAATCGGGGTTGGGAAAGGGTGGAACAAAAGACCAGAACGCAGGAAAAAGCAGAGTCATAAATGTATCAGAAGACTAAGTTCCATCTGGAGAGCTGTAAAATGGCAGAGCAGAGTCAGAATCCTGTCAAAGACATGGAGGGGAGGGATCCTCACAGATTTTAAGGAGTTTGGTGTTTTCTCCTTCCTGCAGCGAGGGTAAAAATCCTGTCTGTATTCTGGAACCAGGGAGGAAAGGAAGGTTTAGGCTCTCTGCATCCCCCAGCTCCAGAAACCCAGCCCTGGAAGAAAAGTGGTTTTATCACCTTCAGTCCTGTTCCAAAAGGGCTGTGCTAGAAAAGCCACAATCCTTTGGCACTTGAACAGCACTGAAATCAAAACACCAGTTCAACTCCTGCCTCCACATCATCCCTAGGAGAAAAAAACACCTGGGAAAGCCATCGGGACATCTCTTCCTCTTGCTCCATGGACCTGAGAAACCTGGAGATGATCCAGAAAAAGCTGTATTTTGACTGTCTCAATTAACCAAATAGCTAAAAACTTTGTTATTTGCCTGGCACCAGTAGAAGCAGGGTCCATATGCTGAACTAGAACAAGAACTTGCTCGAGGAATTGCTGCCTGCACCGTGAGATGCCAGAAGCCAGATGGGGGATTTATAACAGCACAAGGCTGGCTCAATGGGCAGGGGCTGCTCCAGCACAGCGTGTTCCTGGAAGAAAGCAACAATCACCAAAGTTAGGGGAAAGGGTTAAAAATAAAAGTGAGCAACTTTCTTATCATGCACTCCTTGCCTTCCACTGAATTAACATTGGAATCAGAAATCAGCTGATGCTCCAGGCTGCCTGAAAATTGTTTTTACACTTTCAGCATGCCCACGGCCAAAACCTAGACAATATATGTTCATGTGAGGTGATTATTTAATGAATTAAGGGTGCAGATAGAATAGGAGGAGCTGATGCTCCCTTGTGCTGAACGAAGACTTCAGGACCAGGTCCACAAAACAGCAGCAGCAGCCCTGGAAAGGTGACTGGGTGGTGCCACAACTCTTTTGGACAGCAAACACTTTCCCCATCTTGTGTAAGTTACAGGGCCTGGGTGTGATGTGAGGCAGAGGGATGCACAACATGAAGTTGCAGTTTTAGCTTCCCATTGGGTGCAATAATTACAGGTAGGGAGTAACAGCAGCATCTCTCCATAAGGCTGTTAATAAAGTTCACCTTCACTAGCTAAACCCATTCCTCTTTCCTAAAGACTGGAAGAGATTTTATAGCAGATTCATCACCTCCACCCTTTAATTCTATTTTTGGAGTCTATTGAACTTTTGCATATGTTGAAATGAAAAGAGTCTATATTAACACAACCACTTTTTTGTTACTGTAATGAGAGCCTTGAAACCACCACAAAGAGAAACATGCCTTTTAGCAGCTGAAACAAATTATTACAGCAACTGAGTCTTAAAAGGAATTTCAAGTAAAAATATAGTATTGCATGAAGTTGTTATGGCAACTGATGTTGTAGAGTAACTGCACTGGGGCAAGTTTTCCTCCTTCATCCTGCTCAGCAAAGTCTAGGAAAAACTTTATGATAAAATTGTGCCTTAATTAGTCAAATAAGTCATAAATATAGCTTATCCCAAAATCCTTAACATTCCAGCCTCATGCAGTCTGTGTGCAGTTACTCTACTAATGAGAAAATATATCTACTAAAGCCCCACTTACCATTAAAAATCCTATCCAATATTTTTCTAATACAATTTATCAATTTAAACACATTGCACAATGTAATATTCTGCAGCATTCCATTAAAATGATAAATAGCTATGGAAAAAACAAGGGATTAAACATACTGTAATGTAATCTAACAGTATTTAAACATAAATAAAAAAAACTTAAATATGGAAGGGAAATGTACCGTATTTGTGAGCAAAAAGAGCCCAAGTCAGTCCCTGGGTTGGAGTATTAATAGGCCAGAGGAAGAAGAGCAATGAGAAATGACAGTCAACTTCAGAGGATATAAAATGTCCATTAGGCTTTGTTATAAGATTACATCAAAGCAGTTCATATGTTTTAATCTGGGGAAAGAGAAAGCAGCTACTTGGGGTCTGTGCCTGGGGGCTGCCTCTGTGTACTGAACCAGACAGTTTGCATAATGAACAATTTTTATTCAATCAGGATTTCAGCACAGATAGTTCCCATTCAATGGGCTCTAGCACAAATGGGGTTGGATATTGATGCTATTCTTCAAGCTCCACCTGCTGGCTCCGGAAGAAGTGCTGGTGGCTTTCTGAAGGGCCAGTTTGTGGAGGGACATCAAGTTATTGGGATAAAAATCCAAGCCCAGGCTCTGTGCTTCTTGCTTTTCTCAGTTTCAAAAAACACCCTAAAAACAATGACAACCAAAAAAAAAAAAAAAAAAAAAAACAAACCAAAAAAACCCAACACCAAAACCCTGAACCCTCCCAAAAATAAAACCCTACCAAAAAAATCTCCAGACTTTAGAGTTTTCCTTGGGTTGCACCAATAATTTGGCTGATTTGCTTAGGCAGATGTTGAGCTGCAGACGAGCTCCCGCAGCAAAGGTGCACGAGCTGCCAAAACCTGCCTGGTTGAACCCACCTGATTAGCAAGGGAGTTGCCTTGTGCTCAGAGTGCAGCCAAAAGGGCAGAGCAGCCGGGGAAATCATTCCATTTAGTGTGCGCCTTCTGCACAATAATTACTTATTTAAATTTTACTCTGCTGCTCGAGCCATTAGAAAAACGCACTATAAACAAAGGTGATTTTATGCAGACAATAGCTGAGCCAGTCATTTTTTTAAAGACAGGCACACCATGACTTATCTCCCAGGACGAGCAGCTCTTATGAGATAGCTGAAACAAGGTTTATAGCCTAAACCCTATTTCTAAGGGTTATTCCAGTGGCTGCACTGCTGGATCACCTTCAGCTTTAGCAGCAGCATGGAGCTCACTTACCCCACAAATGCAAGCCAGGGTCACTAACAGCTTTATGGAGAGGAAGAGCCCAGGCAACACTTTGCTGCACAGAAGTGCTTGCTAAATCCTGGGATGATCATTTAAAGGTTTCACATATACACCTGATAATTCAGAGTTAATTAGTGTGGGCATATTAGAGATGTTCCTGCCTGCACCTCTGGATTTTGCCTATTGATCAGGCACTGCAGCTGCTCTCAGCTCCAGGAGGAACTGTTGCAGTGAATTTTGCTTCCTGCCTGATTCGGGTAGGCTTTGCTTCTGACTGGCACCAAATCCCTTCTTCCTATTTCCAGAAGAAAAATAGCTCCCTTTTAATCTAGACCTTCCAAAGCTCCTGCCATGCCTGTGACGTCCTGAATGCAGAATTATGGCTTTCCCTGCTTTCTGCTCATTTGTCTGGAAGCCTGTAGGTTGTTGTATCTCACCCCCAGTACTTTTTTGGCTCCGTCCAGAAATACTCTCCTATCAATTCACCTGACAGCGATCCAGCAGGCAGGGTGTGTTGGAAGATGATGCTAATCCAGAGAGACCATTCTTCAGTTGGAGCATTCATGAAGTCTAATGAACTATTGGCAGAAAGGGACTTCTGTGGCGCAATTAAGACTTGCTTCTGCGAGGCACAAAATATTGCAACTAAAAGTTAACGGTGCCGAGCAGGGGAGGTGGATTAGCTCAGGGAACATAAATTGGTGAGAAGAAGCCACTTCCTTCTCCCCCCATCCCCAAGCCTTATGCATTAGGCAAAGCTGAAATAATGAATATGTATTGCAAGGTGTTTGCTACAAGCCTACTTATAAAGTGCACAGCCAGGAACTCCTGGAAGGGGGATTTATGGGAGCAGTCACAGACAGCTGGCACACTGTGTTCTGCAGGCTTCAATTGGGATGAATGCCCCCCCTGTAAGCACTTAGCACCCACCACAATAAACTAAGGTGTATAAGCAGAGTCTAAAGTTTATTTTCAGGAGCATCCCTTGAGGGGGAATGCTAAATCAACCGCCCCAGGTTTGGTAAATTCAATGAGAAACCTGATCTGGGAGAGGGGACGTAGCTCATCTCCTGCTCTGAGATACCCAATGTCCTCAAAATGCCCAAGGAAGAGGAGGCAAAGCATGGGAATAGGTTGCTGCTTGAGGACTGGACCAGTCATTAACACCAGATGACATCCCATTAATCAGAGGAAATGACACTAACAGGACCATTACAATGCTGTGATCTTTTCACCAGCTTTGTTAACTGAGGGGTGAAAAAAACCCAACCCATAGGACACTAAGTTTTAATTTCAAAAAGAAATTCACCCTCAAATTGCTTGGTCTTTTTTTTGCAATTGTTTCCAAGCATAGTAATTAAAATTCTAAATCAAAATACAGTTACTCTTTTCCTTCAATCTCACTTGGCAACGAGCACGCTCTCCCCAAAATCCCATAAAGGCCAGAGTATAATGAGAGCAAGTCAAGCAAAGCTTTCTACAAGGTGAAGGCAGCTCCTGGAGCTTTAGCATCAGCCAGGAGCTGTGGTGACACAGGCTCTGACTGCACAGCCTGGCTTAAGTGCTGATGCTAAAGACCATGTCCACTGATAGGTGGGATATTAATGCCACTCCTTTCTTCAAACCTTCTAAGTCTGCACTGCTGCCTGGGAGAGGTTTGAAGACTAAAGATATATTTTTTGAATTATTAATCTCTTTGCAGAAGCTATACACTTGGAGACAGCACGGAAAATAGGTTAAGGCTCACAATAAGCTGAATGAGTTAAATCAGAATCAGGCAAGTGTGCTGACAGCCAGCTTCTGTGACTCTTAAGCTTATGGGCCAAGGTAAGAGTATGAAGGGAACAGCAGGATCAAGTCAGATAAAATGAACATGTTTGGTTTGACTAGTCTATAAGGAAGGGTCAAATAGTGGCTTGCTGGTGGGATCTCTAGCCAACATGGAATGAGTTGACTGAAGCAAAGAAGGACTGACATTACTTCTCCAAATTATAAATTCTGCTTCCCAATCTATCTGAATGGATTAACCTCAAAACATGAGATCCGGAATTTAAAGATTCAGAATTCAGAAGCTATTATGAGTCAAGAGCAGGAATTAGCATTTGAGTTATAAATATGCTCTAACAAACTGACAGGAGTCGGCTTGCTGTTCCTTCCCTTTTTGAAGATGGTGGCATCATACTCGCAATATTTAGAGACATAAACCTAGAAGTGATTTTCACATCCCAGCTGGATGTTAACAACGTGGCTTGTTGGGAGAACACTGCTCTTCATCTAACCAGTGCTGCCATGCAGGAAGCTGTTACAACAAGGCAGGGTCTGGATTTTCCAGCACAGGAGGTGGGAGCTGTCCAAGGAAAAAGTGCTGTCCCAGGACACCAAGCTCTGCCATAGCACCCTGATCTTCTGCAGGTCCTCCCTTACCTAAAAGGCTATCAGGAGAGAGACAGACACGAGCACACTCTGAATAAACAGGAGCCACTAATATCAGAGAAAGTCTCCAGGCAGTAAGTAATGAAGGCACTAAATAACTGTACCTGCTATTCGGATTTTCTGCCAAACATTAGCCAATTTAAAAGGCAGCAAGAGGCCTTTTACACAGGGAGAATTTCTTTGAGCACCGACTTAAAAGCTGAAGTTTGGCAGGGAAGTGTCTGAGAAGGATGGGGGAGAGGTAAAAGCCAATTTCACCTGGTAATCTGCTACACTATTTGTGTCCTACCCAGACCACACTTCATGCATTAAGAACACACTGCAGCTCTCCCCCGCGCTGGGGGAGCGGGGAGCTAATGGTTTCTATTACAGGCGTGTGTGGAGGGTGGCTGTGGCATGCACATCTGTCTGCAAAATAGATGTTAGCTCTGGAAACTGCCTAAACACCTCCGTTCTCCAGCAAACGGGGCCGGCAGTGGAGTTTTTTGGGCTCCCTCCCAGCGTGACAGGAGGAGGTGATTGACAGGGCTCGCAGCCCAGAGCCCGCACGTGCTCCCACTGTAAATAGTAAAGCTTAAAAGCCTCAGCCCTAACTGACTATTTCACAGACTTCAACTCAGTTACTCTTAATGAGGATTTCCGAGCACACACACGCACAGAAAAAAGAAAAAAAAAAAAAAAAAAAAGGAAAAAAAAAAAGGAAAAAAAGGAGTCTACACATTCTCAGCGCAAGGAGGAAAAAAAATAAAAACCAACAAAACAAACCCACCCCGAAAAAATCAACAACCAAACAGCAAAATAAACAGCTGGTGAAGTGAAATACGAGGTTAGAGCCCTCTCTGATTCAAGAGAAGATTATTAAAACAGCTATAAAGATGGTGTTGGCATCTCTTGAAATGAGTTTGTTACATTCAGAAGAGGCAGTTACACATGACAAACCATTTTCTGTTTAATTAGAGGGCTCTGTGTGGAACACTTCCAGGCGGAGGAGGGGAGCAGATTGCCACCCAGCATCTCAATTATGGGACAGAGCCTTAACGATTCCACATGCAAATGTTTTTGACTGACCGCAGAGGGACAAAAAAAAAAAAAAAAGAGGGAAAAAAAAAAAAAAAAAGAAAAAAAAAAAATGCTTTTCAGGAGGTTAAGGAACAAGAGCTTTGTCCCAGCCTTCAGAAATCTGGGCTTTCTTGCCACGCACATTAGTGCTTAAGGTTTCTTTCTGCCCAAAGAATGGCTTCTACTTGCTGGCTGGGAAAAAAAAACCCCCGAACTTCTATGGGGAAAACCACTGAGATACCCTCTGTCCAACCCTGGTTAAAAGCTTTCTATTCTTCCAACCAGGTTAAATAATTTGTGGAATATTTGAGGAATACAGCAGGACCTTGGTATTCACACCAAAGCTCAAGTAAGCAAGCAGAGAAAGGAAATTCTAGCTAATACAAGTTAAATATAGGTTATGTTAGCTGCATTTTACAAGCACTAAGAATGTTTTTGGAGAAAGCTGTCATTTTTAATGACAGCACAAGCTCCAATTACCACATAGCTGATACACTTGGGATTTGGAAGTTTTTTTTTAAATCACTTGAAATCTAAAAAAACCTTCATTATCAGCTTCTGAGCTGGATGTAAATAACTTCACCTGGTGCTAAGAAGTTTAACATTTCACAGGGGCACACGAACAACTTAAAGCCATTTATAAATGCAGCTTCAGCTTCCTGGCAAGCTAAATGCAGTCTCTGGCAACTTGAGCAGCACCAAAGCACACAAGGCTGGGCTGCAAGGGGAAGAGGAGCAAGGTTAAAGGAGATGTGTGAGCATCACCAAACCCTGGCGTCAGGCAAGAACACACCTCAGGCTGCAGATACCTGTCAGTTCAGGGGGAAAATTAATCTTGCTGCTGGGCTTAAGAAAGGCCACTAAAGCTGAGAGCAAAACCATTTATTACCTTGAGCCTAAGGCAGAGCATTTGGCCCACAAGATGCTTCGAGAACAAAAAATGCAGCTATGCTGAGGAAACCCTCTGTCCAACAGAACCCTCCCAGCTCCACCAAGCTCTTCCTTGCTTCCCTCAGGCTTTCCTCACTCACCAAGGTTAACAAACCCCAAAGCAAGTCAAAAAAAAACCCCCAAACTGGCTTACAAAACCCAGAAATCTCCTTGGGAAAGCCTGCAAAAACCAGCACCGCGCACAGGGCAGCTCCAGCCCCAAAACCTGACGCAGGAGGCAGCGAAGCTGAAGGCTGAAAATTCTCCTTCCCCACAGCTAATGTGAAAGCCTTACAGTCAGCAAGAAGAAGGGCAGCCTTCTAGCTTGTGGCAAGCACAAAGTGGGATTGAATCATTACTTGAAGAACGTGTTTCAGTGTCTATAAATAAAAACCTGCGAGGCTCCTTGCCAAAGAAGCCCAAGTCAATATCGCTTTTCTATATGCGCTGTCAAACTTTACTTTTAGACAGTATATTAATTACCCAGTCAATAATTGTGGGTTTCATTAGTGTATTAAATACCTCAATCAATAATATTTATCCTTTTCAGAGTCGGTCTTCACCAAAAACAAAGGCAGGAGTATTTTTTGATCCTGCAGTTCAAAAAGTCAGTGCAGCATAGCAGCAAGGCTTTAATGGAAAACATAAAACACTAGAAACAGACAAAAATCGGATTATTACTCTTATTTTTCAGCCTTTTGTACAATAAGCCATGAGGGAATTCCGAGAGCTAAACTGATGGCAAAAAAAATTAGATTTCTTCCTCTTAATTGCTCAGCGGTGATGTCAGAGTGGACATGACAAATGTTCACATCTTTCATTTCTCCATCAGATAAACCAGCAAGCAGCTCTGCTCTGCCAACTTTCCTGAGGATAAACTCTCAGAGCAAAGAGCCCATTTCTGGTGCATCCTCTGCAGTGCAGCTCTCCAAGTGCTTTTATCCTAACCTGGGCTATCCCTGGGAATTGCATCCCTATGAGAGGTAATATCCTCATGTGGGACCTTAAAAAAATTTCATCAGGCAACACAAAAGGAGCTCAAGAGGGTGATTTTTTGGTTGGTTTTGTTGTTTTTTAGTTTTTTTTGTTACCATTGTTTAAAATCTCCCTTTAAAGGGCAAAATGTTTGGGACAAATTAAAAAAAAGAAAAAGAAAAAAGCCTTTGCAAGTGTCCAGTTTATTTAAAATAACTTACAAGGATGGGAAAAAAGAAAAGCACAACAAACAGCTGAAGAACACTCCCAAAGGCACGTTTTTGGCATGGCACAGAGGCTGAATTTAACAACAAATCAATGCAATATAAACAGGAAAAAAACTAAAAACAAACAACACCCTACCCCCCAAACACAGACACCTAAATATCCAAATAAAATACACAGAAAAATGCGTAACAGGCCTCATGAAAAATCCATCTGGCGATCCAAACTACTTTTTTTTTTTAAATATGCATATGATTGAAATGCAAAAATGTAAACATGAAAAACAGACTTTAAAAACTGCGAGAAGGTCTGTGGGCCTCTTGCATCCTCACAGATAATATATTAAAGAGAATTTCCACTCCCTGTAATAAGATTACTGATATTTACTGCACTACTCCAGTATTTATAATGCCTAATATGCTGCAGACCACTCCTTTCCATGAACACAGGCTTTGGAAGTAGGCAGCCCACTCCATTTCACGTTTCTCCTAAGCCTTTTATATCAAAGTGATGTGAAATTTCCCTTTTTTTTTCCCATCTGAGTCTCCCCAGCAGCCCTACAGCTGCCTGAGGGCTGAGGCAGAAGCTCTGTGGGGTGGCCACTCTTCTCCAAAGTGGCCACTTGTTCAAGGGCTAGAAAACAAGGAGGCCAGAGGAAAGATGACAATAAAAGGACCCAGAAGGGAAGTTACTATTCCCTCCTCGAGATGTGATGCTGCACTTTGGGCAGGAAATGTAAATATCACTGGGAATTAGGGATCAGAACACCAGACTCAGCAGCTTCCACTCTCACACCCGTGTCACTAAAATGTCACTAAAACCAATCCTGTGGTGCTGGAACACAGAGCCCACACACACACACTCAGCCCAGCTGCCAGGCAGAGCACACCCAGCACAAACCAGTCACTCCTGATCCATCCAAGACCACCATTTATTCCTCACAATGGCTCTGAGAATGTATTGCTCCTCAAAGCTTTCCTTCGGGGACCAAAAAAAAAAAAAAAAAAACACCCAAACAAACAACAAACCACCTGATGCATCTTAAAAACTCGGTCTGGCTTTAACAGAATCTCCCCTCCAGGGACTCATAAAGGGTCACTAACAACTCATTTAAAATCCACGCCCAGTGAAAACACAGTTCAATCCCACCAGACAAACAGCAAACTACCTGAACATGGCCCGGCAGAGCACGCTCCAGATCTTCCCTGGGCCGTGCAGAACTTCATGCTCTTGTGTAATTGCCTTGGTACCTGCCTGTTTCCAAACCAGCAGCCTCCCAATTTCATCTCTGCTGTGTACATTTAATTTAAAGCAAAACACGAGCAGCCACAGGAATCCTCACCTCACAGAGATCTAGTGACGAACAATTCCAGAATCCTTTCAATTGAGCAAATACATATTCAGGCCAGGTAATGGCTGAAGCCATCCAGAAGAACCTGGATGGTAGCAGGGGAGATTTATGATGAGGGGAAGGAAGGCACAGGCTAGTTTGCTAATAATCTAAATTAGCATTGTGAGTCCACTAAATTAGCACAGTCAGAAGAGCCCAGAGCCTTTGTGAAGTTTTCCATGGCTCGTGCCAGTGGCTGCAGGGATCTACCAGGGTTTGGATGGCTATGGTCAGTTGGCAGTGAGGTGGGAGGAGAATGGAGACACCTCCACAGCTTCCTTGCCCTCACTCCTCACCTGGGTCACTCACTTTCCTGAGATTAACAAACAATTTATTAACCAGTTACCTCCAGCAGTTCTAGCCTACGATCAGGGGAAGGCAAGATAGATCTTTTATGTAAGTGGGAAATCATATGCCCCTCTCAGGATTCATTCTGCTATATTAGCTCTTCTAGGCCCCTCCTAAAAAAGATCCTCATTCTCCTACTCAGCAGTGTAGTCCTCCTCTGTACTCGCCCCAGCTGAGTTTCTTTTTTGCCTTTCCACATTGCAGGCCAGAGCTGTACATAGCATTCGAGATGAGATCTCACAGCAGAGGCTTATATAATGCTGTGGCACTTGCATAGCTACACTAGAAATACCTTGCCTCACATAGCTTGATGTTTTTATCATATACTAACTGATTAAAGCATGATTAAAACCCTCCAACTCTTCAGTCACTAATGAGCATCCACTTTAGAGCAGAGGGTTGTTTTTTATTAGTCCTCAAATAAATGGCTTTTCACACAAACTGCTTTAAGTTGATTTTCTGTTCCAATTCTCAAGGTCATTCAGTTGATCCTGTAAGATATCTTAATGCTCTTGGGTATTGATACCCTCCATCTCTAGTGCTCTGGCTGATGGCACAGTAAACCCAGAGATATGGATGTGCAGCTATTCCCCTTGGGAGAAGGAGCTGCCCCAGCAGAGGCAGGTGTGCAACACTCAGAGCAGCAAACACCTGCCAAAAAAACAACACCCATAAAAACTTCCTGGTGTATATGGATGGGCCCAGGAATTGGAAATGAGCCTTGAGGAACATTGTTTCCTACCCCTTGTTCCCAGTTTCCCAAAATTGGGTAGGAGGGATAGGAAGGGAGCAGTACTAAAAGACTGGTTAGCAGAGTGGAAAGATGGATTATCACCACTAACCTACCATTTGTCAATCCAGAACTGTGCTGAAGACTGTAATTTTCTAGTCAATGCTTTATAAGCAAGGTCAGAGGGAACAAATACTTCAATAAAAAAAATGCAAGACATCAGCAGAAGAACCCAGTCATGATCCTCAGAATCCAAAAAAGAAGAGGTGTTGGCAATTAATGGGCCCAGAATAATGTGCTTCATGTCCATCAATGGAAATGACATTTACAGTACTTAAACACCAAGACTTGAGATGACAAACAGGAAATCACAGGGAATAAAGGGCATCAACTGAATACATGAAGAAACTGTGCTCTATGGAGCAAAATAAATAAATAAATCACACTTCTGCTACCAGGGACCCACTGCAGCACTGCCTGGATGCTTGGAGCTGTGCAGCAAATGCCAAGCTGTGAGCTGCAGCCAGGGAACACATAATTAATGTGATTAGGAGCACACAGAGCTAGCATGCTCTGCTGACTGAAAAGCCCAGTAGCATAATTACTGTTTTCTGTACTAGCTCTATGTCTGAACAAATCTCAAAGCCTGGTTAGTTTTAGACTGCTGTGTAAACGTCAATAAAAATCCCAGAAGTGCCAGCTCATCAGCATTCTCAGGCACAGAAATGGTGAAAATATCACTGCATTTCCATGCTGTTAACATCAGGCAAAGAAGTCTCCATTCTTCGGTCTAACCTTAGAGTTTGTAATAAGGTAACATCTCCCCCAAGTGAATGCTTATTATGAAAGCTAATTAATTGCTTTCCAGTAATGAGAAGTCTTTGGTGTTCAAAGAAAGCAAAATTCACTACACAGGAATTAAACAGTGTTTATTGAAACAAAGCTCCCCCCATTTAAAGACCTCTTTCTGATTAACATCGTTACAAATAAAACCAAAGAAACTCTACATACAAACATACAAAACATGTATAGGCAGGAACTGTGAGCCAAAAAAAAAAAAAATCAGTCAGAAATCCATAGTATTAATTGAAGAGAAAACTAAAGCAATGCTTTGTAGTTGCCTGGATTTCCCTGGGGGATGGAGAGTCAATGCTTATCTGCCTTCCTCAGAAGAGACAATTTTGATTAATATCAGACCCATCTGACTCAGTCTATTAAACCCTGAAGGAAGGATATTCTTCAGATATAAGAGATATGTCTTTGATTAATAATTCTACCATATTGCCATTCCAAGCATTAACAACTGCATGGCACCTGTGGAAAAGTGAAAGCCTTTGAATTCTATGGAAGGGAACTAACTTGTACTAATAGACCTGTTCTCTTTTGTCCAGATCTGAAAGCTCTATGACACTGTTCCTCCTACCCTCTGCTGAACAAGTCAAAGTGTCAAGGTTGTCACTACTTCCTTGCAAAGAAGACAAAATGGTTATATAATTCAGCTTTACATATAGGAAGAGAGCAAAGTTACTTCAGACGTTCTGAGTGGTTTGTCTAAAGACCTTGGCAATCTGTCTAGAGATTCCTCTTCAGTGCTGTCAGAGTTTAACAGACCACAACAGGCTACAAAGCCATGGCCATCAGAGTGCACTCTTACCACCCAGGGCACATCTCCAGAGAAATGCAGCAAATCACTCACAGCCCACTACGCTGGGCTGCCATGCACGGTGTGACTAACACCAAATTGTCACACACGGGGTGGGGAAAAAGTCAATGTAACGTTATCTGTGATCTTTTCCTGGAAGTTCTAGGCTCAAGCAAGCCTGTACTGGTCTCCTCACCCCAGCTGAGCATTTCTCCTGATGTTGGCAATCAGCCTCTTGCTGTATTCTTTGTAATTCACGGGTTTGACGTCCATTGCTGTGGCCTTAATACGAGATTCGTCCTGCAAAAGAGGAATTTTAGTATGTAAAAGAACATGAAGCACTCCAGGCATTTGGTTTCCAACCTCCTTCTGCCCCAGTAACTTACTGCTCACAGTATCTGGGTTAGCTGGGAGTGCCAACACGACTCCCAGAGCTGCTATGCTGTTTTCATGTGAAACCAGCCACTCTTGATAAGCCTGAGAGGGAGCAGCAAGGATCCCTCCCTCAGCGCTCAAGACTGACAGCATTTGTGTGATCTTTGGAATTTTCTGTTCTTTGTGAGCAAGGGAAACCTCTCCCCACAAACATAAGAGGGGGAAGTCACCTCCTATGGAGACAAGTCGAACTACAAAAGCCACAAGTTATAATATTTGCCTTTTGGGCAACACTTACGTTGTAAGTTTCCAGTTTCACTCGGATCCTGAACTCATAAGTGTTGAAGTTTGCATTTTGGAACACTTCTTCAAAAGCTTGCTCGTTCTGAGGGAAGGACAAAGACAGGGATCAGCTGCAGGCACTCCAGGCTCCCAGTAGTGCCATGAACTTTGAGAACAGCTCAGCATTTGGGGAGGTTGGCAAAACACTGGAACTACCTGGCCCACACAGGCAGAGCTAAGTCTTCCATCATCACATTTTAGATGCCAAACCCATAACTCAAAAGTTTTTTAAAATAAAAAGGTGACAACTTTTTAGCTGCTTAAACAAAGGAATGTACAATTGCACTGAATTGAATCTGCAACTAGGTATAAGGAATAAAAATGCTACAAATCTTCAGGAGCTGCCAAACTGGCTAATTCTGATGCTGTTGATCACAAACACTGACAGAGTTAACTATTTCCTTATTAATTGCCTTATTAATCATTCTGGTTTTCTGCTTATCCATCAAAGCTGCATGTATCTTTCCCATCCTGACACAGGCCTACTTAAGAGAATATTCTATAAAAAAAGCAGATCCATGTTTTGAATGTGCTTTAACAACCATGAGAAGACTGTGTCATATTTATAACATAAGCTGCTTCTAATTACCATATGAACACTAAACATCATCATCATCATTTATAACAGACAATTTGTCAAAACAGTAGAAAAGGAGCAGGCAAGTCGTGGAGACTGTGAAAAAAAAAAAAAGTTTATTTTTGCAAAAATATGAGTCGTAAAAACCTTTGCTGACATTCAAAAAAAAATCCTGCATCTCCCTGATGATACTGACAAGTAATTATTAATGCATTTATCTACCAGATGCACTTGACTTGATCAGTCACTCCAGCAGCAGACAGAGCATCTGATCTGGAATTGAATCCACCCCAGTTCCACTCACATTCCAAGTGTTACATCTGCTGTTTTTCACTGTGTGCAGCACTATTTTACACTACACAGTGATTCTCCTAGGGTTTAGAAAAGCACAACAAATGGAGGTGAACAGGAGCAGCTAGGTTCACAGATGACAGAATTTAGGCATATCCCTCCTGAATATTAAAACCCCTTCCTTTGGCCATCTTATGGATTAGAGGATAAGAAAACTCACTTAATAAAGCATTTAGCTCCTCTCTGCAGCTCTGTCACAAACTGTGCTAACCATTAGTGAGTTGAAAATGCCCTCAGCAAAGCAGTCACTGCTACCCCACATTACCTCCTTTGGTATCTAACAAGCACAGGCAAGAGGCAGATGAAAAACCTTGCACATGTATCTCTGCTTAGCATGGTCACGGGCTGTACATGAACTCCATCCATACTGTGAGCAGTGAAAAGACTCCCACCAACTTCACAAGACACTGCATCAGCTCTATCAGAGAAAAACCACTAAGAAAAGCTTACTGCAAATGCATCGAGTACCATTTTTAAAGGCTCATAAAAGTGTCAAATCAAAACCAATTTCTCCTGGAACACAAAGCATTCCTGCTCAAGGGCTCACTCCATATTATGTTCCATTTTCTATCCTCAGCCATTTCCATTAGGCAGCTCTTCAAAAGACATTACATGTTTGTACTGGTACATAGGACCTGCTGTCTCTCCTTCCCCACCCAGCTCTCTTCAGCATTAAAAGCGACTAAGAAATTTTGTTTAAACTCAAGCAGAGATTAAGCATGGCTGAAGAAAGAAAATATTGACAAGTTAAGAATGTCTGAAAATGGAAATGCAGAAGTGCAAGCACATCTAATTAGAATCCCCTCAGCTAGACATTTTCCTACAGAACAGAGGTGTCCAGCCTTTGTCATACCACAAAAACTCAGCATCCCAGAACCACAACCTTTGTGCCCTTCACCTCTGACAGCCAGCGTGCAGAAAATTTCCAAAAATCATTCCATATTACAGGAAAAATAGCCCTGCTTTGCAGAAACAGAGGTCCACAACAGTGTCTCAAGACAACAGCCTCAACAATCCCTCCTGCTTCATTTCCCTCCCACAGCCAAGCAATGGGTTAACCAACAATGGGGTATCTGTGGAGTCCTGGAATCAACCAGCCTTAGCCTGGGAGCACAGCAAGGCTCATCTGAAATGCAAGAACTTATCGTGCATTCCACATCATCATTTAAAAACAAAACAAAGCCACAGAGTTTTTATACAGTACAGAAGTTTGAAAAAAAAAAAAAAAAAAGTCAGGAAAAGATTATTTTGGTTGGAAGAAAGACAAATGCAGCAGAAAAGCACAGAGTGACAAAGGGAAGATAATACTGCCTGTTAGTGTCTAGTGACTTACAACCTTAAAAACTGTTCTAATCTGTCACAGAAAGATCACTTCAGCATCTCTGCCAATGACCCATTTTACAAATTGTGGTTTTCACTAGACCCACAAAGTTCTGATGATATTTGGTGGGGGGAAAAAAAAGAGCCTTCAAAAGTGGGCTCACACACATTAGTTCAAAAAGCTTCCTGCCTACTTAACAAAGACACATACAAAGTGTTCTAGAACTTTTTGATTTTGTAAACAAATTTTTGGAACACATTAGGGATAATGTTGTCAGCATTCGTTGCTAAACTAGTTTGGTTTTTTTTTTTTTTGCAGATTCTTCCAATCTAGGTACAATGATGAAACAGGCTGTCTTTTCTGCTGGAGCCAACACGTGTTAAAGCTGTCAGCCCTCAAAGGCTGTGGCACAACCCTGGAGTGATCAGCTGCCTCTCCAGGTCCAGGTGATGAGGACAGGCTGATCTCCAGCTTTCAGCAGCCAAAAGAGCTCAGGGGTAGACAGACTGACTGTGGGAGCAAACTATGGGGGAAAGCAGGCAAATCTCTGTTCTTCAGGCAGATGGCCTGTGGAAAATAATCCCGAGGAGAGTAAACAAGTCCCTGCCAAGAACTTCAGGCTAGGGAGAAGCAATGATTTGTGAACTTGTAAAAGATACTGAACATCTGGAGGACAACCTTGGGCTGAGCTGAGCTGGCCTATCACCCAGAAAGGGCAAATCAAATTCCTGACAAATGAAACAGAACATCCCTTTCTTTCACATGGCATTATTTTATGTATTTTAAATGCTGTTTATTCCCACAGCAAGTACATGAACATGCCCCAATGCCTTTGTCACGTTTGTTGCACATTCACACACAAATATAAGACCATGCTCTCTGGTGGATCAGCACTGGTGTTCCACACAAACCCTACATCTTTGCCAGAGCTGCCTTCAAAACATTACAAGAATATCTCCTTACCAGAGGGATTAAAAAAACCCAAAAAACCAAGAACCCAAGAAATCTGAGGGCAGCCCAACACAAGATGAGTAAAACATAGTTCAAGGCAAACAGTAAGAATACACTAAGCTAATTGACTCACCTTTTCCTTCAGTTCTCCCAGGAAAGCTGCATTTTGCCCAAGAATGAATTCTGCTGTGTCTTGAAAACAAGTCACCCACTGATATTCCAGACAGTCTGCAATGGTCACCTAGAATACAACAACAAAACCCAAAAACTTATTTCATCTAGCTGCCTCTTCCTCCAGAAAGACAGAAGACAACACAAAAGAAACAAATATCTCAGCGCTATAGAGTTTTAAATTTCCAGTAATTCTCAGAGCCTGACCTGTATGTCCTTTCAATCACTGAGGGTAGAAAGCAGTGACTTCCTACCTTTTTTAAGCTGTCCATAACTTAACACAAGTTAATATTGGCAGTAGATTGAACCACAGGGAAAGGCCAACAAGATCACAGCAGGACAACACTGATGGATGTTCAGCTGTGTCCTGCTGCCACGGATGAGCTGTGAGCAGGAACAGGTATCCCAGAACAATAACCACCAAG
The DNA here is from genome assembly GCA_018697195.1 of Certhia americana. Lineage (NCBI taxonomy): Eukaryota > Metazoa > Chordata > Aves > Passeriformes > Certhiidae > Certhia > Certhia americana. The sequence goes on along the minus strand of JAGMWU010000020.1, from coordinate 5,271,107 downwards.
GGGGACAGCAGCAGCTCTGCAAACTGAATTTACTTAGCACATACCTGAGTGCTTGAGCATAAATTCATTTAACACTGTGTTATGTTATGAGGAAACTATCAAAACATTCAAGGACCGAACAGTTAAAAGACCAATTTCCAGCCTCACCTGCATTTCCTGGCTGCTTTGACAATTAGGAATGAGGAAATGGGAGACACTGCTCTGAAGGCCTTGAGTGTATCTTCAGCATCCCCTTTATATTCTACAAGAATGACTCTGCTATGTAAAGCAGTTCATGTGTTCCTAGAAGTTCTCTGATAAAAATTATTCAGAAGGAATTTGTGTTTTAGGGAGGCTGCAGGGATAGTTCTCTTCTCTCTGCATGCCCACCTGGCAGAGCACTTCTAAGAAGCAGATACAACTCTAATTTATAATGTAAAACAGAAGGTTCAATGCCTATGGTGTAAGTGGGCATCACAACAATAATCCCCAGACAACTTTCTGAAGCAGGCTCCATTAAAGCACGAGGCAGAACAATACCTACCAAAAAAAACCCTGTACTAAATATAGGTAGCAGCTGTAAAAGTGCAATTACTGCTCTCCAGAAATGCCATTTTACTTCAGTTTATCTTCACTACTGAAGAGGCGGAGGCCATCTGTATTCTGCACTGCATAGTACACTTGGAAACCAGAATCAACTGAGCTAGCAGCAACTTTTTGGCAAAGAGAAAAGCTTTTAATTGGAGCACTAGGAAAACAAACTGTTAATCAGCTCAATGAAACATCCCTCACTCAGGTACAGCACACGAACCAGCTAAATACCCTCTAAGTCACAGGCAGCACAGACAAACTGCACCGACTGCCCTCAAAAGATTTCCAGCTTGGATTGTGCTGGGAACGTGGCAGGAAACGCCCTGAAATCTGATCCGGGTCCTCACCAGGAGCATCAGGCGGTACTTGAAGTTGGGGAATTCTCGGTCACACTTCTCGCAGCGGTAAAGTCCATTTTGCTGGTCTATCACTTTCTTGTTGCAATCCTGAGAGGGACATGCCTGGTACATGCAGTTCTCTTTGCGCAGATGTACAATTGTGCCCACACAGCTAAAATAATCTGCCTGGGAGAGTGAGTGTGCAACATTAGCCTCAAAATACTCAATGTTTTTCCCCATTCTGAATTAACTACAAAAGCAAGGCACCCATACTTGGATATTTAGGATTAGAAAGCTTAACAGCTATGGATTACTGGGAAACTGTAAATCAACCCCTCTGTTGCAATAATTTTTAGGCTTCCATTATGTTAATAAAGCCCCTACAGCAAGATTATTTTGTGTTTCCATTGCAGGAAACTCCAATTGCTAGGTCTTCTTTAGATAAAGCATATTTGATTCTCCATTGTGTCTGTTCAAATCTGCACTTTTTCACAGGATTAGATTCTGCACTTTCCTACGCTTCTTTCGGGGACCAATACAAAAAAAACAGAAAGCCTATTGTGTAGTGTTACAGATAAGCATTTGATTAAACTATAGCCTAGAGAACAAAATACCCACTCACCACACTAAAATAATCATCATAATGGTTTAAGACCACGGTCAAGTCTTTCAGCAGAAAAACAGAGGTTGCTTAAGAAGCATGGGCAAAAATTGTCACAGAAAATAGCTGAATTACAGGTAAAGTGAAAGTGTTCATCCAGTGTTGCCAGGCTGGATGGGACCCTGGGCAACCTTATCTAAGGGTGGGATCCCTGCCTCTGATAAGGGGTTTGGAAAGAGGTGATCTTTAAGGTCCCTTCCAACCCAAACCATTCTATGATTTTAAAGGGGTTTTTTTTCCCATAGACAGAAGCTCTTGTCTATCCCAAACAGCTTAGCACTTAAGTCTGAGACAAAAATAATTAAAAATAAAGAGCAGTGTAAGCCCAGAGAGGTTTCTGGAATGAAAAGCCAAAGACCTGGGGTTTATTACCAGCTTTTCTATTGACCAAGTGTGCACCCTTGAAAACCACTTCCTCCTAATGCACCTGTTTCTCCTGGAACACTCTGTGCTGCTTATTTGAACATCTCTGGGGTAAGAACATCCACCCCTTCATTTACATGAGGCTTAGAATTCTCTTGCAAACAAAGTATCACGTCGCAACATCAGCAACAAGCTTGGATTTGTTTGAAAAACAATAATATTAATTAATAGCATAAATTCCAAGACAGTAAACACTTACTGCTCAACACTTGGACTACTTCAACAAGAAGAATACCTGCAGAAAGCCTTGCTTTTTATTTTCTCCCCAATACACAAAGCTTGTACTGAGTGGCCATGCCTTACCTTATCTCCTTGCCCCAAGTTCTCAGATTTGGCTTCAAACAAAGTTTTCCAATTGGTATTTGCTCCAGCTGCTGGCCCACCCCTCACATCAGAGATGGAGGCACATTCCAGAAGCTGCCCCTCGGAGTCAAACCTGCAAGCACAGAGATGCACTTCTATTTTTGGAGAGCAGACCATACAGAGTTATCAAAAGCTTACGTTTATTTTCATGTGCTCGATACATGAGGGATTTTTTATCAATGATTGCAAAGGAAACAATTACAGTAATATGTGTATATCGCAAACAAAAATAGCATTTCAGAATAAGTTAATAGTCTGACTTAATTAGCACAGTATTTTATAAACCCACAAAAGGAGGACAGCTTTGTTCTATATAACTGCAATTTGTTTGCCAGCTAGTGGTCAAACCACGCACTGCACACTTCTTAGAGGCAGGAAGATAACAAGATTTAAGGGCATCAAGATATTTCCATAATTAAAATTAAATTACATGGTACCATTATCTTCGCAGTCGCTTCGAAAGAAAAAGCAAATAGCATTGAAAAGATTATGCTTCCTCTGTTAAAATAAGAAAGCACAGCTCTTCAGCAAAAGGTTGCACTGCATTCCCGTTGTGATGGGCTTTGTGATTTCACAAACACACCAACGAGCCTCAAAGATTGAGCTTAATTAAAGCGTGACAGTAATAGCTCAGACCCACAATCAATTTTATCTCCAACAAGCCTCTGAAGTATGGGAGAGCCACAGCTCAATGACAAATGGAGGATGCCATTTATTTCATCCACATTTGGGTGATGTAACTGGAATTTGAAGATTCAGGATTCACAAGTCTGATGCTGTTGGCACTTAACCCTCTTCACACATACACACACACACACACCACATCTCACCACACTCATACTGACAACAGACAATTTAACAACTACATACAGGAGAAGCAACAATGAAATCGCTTTGTTTTCCTGACAATAAAAGAGTTATTTTGCTATCTGAAAAATATCTGGCAAGAACTAGACACTGAGAGACGTCAAACAGTCCTTCCACACAAAGTGAGTGCGTATCAGATTCCACACAATGGAAAAGCCTGTGGAAAAAAATACTGTTCTCTCAGATCAAGCCTCAGAAAGTAGAGCTGGTCAAGCCTGATTTCATGCTGCCTTCCAAGGCTTTGGGTCAGCATGCACTACCCCGATTTCAATTTTTCAAGGTCTGTCATGGAATTAAAAGTTTTTTGAATTGAACAACTTAAGAAGGACAGCCTTCCAGGCTCTAGGGCTTGCAGAGAAGTTTCTACAGCCCTGGAAGCCATACCCTCTGTCACCTCCCGTCAGTCCTACACACACTGCTCAAGTACAGAGAAACAAAAAAAACCAAATATTCTGCAGAAGGTTGAAACAAAGCAACATAAACACACTCATACCATCCTCGGAGCTTAAAGGCCTCTGGGCTATCAGGGTTGATGACAACTGTGCTGGACGACAGCACAGACAGGCTTCTGCCTCCAAAGTCAGAGACACGGGCTCCTTTGATGGCAATCACAGGTTGTCTGGAACCATCAAACTGTTCAGCCTGCATGTGTGAAAAACCAGAGAGCAGCAGCAGCATATTACAGGAAAGGCACTGAACTTGTGGTCATAATTCACAGATCATGACAAGAGACCAAACCTGAACCAAACTGCCCCACTGTATCTAAAAGGTAAGGTTTTGAATGGTGCCATTAGGAGTTGAAGCAAAGGCAGGTGACAATTTTCTGTGCAATCCTAACACCCCGTTTCCTGGGGAACCAGAGAATCCTTAAGTCACACAACGGGTTTGCTAGAAAGGACTGGTCCCCTCTGTCAGCAGCTTTGCACCAGGATTTTAGGAAGGGAGATGTGTTATGGGAATGGAAACAAAATTAATTGTTCATATGAGACTCCTCAAGAGATGAAACAACTCGCTCAGCTTCACTGAGCCAATCATGTCCATCTTGCTACCACTTACACAGAAGTGCAGCTATGCTGACCAAACATTTTTACACAACTTTCCATCTCCTGTTTCTCATGTCATAAAGCTGCTCTAATGCTCTTCAACTGCCATCACCTAAGTAGTCTGACACTAACAAAGAACCTCATGGCATGAGAGAGGGTTTGAAAGGTAAAGATTTTATGGACCCCACACCACCCAGCAAGCAAGGGGAGGATCATGTGCTTAAAGATAAAAAATGAGCTGGAGTTGCAGTAGTACTCACTGGACCCATGAGATGCAAAAAACCCAGAAAACACATCCCAGCAGTGATGTAAAGGACATACAGATTCTAACCCTAACTGTGCCAACTGCAAGCCATACATCACTCCCCCTCAATGCTTATCGATATTTTTATTCTACAAACAAGCAAACAGATTTAATTTTGCAAAATGCAGACCCTGAACTCAGTTGGAAGAGTTATGCCAGGAATTGTATACCAGTAGTGTCTCCTATTACAACCCAGTTCAATCTTAAGGCTTTGTGCCTACTGAACTTCAGTTTACTTCATTTGTATCAGCAGATGGTTAATGGTGTTTAGGTACCTACAGTATCAGTGCACTTGATTATTTAGCCATAAAGCATCACTGTCAAGCTGGCAGGATCACTCCCATTTTATAGACTGGCACATAAATCCCTAAGTATCTATAACAACAGTGGAAAACAAAGTAGCCTGTTAAAAAGATAAGGAAGCAGTTCACTGCAACTGTTCAAACTTTCACTCCCAAGACTCTGATGCTTTAAACTCCCAGTCTGAGACAGAGCCTCTCAACCTGCTCATTAGGGGTAACATGTATCCCACCCTACAAATGAAATTAATCTCATTTGAGACAGCCACAGCCACCTGGCTTTTCCATAATCAAACTACAGCTCATACCCTTTGCTAAACCAGGAGCCAGTTACCTTCAGTATTTTGGCTTGAGACATAATGTCTGCAGTTGTTCAGAACACATTAGTCAGATCATGTCAGCAGTTTGTCAGGGAAAGGTTAAGAACATCACACCTGAATGCAACCAGACAGTCTTTCACCTTCTCTCGGCCCCTGATCCTTGAACACCCAGGACTGTGTCAGTGCTGTGCCCACCTCAGGTGACAACAGCATTTCCTCACCCTACACCAAGGAAGCTCTGTTAGGAGCAGGTAAGAGAGCACATACCTCGTTTCCCCACAGCGTAGCTGTCACCAGTTTCCCTGATGTATCCATCAGATGCACATTCCTCTTTGAAACCTCCCTATTGTTAGCTTTCACTATAATTTTAGTGACATCTTCGTAGCTCTTGCAAATTCCAATTACATCTGAGAAACAGTTACAATTTAGAGTTACTCAAGGGTCACAATTGGGGAATACAAGATCACAAGAGAAGAATTCAAACCTACCGTCAGATTTTTACCTTGTATCCCAGCTCCCTATTGAAATGAAATCTGATATGGAAATTAAGTGCATTATGGTAGGAATGTTCCACTACAGAACTCTTCAGTGCTTTAATTTTGTTGACGCAGTCATTAAGATATTCATGAATGCAAGCCTCACCACATTAGAGAGATCAAGGCATTGTACTATCTTTTCCCATCACATTCTGTCAAAGGACTTCAGTCCTGATCATGTAACACACACTTGCTGTTAAAGCACAAGCAAGAGCCTTCAAAGTGACTGTAACACAATGAAACAACTGGCTCGTGCCTCCACATAACTCTGCAATCCCAAATTGCAACTTCAACAAGTCTGCACGTTCAGGTGGCAAGAGCTAAAGCAATCCCCTGTGCAGTCCCTAAAAATACACCACTTTTAATATTACCCATCTACCTTTAAAATTCCCAGCTGAATGTCTCTGAATCACAGGCATCTTGTGCCTCTGAAACCTGAGAACCCTCGCCCCCACCCAAGCCTCTGATTTTTCCGGAGTACTCTGCCCAGAGAATTACAGAAAAACAAACCTCCAATACTTCACAAAGCAAGCCAAAACAGTCATGCAACTTGGACTTGGATGCAATGAATTATGCCAAAATCACTACAGAGATAATTAGATAGTGAAAGAAAGCAAGACCACAGAAGGTATGAAATGCACACGTGCTGAGCAAGGGCATTTTTTCTTTCAGTCTTTTTCTGTGGAAAACACTGATCACAGTACAATAAACAACTATCACCTACTGTCTTTAGTTAGAAGCACAGGTTTGAAGAATAATTGCTGTAGATTGTTAGAAAACAGAACAAAATCATCTCAACTGGAAAACTGCCTGAGGTATTTTTAATGGCAACCATCACTGGATGACTTCAATTAAGAGATCACAACATTTAAAGCATCCCATGCTCACTACCTGCCCAGAATTCAAGACACAAAAATCCAACTTCAAAGCTTTAGAATTTGCCATTTTTCTACTTTGACTGACCAACAATCGAGTCTTTGGGCGTGTTCTCCAAGTCAGAGATGGACACAAAATCAAACTGAACAGATGGAAGATGCTGGGCATCATCACAGGGCACAACTGAAGTCTCATTAGTGAATGTAATCTCATAGTCATTCTTAACAGCTGTATATTGCTTGTTAGCAGTCTTCAAATTGCCTTTGGTAAAATAATATACCTACAGGAGAAAGCAATGAAACAGGGGGTATTATCAGTAGTCAGGGAAAATAGATTGTGTTCACCTTTAAAAATCCTTGCTAGACTCAAGTTCCTCTCTTCCAGCTCCTGTCAGTCTAAGAAAGCACAAAGCTACCATACCTTGTTCAATTCAATGAGTGGAAAGAACTTGTCTGCTTGATCGTTGAATGCAGTAGCTCTAATCTCACCCTGCAGGAAAATAGGGGAGCTGGTCAGAAGTGAAATTTGGCGTGGAAAAAGATTAAAAAAAAAAAAAAAAAAAAAAATTTATCTTTGCAATGTTAAGTGGCAGCAGTCCTGCAGAGAAAGTGGGGTCTGCCTGGGTAGCTCCAGGCGTGTGAGAAACAAACAACGTTCTCTTCACATCTGTAGTTAGAGCTGAAATGACATATTCTACACCTGACAATCAAACCTCATATTCAAGTCTCATTAGTACATCTACAGCTTCAGAATAAAAGGCATAAGAACTACATCCATCATAGAGACACCTCTGAAAATGCCAGTAAAACTGGCAGTGATGAAATAAAATTCAAACAGACCCCGCAGCTCCACAAGTTAGCACACAGTATATTGTGATGGCTCCCACTCAGATATGTCTATAAGTAAGAATTAATAACAATTATACCCTCACTAGATATAAACACTGTTAAAAAAAAAAAAAAAAAGAATATAGACACTATGCAAAGAAAACAAATGCTTGCTGACAACATGTTACATTATTAACCTCGCATTTTACAGTCAATATAATCTAGCAGAATCTTGTTTGTTTTCACGACAGAAGGCTGTAATTTGATAAGAGGTTTGACAAACTGCAAGTTCAGTTAGATTAACCAGATACCATTCCCCAAACAAACCACAGAGGAAATTTCTCAGTGTTACAATAATTTGTACTCCAATTTCCTCATGAAAATTGAAAGCTTGTAACTTGGAGGTAATGCTCCTCTCACTCCCTGTTTTGTAAGGTGTAGCTCAGCCAGGAGGAGATGTCACTCTCAATCTACAGGAAACCACCACAACCCTCAGTATTAGGTTGTCAGTTTGCATAAACAACTCTATTTTGAAGCTGCAAAAATCCAGTCACACACTATAGACTTTGATGAAAAATAATCAGCAATGCTGCACATTTAAGACTTCATTCTGGATAAAAACTGGCACGTTGATGCGCAACTTAATGAATGCAGGGATGCAAGTTTTGGTCGTAATAAAAAAAATCATTTCCGAAAAATGCACTTTATTTCCTCTATTCTGTCTTTATGAAGGTTTCATCAGCATCTGGCATACATTATCTTTGTCTCAATATATGACACTTACACTTTCATCAACCAGCTCTATGGAAAAGAGCTTTCCTTCACCACGGGAGTTGCTCCACGTGCGGATCTGACCTTTTTGGGTAACACGAGCACAAATGGTCCACCTGAAATCAGGCAAGAAATCACCGTTCTGCACCTCTTTCCATCTTTTTAAAGAAGAGATTGACTTGACAAACCTTTGGAACTGGAATGTGACTATTTAAAAGCCAGCATCTTCCCACTGCACCTCAGCAACTCTTTCCACTGCTTTCTGTTTTAATGGCCTAGACCATTAAAGGCAGAAAGTTGTAGAGAAGGCAACAAAGCAGCCATAAAGCATCCAGTATGATAATAATAGTGAACAATCCTTCTGCACAGAAGCAGGCCTCAAATCTTTTACTCTTCTAGGGTACATTTCTCACACAGCAGTTTGCCTGCTCTGAAAAGCCACGCCAGAACTCAAGAGCTCAATTATAGGATTCGCATTTAACTTGGGTAATCAAATCAGTTTGCATAACTTAAAAATGTCATTCACTAAATAATTACATCCTCATGCTTTTCAACAGCTCAGTAGCCGAAGTGAATAGCTTACTGAGCTGTTTTGTCATTAAGTTACCAAAGGGAAGGTTGCTTTAGGAAAAAAAAACCACCCCAGACAAGTCAATCGATTTTCAACTAAAATATTAAAAACCTATCAAGCTCAGCAGGGCAGCTGCACCAAGACAATGGCAAGGCAAATCTCAGATTGTTAAGAGTGTTGATGCAATTTAAAAAGATAAAAAGAAGAAAGAAAAGAACGCTCTTCCCCACAATAAAAAACAAAAAAGCAGAAAACAAAACCGCAGGCAAAACCCCAAAACAACAACAACAAAACAAAACCCCAAAAAATGAAAACAAACCCACCAGTGTTTCTATGGAAGTTTTTTTTGCTTGTTTCTCTGGGTGGTTTTGTGGTTGTTTTTTGGGTTGGTTTGTTTGAACTTAACCAATATAGTCCAAAAAACTCAATGAATTATTTGACAGAGAGTCAGACACAGAAAAGCAAAGCAAAGCTATTGTTTGTTCATGCCTGTGACATGAGCAAGGCCTGGCAAACCACAAGAACTCACTTGGACTGGTATGGATTCAAGCTGGCAATTGGCACCACCTTGGCCTGAGACCCCCCAGGTGTCTTCAGGGCACTGGGAGCACTCGCTTTTCCAAACTGGTTGGAGGGAGCGTGGTACTTGGGAGCAGCAGGACCTTCCAAAAACCACAACAGAGCAGAGAGGATTTCAGCCTTGCACACAAAAATCAGGTTAAAACCAACTCAGGGTGCAAAATTTTTCCATGGGAAGGCACACAGGCAAAGCTCCAGGGAACTCTTGAGCTCCCTGTGCCATGTGGGCACCACAGAGGGGCTTGAAGTTTGTTGCATCATTTCTGCTCTTGGTCACAAGTGTTTTCTAGGCTGCAAAATGCTGCAGAAGAGACACTCTCAGACCTTTTAGAGTGCTTGCACTGAAGTGGAGATGTGTCCAGAGTCAACCACTTGAACAGAGTTTAAGTGGCAAACAACTGTTTAGCAGGAAATTCTCCAAAATTACAGAATCACGGGGTGGTTTGGGTTGGAAGGGACTTATTCCAACCCCCTTCCAAGGACAGGGACACCTTCCACAAACAACCTTACCCAGAGCCTCATCCAACCCAGCCTTGAACATTTCCAGGGATGGGAAGTGTTAGATCAAGACACCACTTGGGAGAACAACTAAGGAAAAATACCCCATAAATAGTTTTTTGACATAAAGCGATACTGCTAATTCTAAACTCAATCTTGTCAATGTATATGCAAAAAACTCTTGTGATCAGCTTTAAGCAAGGAAGGAGAAGCTTGTTTTCTGCTGCAAGTTTCTAAGCAAATGTCAAAATTTTACTATATAAAAACCCTTCCTAAACACAGGGGTAAAGAATACAGACAAGTTAAAGCCGCACCAAGAATTAGGATTGACAACTTTTTAGCTCAAAAAAAAATAAAAAAAAAAAGTCTACAGGCTGACATTTAAATTGACTGCATCTTTCAGTATCTCACTGAAATCTTGATCAAAAAAACACGTTTCTAGATGTACTATCAAATAATTTCAGTGTATTGCCTAAAATGTTTGGCCTCCATCTAGCATTGGAAACACACACAGTTGGTGGCCAGCTCCAAACTATAGCCTGATTTGGGTTCCACAGAGCTGTTTCAAGAATGCAGTGTAAACTGAATAAAGTTGGGTTTTCTGGGCTTTTTTTTTTTCCCTTGGGGAAGAAAAGGGATAATTTTTTCCCCTCTTTTATAACCAAATATAGAGTTCTCTTGAGAGAATTCACCTTGTCAAGCTGTGGGTTACTCCTCAATGAAGGATTTCTTGTGCAACACCATTAGAGACAGGATTTTATTTAAGCTGAAGCTGTAGTTTCTCACTGATCACATATCAGAATTCCTGCCCAGAATGACTCTTACCTGCTCCAGACAAATTGCCATTTTGTTGCTGTGGTTTGCTGGCTGCTGGGTTTCCTGCTGGAGCTGCAGAACGTTGCCCTTGTCCTGGTAATTAAAATGGAAAGAGACCAGAGAGTAGGGAGCACAGTAACTAAAATACCCTTTTAGGAAATAAGACTTGCATGCAAAAAAACCCAACAAAACTCAAACTAAAACCACAGAGAGCATGGTAAAATCCAGGTATTTAAGACACAGGAGCAGCAAGCTAAGCTATCTGTTGAACATTACCATGAAGGAATTCCAGTCAGATCTCTTTCCTCAAGCAACTGCTTTCTACTTGGAAAGAACTCAGGGCTGATGGTGATTTAAAAGGACAGCCCTGAAGTAATCTTGACAACTTTTCAGTGTTTATCAGCAGCTATTGCTCTGACAGGTAGTTTCTGCTCCTACCTAACACCTAAGATAAAAAACTGGAGAGAATTCTGTCTCATCTCTTGGAAAGGGCCAAAAATCCACTGGGTAAAGTCAAATCGGAAGTTAACCCAAGACAAAGAAAACATCTGCTACATTTTATTTCTGAAATATGAAGATGTTTCATGTGGAGGTGATGGAGTCATCACTTCAGAATTCACCAGGGCCCCACTTGGCACACAGCAGTAAATTGCTCAGGGAGCAAAGTGATGCCATAGTAAGAATACAGCGTCCATTTTTTTAGATTTCAGGACTTCTACTTGCTTTAAATTAATGATAAATTACAAGGGAAAGAGCAGACAGCCATATCTAAAGTAAAAGTCCATTAAAAGACTAATTTACCATTCAAAAATTTGAATTCCTTTACAATATAATTGTCTCTAGATGAGAAAATATTTAATTTTTTGGATGCAACTAATCTTTAAGGTCCTCCTTTGCAGGGAGACCTAGGCCTGAGCAGGTAAACCTCCTGTGATTTGGGATGTGAGAAGGAAGATGGTCACAGAAAGTGGAAAAGGTCAGACCAAACCTGGAGAGCACTACGAGGAACAAAAGCAGAGAATCCCAGGACAGAGGGAAGGCACCAAACTCCAGGAAAGGAGCAGAAGCAACACAAGGAAAGCCCAGCGTTGCCTGATGTGGTACAGCCTCCAGAAGTAACCCTCTGGTTATTTTTAATCCCAAATCCAGGTCCTTGCAGAAGCCCCAGTCTGCTCCCCTAACTTGCTGCAGCAGAGTCACATCGGTGAACTGGTGACAGTCTCCCTGGCAACAGCATGACGTCAAACAGCAAAATGTGTATTTACTGCAGGTTCCACTAGATGGAGGAGCCAGGTCTCCCCCTTGCTCAGTGGCCTCAGGTGCTCAGAGGGTCAGCACTCCACACCCAAATTCATTTTGTGCAAGGGAAGGTGGGAAAAAACCCAACGAGACACATTAAGAGAAAAACATATCTGGTCAGGGGAGGAATATTCAGGAAGAACAGAATGTGGGTATGAGGCAGCAAGAGGTTTCCTTATCACTTTTGTTCCAAATATGTTTTCTTCTGTAGGAATTTGTGATTTAAAAAAAAAAAAAAAAAAAAAGCCACTGAAAACCAAACCAAAGACCACCACATCCATTGGAACACGTGTGCGTTATGAAACACAAATTCACATTTTAATGGCTGCCTACCCACAGCCGAGTGTTTCTCAACAGAGTAAGAATAAATTCACACATCTGTGCATGTGTTCAAATACAGAAGTAGCAGAAATATCTCTCCAATTTTCTCGCTTGGAGAGCCTAGGGACTCCTAAACTGTGATTTTTGGTGGTTGGTGGCCTACAGATCACTTAAAGTGCTCAGAAAACTGAGGAGGCTGCCTGGTTTTTGCTGTTAGTTTTTATTAGCAGGAGGTGAAAAAAACCCAGCTGAAATACCTGCTCACATTTCTGCTGTATGTGGTGGGTTAGGCAAACCCAAGACCTTTGCCTGCAGCTGCCCCACAGCCCACTCAAAGGCAATAACTGTGTAACAGGAACCTTCAGCTTCCAATAATTTGTCACCAAGAGGTTTTGGCCACAGTGCCATGACACACGACCTGCCCCAGAACTGAGCAGCAGGGAAGGGAGAGAAGGAGAAAAAATGCTCTTTGAAACAACACACACCTAAATCACAGCAGTGGGAAGGGCAGGAATGAGGAGTTCAAGTGAATGTGTAAGCACATAAACATTTCAACATGGAGAGATTAATGACAGAAGTTCAACATAAGCAGCAAGTCATTGTCATAAGTGAAAAGAAAGTCCAGCATCAGAATAATTTGAATGAGATTAACGACAGTAATAACACAACCATCCAGTCTTCAGCAAGACCTAAACTGCTCAGTCTTAATTTTCAATACTATTATGAGGCTGCCTGAAAAGTTTTTATGATTTGTAATAAGAAGATTGTGTCTCCAGCTTCCTTGTTAGGCAGATTAACCACCTACTGCTCCCATGTAAAGTGGCCAAAAGCCAGCTTCTCACCCCCCTGGGTCCCACTGTGCTATTACAGTCTGAGAAAGAATATTCCTTAATCCTAGGTCTGGCAGTCTGAGATCTGTATTTCAAGGAAAATCAAAAGTAGGGCTAAAAGATACACTTTTAAAATACCAGAACTGTTTTTTTAATGGAAACCACAAAGTACATTTAAGATGCTCATTTTGCATTAGCTGAGTGTCCCTTAAAAATGAAATTTCTTAATATACACAGGAACTTAAGAGAATATGCAACTTGAAATACACACCTCTGCCATTTCATCAAGGCCTTCATGACAAATCTTGCAGCCTGCACAGCAGCAAGGCTGGGTTAAGCTTACCTAATCTAAACTATTACCATCTTCTGTATCAGAAACCTTATTTAGTATCAAATAAAAGGGTACGAAGTTGTCAGAATAAGATCAGTGTTAAAATGAAATACACATCTCATCCTATTTGGCATCTTTTATCTAGTGCAAGCCCACACATATTATGACCACAGACCTGTAACATCTCCAAAAGAGTTTAGATTTGAAACCTTCACAGCAGAGTATTTTTGTAAGTCCAAATGAAGAACACAACTTTGATCAAAGTAATGGTAATTTTACCAGAATTTATAGTTAAAGGTATATTTTCAGCTCAGTTCTGTCAGATACCACGTTCTCAGTGGTTTCTAAGCAACAATATAACTGAAAAACACTATAGTTCACAAGCTCTTGTATCACATAAGCAGGGAAATGGGAGAAAGGCACAAAACAGTCTGCTCAGTAGCTATTCTGAAAGTCTTGGTCTCTACAGCAACTGGGGGATTAAACCATAAAATCTGAGATGTCAACACATTTTTTAAACAGCAATTAGCTAAGTAACTATCAAAGGAACAAAGGATTCTTTAGGCTCATTTAACAAACGCCCCTCTTAATTCCCTTGGAAAAAGTTAATGAAGAAAGATGTCTTTGCCTTTGCAACAGAACAGATTTTTAACCAGAAGAGCAATGTACCTACCACCACTGTTTGTCCAAACTATTCTACAAAAAGCTCTTGCCACTAATGTGTGGTCCCTTAGTAATAAAAATATATAAGTTCACTTCTCTCAGGATTAAAAAAAAAAAAAAAAAAATCTTCAGGAAGAGCTGTTTGCTGTTAAATTCCAGCCATTATCTGTGTATACATCACTGACAGAGCTGTTCAAATATTTTCTTTAAGTGCTTATTATTCTCCCTCCTTTTTAAAAGATCAGAATTGGAAGAGCAGAACAGACTTCTGAACATCCTCAGAGGGAAAAATGTTTTAATTTAAAAAACCATTTGCAAGAGAACTGCAAGCTCAGCATACAAAAGTGAAGAACACAGTTATTTATGCAACATAACAGATCCAAAGAGATTCATGGCAGGTCAGATGAAGACCCACCCAGTGCCTCAATCTTTTTTCAGCTGGGCATGGGAGGAATGGGTGCTTAGGGAATTCTGTGCTCTCCTTGTTTTCATACCAGTCTCTCCTCTATGTACTTGGAACAATCTAAGTTTTAGTGCTTCCTGCACCTAACATTCATGCAGAGGATGTATTGTTATGTTTAACAGCCTTTAATGGATTTCTCTTTCACATCTAATTGCTTTTTGAACCTGTGCCAATTTTTGGCACCTACCTCCACAAGTTCCATAATTTAACTATGCAGTTTAGGGGTGTGGTGCAGCCTTTGTTTTACAACCACTGCCTGACAACATGAGAGCTAAAGAGCATCAAATGAACATAGAAAAGAGAGAGAGAGATTCATCATTCTTTATTCATCCCCTCCACGCCATCTTAGACTTTTACAGATCATTATTCCATCTTCCTCCTCCTGTTTCTTTCCAGACAGGAGAAATTAGAATCTATTTGATTACTCATTATGAGGAGACATAAAATAGCTTCCTGGAACTCGAGGCAGGGACCACTCAATACAATAAAAACCTGTCAAGGTTGTAAGGTATGGATGCTTCAAATACCATGGAGAGACTCAAGCCTCTGCCAGGGTGCAGAGTTTATGAGAACAGGAACAAACCCCAGTTTGTGTGACACAAAGGATTCTCAAGATCTGGACTATTCCAGGCATAAAAAAACCTGAACACGTCTGACTGCTTTTTTTAAGTGAAAAGGAGAAGCTGAAAGGCTCTGTGAGCTGACAGAGAAGTATTTGTTTGCAGATACTCACCTTCATTGTATGGCTGGGGATTGCCAATAGGCCCACCAACCTGATCAGCAGTTTGCAGGACATTTACATCCATCAGGATAACCACTCTCCTACAACACAGAACAGACAGCAAATAAAGACTTTCACTCCCTCTGCAACTCCCAGCTCTGAAAACCCTTTGCAGCAGCCCAGAAAACCAAGCATTAAGAGGCTGATTCTTTGGATGAAGGATTTGGGAGGCAAGAGCTCTCCACTGTCAACTAAGCCCTCTCTTGAGGGACAAGGAAGCTTGAAACAGTTTCACACTGCATCAAGGACAGGTGATGGCAGCCAGAACAGGCACCAAAAATAGCTTGGGAAACCACTGTGTTTTAAAAGTAACAAAACCGTATCAGATTTTTATTTCCTGCCACAAAAGTTGTTGTCTTCTCCCCAGAATAAAAAGAATACAAATCTCAGTTCATATCCTGCTGGACATTTACATAGTTTTTCTCCACCTGGATCTGTTCTCATTTTGCAGTATTCCATCCCCTCAAATTTTCCTCCTATCCTATTTCCTCAAATACAGATAAAAGACCAGATTCCCCAACACCTAAGCAACAAGGTCTCTTTATTGCTTGTTTTCAACAGCAGATAATTTTAAGAAAGCTTTGTACAAGTACTTGGAGTATTCCAGCTGGAGTTGGAGTATTGCAACTGGAAACCTTATATTACTAAATCACTGTACCAGATACATCTGATCCCACTAGTGTCACATTCTCCAATTTATTTCTTTTGTTATTGGAGCTGTGGACTTTCCCCCTCACACCCTAAAGCCTGAGTATTTTCAGATAATCCCAAGCAAAAGCACTTGGCCTCTGCTAAGTCACAAAGCACAGAGCCCCCACTAGTGCAGCTGCCTTTCTGTAGGGCTGTACTCAAAGATTAACACAAATACCTTCCATCTTTCAGGCTGTTGACAATGAATCTGTTAACCTGGCAAATACACCGGGCTGCCAAGCGTTCCTCTTCCACCAGGGAGTTCAGCTGTGTTGCCAACATGAATGCTGCAGGAACAGAAGGAAAATATTGAAACAATTCACAATGCCAGCTCTAAAAGGGGCTGCCATGGCTGGCCGCACCTCTCCCAGCCAGTCAAATATTTCACTGGATCTACAACTTGACAAAGAAAACAGTGCAACAGCTAAGAAGTCACCAACACTGACCACAAACTATGCTGTATTTTCTCCCCACACTCCAGAGTGCAGCAATAGCTAGGATGATTGTATATCAAAGAACTGAAGGGAAGATTAAGCTAAATTACTTTAAAATCAATGTTACACATATAGGTTTCTGTATTTTCATTATATCCTGCAGCAAGTTGATTGCCTGTATTTCACAAAGCTCCAAAAGCCAAAGATTTTACCTAAATGACAAAATGCAGTTGCACACTTCAGAGTCTGTGGCCCAGTGAAAAACCACATTCTCCTTCAGTATTTATTTGCATCTGGTGACCAAACCAGGAACTTTATCATCCTTAGCATCTCCATGCTTAGAAAAACCTCACAGCAGCTTGCCATACTCACAGGAGAGGGTGTTCACTCCATCACTCATCAGCACCCGGTAACGTGGGGGCCCAGTTCCTGTGGCAATAGCCCGTGTATTCTGCAGGAAAAAAAAAAACAAAAAAAGCCCCAAACAGGCTGTCAGCTTACATTTGTTCAGAAACTTCTCAAAACCAGAAAGTGACATCAACAACGAGTGAGTTATCTATTAGGCTTTTCTGAACACAAATATCAACGGCATAGCCCAAGCAATGTAAAACAAGATAAGAGAACTAAAAGCAGAGCAGCCTTGCTCGCCTCCTCTGCAGAGGAGGTCTGGCTGCACTCAGGACCCCACATGCAGACCCCCGAGGGGCTGGCACAGGAGGGAAGGGGTCAGTACTCACGATGACTTGCAGCACGGGCTTGGAGACTTCCTCCCCTTGCATTATGGCCTGCAGAAAGCAAAGAGATGCTCAGAACTGTGCCACCGCCTGGCTGGGGAGCGCCCCGCCACCCACAGCGACAGGACCACGGCATCAATGGGACAGCTGAGAACTTCGGGCCCGACATAAGAAGGGTTGTAGCCAAGGAATTGAGGAGGAATTGCCGGGGAAGAGCTAGAGACGCGGGTATGGCCATCACCGCCGAGCCAGGACAACCCCCCGGGACCAGGCCCCGCTCCGGGCCTGCTTCTCCCCTCGGGACCGGGCCCGGTCCGGTGCCCAGGCCCGGCTTCCACCTCCCACCCAGCCCAGGACCAGCTCCATCCCAGCCCATCCCGAGGCACTCACGGCGATGGCTCCCTCGCTCAGCCGCACGCTCATGATGCCGCGTCCGCCGCTGCCGCCAAATCCTCCCGCCGCTGCCGCCAAATCCTCCCGCCGCCGCTGTCGCCACCGCCTCCTTCCGGCGCCGCCTTACGCCACACCGTGCGTCCCCCTCCAGCACGGCGCTTCTATTGGCTGCGCGGCGCTGTACGGCGGAAGTGTCCCCGTGTTCCGTGCAGGGATGCTGCTGCTGGGCGCCGCCATGGCGGTGATGGCGCTGCCGGTGGCGGAGTGGCAGGGCCGCGCCGCCCGGCTCTGGGCCGCGCTGGAGCCGGCGCTGAGGGAGCGGCTGGCGGCGGCTTCGCTTCACGACGCGGTGCGGCTGGGTTATGACCTGCTCCGGTGAGCCGCGGGTGTGGGGCAGAGCAGCGAGGGGGACTGGGGGACTGAGGCATCTCTCTTAAGGCGTCTAAATACTGGGGGGGTGTTGTCAAAGGATGGACTAGGAGCTGCTCGGTGGAACCGAGCAACAGGACACGGGGCAACGGGCAGAGAGTGATACCGGCGAGATTCCGGCTGGATAAAATTCCACCTTTCTGCCTGACGGCAGGCTGGAGGTCGGTCTCGTCTCCCAGGCTACTGGCTGTAGGATAAGGAGATGTAGGCTTGCACTTCACTTGGGAAGGTTTAGGTTCTAGGCAGAATTTCTTGGCAGGAAGGGTGACTAGGTGCTGGAATGGGCTGCCCGGGGAGGTGGTGAAGTCACTGGAGATGTTTAAGGAAAGATTGGACATGACATTCAGTGCCACGGTCTGGTTGAGAAACTGGGATCCGTCACAGGCTGGGCTCGATGACCTCAGAAGTCTTTTCCAACCTAACTGATCCCGTGATTGCGTGAATGTGAGGAAGAACCCTGTGCACGGATTGAGACTGTGGACTCTCCCTCACTGGAGATATTCCAGATCCCTCTGGACACAATCCTGTGCCATAGGGATCCTCCTGCTTGAGCAGGGAGGCTGGACCAGACGATTCCAAACTGATCCTTCGGTGCTGACCCCGTGTCCCACAGGAGTGAGGAGGAGGAGGAGGCAGCCCTGGTGCACTTGTGCCACCGGGCACCCACGGACAAGAAGCCAGAGGCTGCCAGCTGGTACCGGGAGCAGGGAAACCGGGAATTCAAGCGGGGCCAGTACCAGGCTGCCCTGAGGCTCTACTCCAAGGTAGGTGTGACATGAGAGGATCCCAAGGAGGGGGTCCCACAACACCTCAGAGCCAAAGTGATTCCCTGAGGGGATCCCCAAAAGAGAGTCCTACAGCTCCTCATGGTTGAAGGGCTCCTGTGAGGAGTGAGGAGCAGCTCCATGAGGGGATCCCCAAAGAGGGGATCCTGCAGGCCCTCCTGAGAGGGTCCTGGGAGGGATCCCCCAAGGCAGCAGCAGTTCTCTGGTCTTTGCAGGCAGCATCTCATGAGCTCCCGGGGAGCCCCGAGGTGTCCGTGTGCTTTGCCAATCGCTCGGCTGCCCTCCTCCACCTGGGGCACTTTGAGGTAAGCAGCACCCACCCCACAAGGTCCTGGGTGCCCCTGAGGTGTTTGATTGTTAGAACAAGAAACAGCAGTTCAGATGTGCTTCCTAAGCTGTGCTTAAAGCATCCATAACTCAACTTTCTGAAGGGTTCCTCCTTTGTTTCTGTGTCAGGATGCTGTGTTTGGGCAGCAGGTTGGTTATGCACATGGAATTTGCTGTTTAATGCGCAGAATTCTTCCATGAGACTGTCTCAGGAGGAATGAAAGAGCATGAGTTTCCCAGCCCACTTAAAAGGCCTTACTTTTGTTCCTAGGTTTGTTTGGAAGATATTGCCAGGGCTGAAAGCCATGGCTATCCAGACAGGCTGCTGCCCAAGGTTCTGCTGCGGAAAGCTGAGTGTCTGCTGCGCCTGGAGAGGTTACAGGATGCACAGGAAATCCTCAGAGTGCTGGAGAGTAAAATTTCTCTGGATGGGGTCATGACCACACACCTGGCACGGCTAAAAAAGTTAAGTCAGCTGAAGGTTAAATTAGGTGAGAAAGAGAGATGTCCAGAGCCTGCACGAGAAGCACGTGGTGGCATTCAAGGGGAGCCAGAGATCTGGGAAGAGAACAACAATATTTCAGGTGCATCTTCCTCTGTGAGCTTGAATTTTGATGCAGAGAGAGGACGTCACTTGGTGGCCTCCCGGGACATCGTGCCAGGACAGAGCCTGGTGAAAGAGGAGGCCTTTGTGAGCGTGCTGTGCCCCGGGGAGAGCCTTCCTCTGCAGCATGGTGACACAGCGTGGGACACTGGAGCCACCAACGCAGATCTTTACTGTCACCACTGTCTGAGGCAGCTCCTGGCCTCGGTGCCGTGTCGGGGCTGCAGTTATGCCAAGTACTGCAGCCAGGACTGTGCAGACATGGCATGGCAGCAGTACCACAGCACAGAGTGTTCCCTGGGAGCTCTGCTCCTCACGCTGGGGGTCTTCTGCCACGTGGCCTTGAGGACTGTCCTGCTGGCAGGATTTGCAGAGGTCAGCAGGCTGGTGGCGTGGTCCCACCATGGGGACAAGAACCTTCAGAGCCCTGAGGGAAGATGCAATGCTCTCAGTGAGGCACCAGATGCAGGAGCTGGTAGCAGAGGTATCCCTGGTTGTGGCAGCAATGGTCAGTACCAGAGTTCTTACCAAGCTCTGTTCCACCTTTTGCCCCACACTGAGCGGCACAGCCCTGAGCACAAGTTCCTCTGCACGCTCAGTGTGGTAGCTATATGCAAAAAGCTGCAAGCAGCTGGCCTGGAGGCTGCTGTTTTGAATCAGGAATCACCTCAGCAGAGGTCCAAACCAAAGACATGTGAAAAAACCTCGGATGAATTGTCCCCAGAGCTGATGACTGTGGCAGAAGCAATGCTGAGGCACGTGTTGCAGCTGCAGTGTAATGCACAAGCAATCACTGTAATGCAGGAGCTGGGTAAGATAAAGAAAATGTAAGCCCTACTGTGTTGTCATAGAATGGTTGGGGTTGGAAGGGACCTCTGAAGATGATTCAGTCCAAATCTCCTGCCCAGGCAGGGTCACCTGGAGCAGGTGACACAGGAACATACCCAGGTGGTTTTGAAATGTCTCCAGATCTCCCTGGGCAGCCTCTTCCAGTGCTTTGTCACCCTCAGTGGAAAGAAGTTTTTCCTCATGTTGAGGTGGAGCTTCTTGTTTAATTTGTGGCTGTTACTCCTCATCCTGGCATCACAGAAAAGAGTCCATCTCCATTCTCTGACACCTATATTTGTGTATGTATTGAGGAGATCCCTTCTCAGTCTCCTCCAGACTAACCAAGCCCAGCTCCCTCAGTCTCTACTCATAAGAGAGATGCTCCAGACTCCTCATCATCTCAGTGGCCTCCACTGGACCCTCTCCAGTAGCTCCTCTTCCCTGTCCTGAGGAGGCCAGGTCTGTCCTCTCCTTGCCCATCTTCCTTGTGTGAAGTGAAGAGACTGAGTTCTCAGCTGTAAGAAGCTGCCATTGCAAATGGAAATGACTTGTTTAAAATTTAATAGCCTGTGCCATGCTGGCCTCTTCCTTGGTGCACATGCAGAGCGTGTTTAGCTTTTATTTATTGCAGCAATATACCAGGAACCTCTCTGCTGCTGCCTGCCATCGGTCACGGTGCTCATTGCAGAAATTGTGTGGGTTTGTGAGCATTCAATCTCAACCTGCTTGGTTTTCCTCTGTCTTCAGGGCCTGGAGATGGGGCTGTTGTAGATAAGAAGCCTGTGAGGCTGGCAACAGCCTTCTTCCCTGTCCTCAGCCTCCTGAACCACTCGTGCTGCCCCAATACCAGCGTGTCGTTCAGTGGGACAGCTGCCACTGTCAGGGCATCACAGCCAATCTCAAGTGGCCAAGAGGTTTTGCACTGCTATGGTAAGCCCTAATTTTGTGCTTGTCTCAAGGCACAGACATCATTCACCTCTCCTTATCATGATGATGGCTATGTATGTCATAATTCTCACGTAATTCTCATCTAATGTTGCCAGAGTCTTTGTTTAGCAGCCTTAATCAATATTTCATCCCTTAAGCCCACTGTTAGATTTTCAGTCTCCAGTTGTGTCCTCCCCAAAAACATACCTATTTTCAATTTTAACTAAAATCCATTTATTCTGATATTAAGAACTGTACCTTTTGAGAGATCTCTACCCTTGCCATCCTTTGCAGGGCCTCACTGGTGTAGGATGAAGGTTGCTGAGAGACAGCAGCTTCTCAGTCAGTATTTCTTCGAGTGTCGCTGCCAGGCGTGCCTCGAGGAGTTAGAGTCTGGTGTCAAGAGTGTGGTGTCCATCAGAAATTCATTCTGCTGTCCCAAATGCCAGGCCCAAATGCAGGTAATTCTCCATGGTTATGATTGTGCAACTTCCTGGGGTGTGTAAGGTTTGAGTCTGGGAAAGCCAAGAGGTGAAGACCTCACTTTGATCCCTGTTCTGAAGCCAAAAGCCCCTCTCAGAAGCCAAAAGCTTGATACTGTCAAGACAGTATCTCAATGTTTCTTATAAAATCAAACAAGCTGATAACAATTTCTAAAAAAAAAAAAAATCACTTTGTTTAATGAATACAACTGAGAAACAATTTAGCATCTCTATAACCCAGAGCTAATGCAGATAGAGAGTAAGCTTTGAGCTGAACACGAATGATCACAAAGGTGATTTCCACAGGGGGAAGAAGACACACTTTGCTGTTCAAATGAAGCTTGTGCAACCTCTGCCAGCAGAGATCACCTGTCTGGGCGTTTACAGGACCTTCAGCAACAAATAAAGAAAGCTTTAGACCTGCTGAGAGTCGGGAAGGCTGGTGAGGCTCAGCTTTGTGCCCTGAGGAGCCCAGGTTGGGACAGGAACCATGAGATGGCACTGTTGCTCATGCCATTGGGGTATTGTGACATGTGGCCTGGTGAACCTGGGGACTTCAGCTTTAGGTTTTTTATACCTCCTGATCTGGGTGTTAATCTAAGTCACATATTGTTCCATAGTAAAGTAATTAAATAAAAAGAAATCAGAGTAAAATTGGAGTTGGGCATTCCCAGGCTTTGTTTTCCTGGAGGGAGTTGGGCCAACGCTGGGGTAGAATAAGCAGAGGGGCAGATAAAGTCAGTGTTGAATCCTAACCAAACCCAAATCAGCTGTGAAACATGCAAAGATGAGATTGGATTCACGGATCATGGAAAACTGGAGACTGGCCACAGGGTGACTTTTATAACTTTTTTTTTTTTTTTTTTTTAAAGATCAGGCTATCAAAATGCTTCTGAAGTGTCAGATGGATGCTGGAACCTTCTTGTCTCCAGAGCATTTGCTGATGGGAGAGATGGAGGATCATCTGGCACAGGTCTATGCTACTCTTGGTATGGCATTGTCCTCTCACTAGCCCACGTTTCCTGAACTTTGAATTTCACATGACTAGCTTTTTCTTGGATCAGCCCTCTCATTTTTCCCCCTAGTTTTGTCAGCAGGGCTCTCAGAAGGACCAAACCTGTGTTCCCAGCAGCCAGTGAACAATACTGTGCTCTCATGTTCTTTTAGATTCCCTGTCCTGGTTCTGTGAAATTCACCACATTTTGATTAATTCTGTCAGATTATTTGGGTAGCAGCAGCTCTAGGAAGTATTTATTCATTTCTCATTGTTTTGTTTTGCTTTGTTTTCCCATCAGGGAAGTGGCAGGAAGCAGCCAGCCACCTGAAGAAGAGTATTGAGATTGTGGAAATGCACCATGGGCCATCAAGTGTAGAAACAGGTCATGAACTTTTCAAGCTGGCACAAATTCTCTTCAATGGGTGAGTTTGGTTTCGTCCTCTGTCCCTACCCTGCACCACTCTTGTGTGTCTGACACAATATCAAGGCACCTTGAGGGTGTTTCATAGGACACAGAGCAGACTAGAACAGGTACTCTTTTAGGAATCTGTTTCTCTCCTTTGTGCCTTTCTATCTTTTTCTTCTCCCTCGCTTAATTTATTCCCTGTCCAATTGTTTTATTCTGTCAACTCATCACCTTTGGTGTTTATACCTCAGTTGCATGACGTTGCTGACGTCTTCTCAAAGGAGGGAATGAAATCCTCTTGCTTTATTGGCAAGGAAATCCCCTGACTGCTTCTGAAAATCTCCTCACAACAAGTCCCTTTAACCAAATTAATTTTAGCAGGAGCTGCAGTGATGAAGTAGTGGGTTCCTGTATACTCAGAGATAATGTTTTCAGGTTTTGTCCATCTCCTTACCTTTCCATCCCCCTCATCCTCCCTTTGCAGCTGAATCTGACACGATTTTCGTGCTGCTGGAAGGCAGGGGAGGATGGGATCTGTAGCCATGAACAGGTTTAGGTTTTTGTTAGGGAGAGCTTAAAGGTTGTGTAAGTCAAGAAGCTGAATCAAGTATTTTGCATGCTCTGCTCTTATTATCTTCCTATTTCAGATTTGCAGTTTCTGAAGCCCTGAGCACGATTCAAAGAGCAGAGGGGATTTTGTCAGTGCACTTTGGTCCTCAGAGTGCTCAGATCCAGGAACTACAAGAGATGAAGGCCTGCCTGTCACAGCTTCCCAGAAACATCCTTCAGAGGACTTAATTTCCCTGTCAAAGGAAGCTGCAATGTGATCTTTCATCAAAGCTAAGTGTCATATGGTAAGGTAGTCATGTAGTACAAGCTGCAAAATCATGTGTAACAGCAACTTGAATGAAGTCTTGAAATGCTCTTTAGTGAGCCTGTTGTAAATAAAATGACCAATTCTAACGTGAGAGGTGTGTGTGTGTGTGGTATGGTGGGAACAGAGGCTGTTGTATAAGTTCTGTGTGTGGGTTGGAAGCAAATGTTTGAGTTGCTTTTGTGTGAGGTGTGACTCTCCCCTGTGTGGTGCCCTGAGCATTATGAACATACAGTCATCCAGAGCACGCTGCCTTCTATTTTTAATACTGTGAGGCACTTTCCTTCTTGCCAGTGTCAAATGGAAATGGTTGGAAGGGGTGAGGCAACAGCCTGGGAAGTGCAAACTTACAGTCTGTGAAAGGGGGCACTGCAGAACTTGGAGGGCTCCAGCACAGGTCTGTCAGTGGTGAGGGATTCAAAATCAACAGCTGGTGCCAGGTTGGAAAACAGGATGGGGAACAATGCAACATACACCAGATAATGTTTGCTTTCAGGACACAGAACTGCATTCCTCCTCTGGGGAAATTGGGAGTGTAGGCAGACAGCCTTTCAAGGGAGAATACTTGGGCTTGCTGAGATTAATAGCAAAAGCTCTTTTATTGCAGCATGAAGGCGTAAGATTTGCAAGTTGTGTCTTTGTGCAGCAGAGCAGGGAGCCAGGATCCCTCCCAAAATCACCCTTTCCATTTGGGCCCTACCATTGCAGATTATTGTGAAGGAGTCTAAACACCCCTGGGGTCCAGGATCTTGCCAATGAAGAGGAGGGTTCCAGTGGTATCATCCCTCAGTACCAGAAGGAAAGGTCTGTCCACGTGGTATTCTATGGGGAAGGTCAGACGAGCAGCATTGGCCCCAGGGTTTGGTGTGGATCTTTCCCCATCCTCACTGAGCTCCAGCATTGCCTTGTGTTGCACATGAGATAATCTCAGAGGTTTGGCAGAAATCTTGGAGAAATCAGGTGATGTGAAAAGTGATTGGAGCCCTAGAGAAAAGAGAGAAAGTTCCATTAGCTGAAGGCATGGATTGCAGAAGGGGGAGCAGCACTGCTAAGGTGTGAGCCACAAGGGCAGGGAGCTGCTTGGGCAGAATTTTTGGGGGGAACAGGGAGAAGCAGCTCCATCTGCTGAGCTTCACCCACAATCTCAGCAGCACTGTATGATCTTAGTGGAGGGATGTGATAAAAAGCTGAGAAATCCTGGATGAAGGTGATTTGGTTGCTGGAGAAATCTCCACAACCATGACTAACAACCCACCAGCTTCATATCCTGAGAGCAGGATAAGCAACTTGACCACTGCTTTGAGCCCTGGCAGCCTGCAAAGGGGGTGTGATGGACATACTTGACTCCTTTAGTGTGCTGCCAAGTGCCTCTTCGTGGTTCAGCTTTAGTTTGGGCAGGCTTAGCACAGCGTGGACTGTCTTCAGCTCCTTGTCCACATCGTGGACAAACTCAGAAGTGAGGCTTTCCTCAATCAGAGTCATGTTCTGGGTCACCTTTGTGGGCAGGAAGAACATGGCACTGATTCCCTCTGTCAGGGGCAGCTGGGCAATCTGCAAGGCCAGAAATAAGAGAGAGGTAAGTTATTTATTATCAATTTCTTTGTTATCAATAACATTATTGATATTATTTGATAGTATCGATTTTACTGCATATGATTATTGAGTTACTTATTATCAGTAATAAAGAGTTTTACCCATCCTGTACCAGGCAGAGGCCTGATTCTCAGGCTGGAATCTCAACCTTTTCAGTGAACATTTGATCTTTTCCCTGTTTGCTTTTATCTGATCTGATGCTTCTTGACACTTCTGGCTTTTTCCCCCAGGCTTTCATCCATCCTTGCTGCACTCTTCCTGCTATTGCAAGTGCTCTCTCACCTGCTGAATCCTGCAGCATTCCTTTGGGGAATTCTCACTGGAATGAGCTCACCTTTGAGCTCATGCTCCAGGGAAAGATTAGTTGAAAGAAGTGGAGATGGAAAAGTTTTGAGATGTGTGCCCTGCCCTTCTTGCCCAATTTCAAGTCAAGCGATACAGGCTGGTAAAACCTGGGCATAATTTAAATTTTGGATTGCTTGTGACATAGCCTGGGTAGAAGCAAGATATCCTAAGAATCAACACAGTGCATTTCAAAATAGGGGTTGCAAAAGTAGCTGATGGGAGGAGCAAGGCTGGAATGGGTTAACAGGTAGGTGTAGCTGAACCTGCTCCTCAGTAGGTTCAAGAGATCTTAGGCAACGTTTGCTGTCTGACCTTGCAGTTGAGTTCCGAGTCAAAACCATATCTGAGGATGGCTTTGGGGTCTGACATCATGGACACCTTCACAGTTCTGTCCTCGTCCAGGTGGAAGTCCTTCAGGGCAGTCTTCTTGGTGTCAAACTTGGTTTTCCATGTCCCTGTTTTGTAAGAGAGAAAGTGGAGGATTTTCTGGAATGATATGAAACCAGGCTTATGCCTGTGGCTGAATAATCTTTAATATACAGTTTTTGTGCATTAAGGACTTGAGGCATAACAGGGATAGAAATAGACTGATTTGAGCTACTGATTTACTGCCATCCTTGGCCCCTCCTTTTCATCTGAGAATTGGCTAAATGGCAAATAAATAATCAAGCCAGTGTGTGGGTGGAGTAGCCATTGGGAAGTTCATGTCTACTTATGTAATTACAAAACTATTTTAAAGGGTAACAGTTGTGTCAATGGATATGAAGTGCTTCTCTCCCCACCCTTTATTTTGCTCCTTGTCTCTAAGCAATAATTCTCCAGGACACTGGCTTACAGCATGTTTAAGAACAGCTCTCTAGTATCAAACTGCTCCTGCTACAGTGGTAAGAAGGCTCAGAACACTCTAAGCTGTTCCCTCCCAAAATGGTAATGTCCCATCTCTGAATGGAGTTTTGTAAGCTTAAACTTTCTTCTCTGATTCTTCCTGCAAGCAGGTCAAGATTCAGCTTCCCAAGAGTAATAATTCCTCACTCAGGACTATTTTTGTTCAGGTAGTGTGCTTTCTTTTTTTTTTTTTTCTTCTTTACTCCAACACTTTCTTCTCACACTCTCTCTTTGACAGCCTGCTGGCTTTATTGGAAGTGAGAGCATTCCTTCACATCTCCTCTAACATGTGCTTAATGGACTTTTCCTGTGTCCAAGCACACAACATTCTTACCCTTGAAGAAAGCAGCCCCAGCAAGGAGAATGCTGACATCTGTGGGCATGTCCTTCATGAACCTCATAATCCTTCCCTTTGTCTGCTGTCGGACCCAGTTGTTGATCTCCTGAAGGTCCAGCTGGGTGTTGCCACTCAGTGCCCTCAGTCGCATTTTGTAGGACTTCTCGAGCTGGCTGTGAAATCCAGGCCTTGCCCTGAGTCCTAGGGAACAAAAACATGGATACTTGCTGCTAGCTCCCTTATCCAAACAATCTCAAGGCAGCAGGTGGCAATCCAAAGCCCAGCAGCAGGTCTTTCATAAAATATCTCTGCCTGTTTGTCTACAGAAACCTGCTTTGAAGAGGGATATCTGAAAGCACATTAAGGAAACTGATCCAAATCCTACAGCCACCCATGCTGGAACATGGGATAACTCTCTTCTGAAAACTGAAAAAAAGGAGATAAGAACTGAAGGCTTGGACACAGCCATTCCTACATCAGCCTTTCTTCTTTCCCCAGCCTGCTTTCTTGAGTACAGCTTACTCAACCTATTGGATTCTTGGAACCAGCAGGCTCCAAAAGATAGCTCTTAGCATTCTCAGCAGATGTTTATTGTGTGCCAGAAGCAGACATTTCAAATAGCTCTGCAAGGAATTAAACAAAGGAATATGGCTGAGTGTTATCACAAATAGAAAATATGATCTGTGGTTCCTGGAAGCCAGCAACACCTGCCAGACAGCCTGGAGTGAAGGCAAAACTATCAGCAAGTTTCTTTTAGGTCTTCTGTGAGTTAACTGTTCCATCACCAATGTCTTTGTGTGCATGTCTGGACTTTTATTTAAGTGCACACAAACTTTCCAGGCTTTTTCTGGAGCAGCAAGAGCATTCCATGCCCTGTCTGCTTCCTGGCTCAGCAGGATGTCAGAGCCAGGTTCGTGCTGTGTTACTCAGTGTGTATAATATATATATGTATATATCTACACCCCCAAATAACTACTGCTGACAGCTTTTTAGGTAGAATTTTGTAGAGGGGAAGAAGGACTTTTACTTTTTTCCAAGATGATCCGGGAGGCACTTTTCATGCTCTTCTCTGGCCCAGTCACACTGCTCAGGAGATCCTTGTAGGTGTCGTGGACCTCAGCCTTGTTGAGCAGATCGTAGAAGAGGGCGCGTGAAATCACATTTTCGGTTCGTTCTCCAGCCCCTGCCAACGACCAGGAGAACATGAGGGAAGGGCTGCCAAGCCAGAGGGTGAGTGTGGAAATGGGGCAAAGAACTCACCAAGTGAGAGACCAGAAAGTGCAGTAGCCAGGCTGAAGGGAGACAGCAGCACGTTGGCCGTGGCTGTCCGGCTGGACTGCTGGCGGTACAGGTCATAGCCAAAGTTGGAGACTGCAGCTGCCAGCTTGTTCACAGGGCTCTTGTAGAATGGATCTTCCTCTTCCTCACCAGCATGGGCTCCCTCAGCTGTGGCAGAGTTCTGGCAGGTCCAGGGAGTGCTTTGGTTAGACTTGCAGGTGTGGTAGACACTTCACAGGCAAACAACTACAGATATTCTTCTATGACCTACAGAAATATTGACTTAATCTTATAGAGAGTGTAAGAACAGTTACTTTAATGCCAAAGGCAGCATTGAGTTTGAAATTCTGCCTCCTGGTCATCCCCTGATGTAACTACTGTGGTTTTATCCAGGTAAAGCAGGAGTTAGTCTCATTATGATGCTAAATAAAATCCCAGTAATTTCAGAGGGTAGTGCTTAATCCTTCAGTAAGGACCTCTAAAATTAAATTACCTGCTCCACACCTCTCCCCCTTGCTCCCTGCATATTGTCTCCTACTCACCTGCTCAGTAGCTGAGTTCTGGGTTCTGCTTGGGACAGTTAAGAGACCGAGGAAAAGGAGAACCACTGGAATCTGCATGCCTGGACCTACAGAAGAAGAATACAACAGAGAGAGTTTGAGCAATCAATCAAGTAAATACATCTCTACCACAGCTATTCACTGTACCTGACTGTGACAGGAGCTGCAGTGACTGATGCTGCTGCTTGTCCTTGTGAAACACACACCTGGCCTGAGCCAGGTTTCCTTCTCTGGTTGGAAGTATTCAGCCAGAGTGGCCCCAGTGACTTTAAAAATGGGCAAGCACACAGTGTGGGTGTGCCTGAGTACAAAAGCAGATGTGTGTGGCCCAAACCACACTGATGCTGGCAGTTACTGAGTGCCAAGGTCCAGAAAAGCACCAAATCATTACTTCTGAGTCTTAGGCTTCAAAAAAAAAAAAAAAAAATTCAAGACCTCATTTATAAAAGGTACCAAATCCATATTGTTGAATGGGACAGAAGGCAACACTGACTGGTTACTGCTTTGATACACAAATGACCTGCCTCAGGGAGTAGTTTGCTGTTTCTTGTGTCTACATGTACCTGTGTCCATTCTTTGCTTATTTGCAATCTGATGAAGTAAAATAGAAGAGCTTTCTTAAAAGACAATAAGGAAACCTAGAGAAGTGAAAGGCAGAGCTTGGCTTATTCAACATTTTTAATGGAGAAAAGCATCCAACTCCCCAAAGTTGTCCTTTCTGCGGAATCCAGGTTTCATCACTCCAATCCTGGGATGAGTGGCCCTTCCAGACAGATCTGCCTGGGCCAGAGGGCACTGAGTAACCCAGGGCTTTGCTGTGGGTAAACCAGAGCTCCTGAAGCGTCCTGCCCCCTAGAACAGACGCCACTGAGGCTGGGCTGAAGCAATGTTTAGATAGATTCCCAGAAATTAAAGGAAGAGGGTTGTATTTAACTAACCCCTGTCATCCAGGCAACTAGAGAAATCAGAGGAAGAACATGTGTTTTAGATTAACTTCAGCTACAAAGAAAACACGCCTGCTGCTAGAAATACACGTGGCGACAGCAGTCCCCCCAGCTCAAGACCCTGTTCAGGCAGAGTGAGAGGCAGTTTGCTGTTTCCCTCCCCTGCCTTTTCTTCTGGAAGCAGCTGTCCCTTGGAGAAAAAAAGGATCTCAGGGGAGGTTTTAAACTCATCTGTGTTCAGCCAGTGTAACACAGAAGTGGTACCCTCTGTCCCCTGAGCACCTGCATCCTGCTGCCATCCCAACTGCAGAATAGGTGAGGTCTGTGGTGGCAGAAGATGTGGGTCAAGAGGATTTACTATCTGGTGTATCTGGTGGTGTGATAGTGGATATGATGCTGGGATTGCTTCTATCATTCTTTTCCAATCATTCATTTACAATGAACAGGCACCACGCTGGAAGAGAGAAGCCAGCAGTCCTGCATGAGTCTGAGTCAAACAGGCCTTAGAAAGGCTCTGTGAGGATGCCTGTACCAAGCTGCACTCCTGCATGCTGAGAGGAAGAGGTTTGGCCCAGTCTAGTTTAGAGATGCTTTTCCATGGAGCATAACCTTTTCTCTGAAGAAAAAGAAAATAATCTCAACACAACCTCTGCTTCCAGCTACACTGAGCTCCTGGGAGCATGGGAGCAGAGATTGGTTTTGCAGATTGTATTGTTTTTGCCAGTACTGTCACCAGCTTCATATTTCTCAGACTTCGCCAAAAAACAATTTCCATTTTAAAAAGACAAAGCCTTTTGCGTTTGAATTGGCCTGAACATCTGGATTCTATTTGTATTTCTCTTAGCACACGGCCAGAAATGCAGAGAAAAGAATTTGGTTGGATCGGAGGTGGGATGGTTTCAGGCATGATATTAAAATCTGTGGCTGCCTTGAGAAGAGAAGGAGCAACAGCGAGTGATGTTACAGTCAAAAGGTATAGGAAGGAAACCTTGAGAAATGAGCTGAGAAGGAACTTTGTGTCTGGGAGTTGTCGATTTCTGAAGGCCTGCAGGTGCAAAGGAAATATTTTACTTTCCACCTGCAGTGGTACAAGTCTCTCACATCATTTGTAAACATTTCTGACTTTAGAGGTGCTGTGAAACAAGACCCATGAGTTCAAACTGCTCGCTCTGCTTGTTCCACAGCACCAGCTCCTGGAGCATCCTGCAACCACCAGCTCCAGAGGATTGGACTGTCACACCATCACAGCCAAAAAACGTGTTCCCAGCTGCAAGGCAGATGCTAGAAAGGCAGAAAACCCACCCCAGTTCCCGAGCACAGCTCAGCCCCGGGGGCAGAGCAGATGCTGGTGGCTCCCGATCCTTGGTGAGGTCTCTTGGGAGGAATCCCACCTGCACAAGAACCATTCTTCCCATTTCCCAGGTCCTCTGAGAGCTGCCCAGCTTCAGCCCCTGCCCTGTGCTCCCCTGGCAGTGGCACAGGTGAGCTGTCCCTGAGCTGTCCCTTACCTGGGGCTCCTCTCGGCCGCTGCTGTCGGGGCTCCCAGCGGGTGCGAGGCGAGGACAGTGCGGGTTTGGTGCAGCCACTTCTGCTTTTTGCTGCTTCTCCCAGCCCAGCCTTCGGCAGGCTTCAGGTTACAGCTTCCCAGGGCTCTCTTAAAGTGCTCTGCTCCCATTTTCTGCCCCTGCCACCCTCGTCCTGAATTGCACTAATTTTTCAACCCTTTTTTCCCCCCAAAACAAATCCCCGTGCTAAGGGCAGCCTGGTGGGTAAAGCACAGGCAGGAGAGGCAAACACTGCATGCCCTGTTTGATCAAGCCTTTTATCCCAGCAATTCTGCCATGGGTCACATCAGGGAATTCCTTCTGTCTCAGAGGTAAGGTTAATGCAGCAGTGTTTAATGGATTTATAGATTTATGTCCAAGATTTAATGGAGAGACTGTGGAAACAGGATTCTGTCGTTTGAGGCAGTTAAGATGCTGGGAACTGCTTGTATCCGGTGATAGTTAACAAGAAATCATTAACTGGCTTAAAGTTTTTGGCTGAAAAGAAAGAGGCTAGAAAGCCAAGGACTTGTTAAAAAAAGAAGATGAATTAAGAGAACCTTGTAGAAGCTTTCAGAATGATAAATGATATGGAAAAATGAAAGGAACAGAGGAGTTCCATTATTACTTTCCACAGAAGGCTCAAGGGGAGCACCCACCTGAGCACATTTAAATCAAGGGAGTGTATTTTTAAACAAGTATTAAATTGTAGAACTCATTATAACTAGATATTGCAGAAGGTGAAAGGTGAATACATTTGAGGGTAAAAAACCCAAGCCAAACCAAATTAGTGGAAGAAAGGTCCCCTGAAGGCTACCAACGGCCAGCTGGGCAATACAACCAGGGAACAGTGGGTTTTCCTTGTTCCCTTGTCATTCTTTTTTCCCCTCAGCCATGGTTACTGGAAGGACCAGCATACTGGGCTAACTGGACATGTGGCTAACCAGTTCCAGCTGTTTTTCTGTCTGGAAATGCTGGAAAGGCAGGGATGTCAGGGCCCCCAGTCTGGGACATCTCTTTGGGCTCACAGCCAGCAGGTAACGAGGAGCTCCTCCCGTGTGAGCCCTGAGCTCATCCAGTCCCTCAGCAAAGGGGAAAGGATGGGCTCAGAGATGCATTAGCTGCTGGTTTTTCAAGCCAGGAAAGCAGATGAGGTGTGCCCTGTGATTAGTCAGTGCTTCAGAGGCACTAATAAGAGGGGTAGCAGCTCTGCTTTCAGCTGCTTCTCAGCTTGCTCTGTGCAAAATCATCTGCAGAAAAAAAAAAATGTATTTGTTATTCTTCCGTTCTCAGCCCAAGAATGGGGATGTTGGCTGTGGAGATGTTTTCTGGTGGTCTTCATCTCTTTGTGATACCTTGTTTGTGGTGTTAAAATGCCCTTTATGGAAGAACCACTAGAGAAGTTTTTATGTCTCTTGTCTCTGAAAATTTTCAAATGAAAATCCATCTGTTTAAACACAGGTTTGGTTTTAAAACCATTTAAATCAGAGTGGTAGTTTCATAGAATGTTATTACAGACCAAAGCCAGCCTTTATTCCTGTAGGTGAAGGGTATCCCTGAAGTGGTGCATTAAACTCATCTAACAAAATCAGTTTTGTTAAATCAATACAAACATTTTCCTGTTGTTCTGGTTTGGTTTCAGTATGCTCTCTGACAGGGTTCACCTCTGCTGTGGAAGTAGTGGTGATACGAATTTGCTCTAGGTAAGGAAAAAAATACATCTAATATTAAAGAAACTGGGACTTATTTGATATTCTGAGCCAGTGGTGCAGATGGATAGAGCAGACACCCTGTGCTAGTCATGTCTTTTCAGAATACAGCTCCGTCAAAATGAAAGCTTTAGCAATGCAAAGTGGAAACTCCTGAGCAGAAACATTAATATTACTTTGCATTTTACAAACTGCCTCTTCTGGAAAGTCAGTGGAGTGAAAAAGAGTCTTATGGTTGGTGTAACTGATAATTTGTTGAGCGAGGCACAGTCATGGAGGGCTGCTGTACTGTCAAATAAGATGAAATTAATAGTTTGACAAGAATAGCTTGGAGGAGGAGTGATGGCAGCAAGACAGAAAATAGGAAATAAGAACCAAGCTGTTCAGGAAACTGAGAACAAGGGAAAAAACTTTGTAAAAGTGGGAGCTGGAGGGCAGAGGCGTGAGAGGAAAACTCGAGCTTCAAATTTTGCAGGTTACAGTAGCCAAAGACTTACCTAAGGCATGGAATGGTATTTCTGAATGCTAGGAATGAATCTGTATAAATAAATAAGCTAAAATGTTCCCTGTGGGCTAGAGCTGTGCCCTCTAGTAAGAAAGGCTAAATTCTTGTGGGTTTACTTGTTAAAATTGCAGGGCCCTGTAATTACAGCCTCTTTCTGAAGGGTTTGTGTCATTACATTGGTTAGAGGGGTAGGCATTATCTTCAGCCATTCTTCCCCTTTTAGACTGGAAGAAATGCATAATTGGAGGTTGGAGCCAGGACTTTTTATTCCCCAAAGTCTCCTGCATCCCCGAAATTCATGGTTAGTGAGTCAGTCCTGCTCTTATGCCAGCAGATGGTGCAGACTATTCAGGGACGGAGGCTCCCAGAAGCATTCTGCTCCTTCCTTTGAGGGAAGGAAGCCTTCCCAAACCAGGAAAACTCTGCCAGAAGGATGGCCCTTGGGCTCTCTAACTGCTGCTCTGCAAGAACAGAGCACCATCCTTTCGACCCAGCAGCTGAGGGGGTTTGGAAGCAAAAATTGCTCTGGACAGGAATTCTTTTGTACAGAAATACTCATGAGCTAGGCCCGGATTGATTTTTAAGTGGTAGGATGGTTTGGTTGGGTGGAGGGACCCCAAAATTCCTTGAGAATCATAAAGTGGTTTGGTTTGGAAGGAACTTTAAAGATCATCTTGTTACAACTCTCCTGCCATGGACAGGGACACCTTCCACTATCCCAGGTTGCTCCAAGCCTTGTCCAAGCTGTCCTTGGACACTTCCAGGGATGGGGCAGCCACAGCTTCTCTGGGCAGTCTGTGTCAGGGTCTCATGGGCTTTTAGGGCACTGCTGCATTGGAACAAGGACCCATCTCAGACCAGAGGAAAACTATAACAGGACATTGTCTTTTGCCAAAACAAAGGCAGTGACATTCAGCTACAGGTGTCCAAATCTTTCCTTCTTTCTCTGGGATCTGTCCCAGCCATCCACAGCATGGATACTGTGGAGCCAGGAGTATCCCAGTGAAGAAGAAATCACAGCTAACAGATGCCAGATCAGCACCTTTGACCCTCTGAGCAGATCCCAGCATTTGTCAGGTTTTACCCAAGAGAAAGGTTAAGGGCTGTCACATCCTTGCTTATCCCTGCATTGCTGCTCACAGGCCAAACACCCTCCTGACCCTGTGCCACTGAGCTCATGCCCTAATTCAGGGAATTCTGCCATCTCACAAAGACGGCTCTGACCCAGAGAGCATCCATCCCCTGCACACTTGGCCGGGGAGATGCCCAAAACTTGTTGGACTCGGTCCTTGGAGAGTCTTTACAGATTTGCCATTTCACCTCACAGCCCCTGTTGTTCCCTGTGACAAGGTGTAGCAAAAAGCAGATCCTTTGCCAGACACCCTCTTCTCTTTTCTTCTGTCATGCCCAGATTTTTTTTCTTCCCAATCTTAGCAATTACTAAATTTCTGTACCTTTTTCCTTTCTCTGTTGGGTCCTTCAATGCAACACCTTCAGCAAATATATTCTGCTTTATTCTTTATTATTCTGCCAACATAAAAATTACTAAAAAACACTTTATAAAATATGCCTTGAAAAATCTAGCATTAACTAGCCTCTAGAGGAAGGGCTGGAGAGAAGGATCCAAAGGGAGGGGTTTCCTATTGCAGGGCCTCCTACATCAGATCCAAATAGCCAAGGAGTGGGAAAAGCAAATCTTTGAAAAAAACCCATGCCTGGAAGTGGCAGTGACTCATCCTAGAGAAGACAACTGGTTTCTGGTCCAGTTGCTCTGGAGGTCATTGTCTAGGTGGGCACAGATGGTTTTCAGAGGAACACTGAGGGATTCGTGTTCCCAGGAACTGCGGAAGGAAGAGCCACATTAATACAGCCCTGGCTGATGTCCAAGCTGCCAGATGCTAATGATGATTCCAGGCTACAGGGGACTCTAATAAGATCTTAATGAAGACTCTAATAACAGTCTGGGGACAAGAAAGTCTCCCTTCCATGACTGAGAGCCCTGGAAGGGAAATCCAGGCAGAACAAGCTTTTCAGGTTCAACAGAGGGGAGCCTCAGCCTGGAGAAGCTCCTCAGGGCTGGACTGGGCTATCCCAGGACTGGTCTCTAGGGATCTGTAAAGGAAAGCAGTAAGGAATTATCCCCTGTGGCCCTGGAGGGGCAGGAGGCCTCTCAGCTGGTGCAGAGGGTCAGGCAGGAGTCCCAGAACACTCAGGCTCTGCCCTCTGTTATTTGGGCATGCGGTGCTCGTTGGCATCTGTGGCTTCACGTGAGTCCCATGGCTCTCGGATCTGGGGAGCAGCATCTGGGTTGGGGTTCTGGACACTGCCAATAAAAAGTGGGATCCCTGTTTCATCCTCAAAGATGATGAAGACAAAGGGCCTGTCGAGGCTGAAGGCAGAGGCTGAGCGTGACAGCGCGACGCTGGTGGCCGCAGATGCTTCCACCCCATCTTCTTTAAGCTCCAGGGTGGCCTGGTGCTGGACGCTGGACACAAAGAGAGGCTCCTCTGAGATCTTCTGGAGATTTGGGCTTGTGAACAACTCCTGGAGGCCTACAGAGAAAATGAGACCAAGTTGGTGCCATGAGTTCTGAGTTTTCTCAAAGCAGTCTGAAGAAAGCAATTCCCCAATCTGTGTTCCATGTGCTGCCCACCATGGAGGATTGGAGAAATGACAGGCAAGAGAAACAAAAATTCCACCTCTTTAAGAACAGTAGAGTAAGGACTTGAAGCCTTCTTACTCATCCTTAAAAAGCAGCAGCAAGTGTGAAGATTTTCTATCTAGGCTGGAAACACTTCTACAGAAGTTATTTTTTAAGCAATTCTTTCCAAAACAAAGTGAATTCTTAAATTGTTCTCATCTGGAAAGGCAGCACTGGGTATTTTATTTCAGCTCCAGGTTTTGTAATCTGCATTTTCTCTGTTGGCAATTTCCCTGTCCTGGGCACTGAATTAAATGACAAAGCAAGAGACCAAGATTGATGCACACGGGAAGTTGGTCTTGGCTACAACAGGCAGAACTCGTAAAGACTGTGAGAAGCTGTGAACACTGCCTTCTCTGTAGTATCATCTTATTGGAGCAAAACATTTGGTGCCAGGCAAGCAAAGGAGTAAGGAGGAGGAGAGGAAGATGAGCTGGGAGAGTTTGGAGTTCTGGAGCAAGCTGTGAGGCACAGCTTTAGAAACAAGGGTGGCAGCTTTTGGTGGCAGCGAACAGATTGATCAGCTCCTCTTGTTCTGTGCAAACCCTGCTAGAGGCCTTACCCATTTGGCTGAGAACCTGGTTGAGTTCCAGCCGGTAGTCCAACTTTATTTTGGGGATCTTCACTGTGGTGGGCACCTCTCTGGGGAAAAGGCTGCAGAGTTGTTTGAAAGGGAAGTCCTCCAGCACCTGAGAGGTGTTCTGGGTGTTCTGGTCCGGTACAATGGCCACAAAACTCACATTATTCTTAAAGGGAAACTTGGCCACCTGGAAATAAAACCAATCAGAGAAGAATTTAGGGAAAAGGTAGGGAAGTCCAGATAGTGATGCTTTTAATTTAGTCTTTTTCTAATTGGTCTAAAGAGCCACTCTTGCTCTCAGATGAAAACAGCCTGGTGAGAAGGAGGGATCTGATTTCTCCAGAGGAAAATTTGTTGGAATAACAGCTTTAGATTCTAGTATTAGCCACTGGCTGGTAAAGATTGAGCAAGTGGCAGAGTGAAAGCCCACATGCACAAGCTTGCCCCACTCTGGATTCTAAAAAATTCCAACAGTACATTGTCCGAGGGAATCCTTTTTGTATTTCCTCATTTATCTTTAACTCAGGGCTTTAAAACTCTATTAATTCCCAGTTAGTCAGAATATCATTTTGTGGTTTTTCCTAGAGATTAAAAGGGAAGATTCAACATTCTTGCTGGAAGCAAGGACACAGAATGATTATTAAATTTTTGTGTGCTATGCCTGTTAAAAAAAAATAAATTGGTTTGTGGAGAGAATGTTCACAGTTAGTAAAATACCACAGCAAGAGGAAATTCCAATGAAAATTTGCAGTGCTCCTGAGAGATCCCTACCTGAATATCCTGGGACTCCAGTGTAAACCAGCTCAGGGGGTACAGGTGGGCTTTCATCATCTCAACTGGGACCACAAAGTTATTGTCAAGGTGGAATACATCTGGCCCAGTGAAGCTTGCATTAAACTTATTCCTCCAGAACCCTGTAAAAATAAAAGTTTTGAAAAGTGATGAAGTTAAACTTGGGTAGAAAACCAGAAACTGCTGAAGCTGACACTCCTGCTCTCTTGAGTTCACTAACAAGGCCAATAGTGACCAGGGAAGTGAAAATACAGCAAAGAGAAGTCAGAACCAAGACTGGAAGAGCCCTAACAGCAGGAAACTCTTATCATCCAGAGAGAAACTATGGAATAACAAAAAGAACATGGATTAATCCTCATGCCTCAGCGTGGGAGACTACTGAAGGCTATGGAGATAAAAGAAACTATGTTTGTGCTTTGAAAAATTGGGAGTATTGCCTCTGTGCTGCAGAGGGAGAAACACTGCTCCAAGACCAAGGGAAAACGTTTGTAGATTTACACTGGAAGTGTATGGTCTGTGCACAGAGCTCAGGGAATTAAAAAAGGAAGATGTGGCCGACCACTGTGCTGTAGTCAGACAGAAATCCACAGAAGCTGCCTCTGAGCTCTGTAGTGGGTGTGCAGTGAGCTGCAAACAACTGGGTTCATCATTTAGGTTAGAAAAGACCTTTAAGATCACTGAGTAGATGAGCAGGGATGTGCCCCTGCCTGGGATCCTGAACCAGGAGGCAAAGATACTGCAGGTCCCACCCGCTGTGTCCTGGCTCTGCTGTCAAGTAACATTTTTAGCACATGTGAAGCAGTTGGGAATCATTACTGTAAAGAAATCTAAGCAAGAGGAACAGCAGATGCACAAGAACAAGCAGATTGCCTAGCAGGAAGTGAGGAGGGGAGATGCTGTTCAGCTACAGGGCTTGCAGAAAACTGGAGTTCTAACTATTTCCTCTTGAAAAAATAAGGGGGGCCTGTGGAGCTCACCGTGGAAATAGATGGCATTGAGCAGGAGCATCACTGTGTTTTCAGGGAGCTGCTGGAGGAAGGAGGGAATTTGCCCATGAGTGACTTCTTTTACCCAGTTGTTTATGGCCACGAGGTCATCCTGACTGATCCCAGAAAGGGTCATGGGCTTTGCTCCATAGAATTTCTCTGAATCCTCCAGGAACTTCTCTTTCACCTCAAACCCTGGCAAAGGGGAAGAATGATGGAAAAGGGTTGCTCAGCAGGATATGACACCCCCCCAAGAGGAGGGAATAGGGGAAATTGATGTCTCCAGTGTGCTTCCATCACTCTCTGTGACTGGGGAGTTTATCTTACACCAGTCCAGCCCACCCTGGGCCACCTCTCACCTTTCTGCAGGTACAGACGTGACCCAAGGCTGAGGGTGGACTCTGTGAGCCTCCTGCGAAGGGTGCCCAGCATGTGGTGGAGGCAGGGCACTGACTCCAGGTGCATCACCTCCAGCAAATGCTTCTCTGTCTGATTTGCTGCTCCTAAAAATCAAATTCCTGTTAGGTTTCATGCCTACGGAGTGGAAAACAGGGATGTTACTCTGGCTGCCTCTTGTTAGAAACACGCTGTGCCTCAGAAAAAAGGTTGGAAAAATCGGAGAGTCGCAGCCTCAGAGGGCAGCTTCAATTGTAATCATGCCTAATTAAAGCTGCAGGAGCAAGGATAAGAAGAAGGGACTGTATTTCATTTGCATCTGGCACACTGGTTGCTCGTGCCTCTGGGAGAGGAAACGGGGAAGGGCAGGGAATGGTGGTTTTGCCACTAAGAATTACCCAGTGCCAGGTGAGACAAGGCGAGGGCGATGCTGAGGGGAGACAGGATCACGTTGGTTCTGTTGGACTCCAGCTGCACCTCTCTCAGGAGATCAATGCTGAATCTCATCAAGCCATCTGCCAGCTTCTGGCTCTTCTTCCAAGTCATCTCACAGCTTTTATCTCCAGCCTCTCCTTCCTCTTCAGAAGTGGCATTTTCCCCAGGTGATTTCTTCCCACCACAACCCCCAGCCCCAGCTTCCTCTTCTGAGTTCCAATCATCACTGGTGTCTGGCAGGGAGGTGGTGAATGCTGACATGAGTCCATCATGCTCCTGGAAGCTGTCATAAGTAAATTCTACCAGCTTTCCCTTTGGCAGGGTTGGGATGGCTTCCACCAAATCCGACTGTACAATTCCAGCACTTTTCACATCCTGGGGAGAAACAAGGATAGCACTGGGAAAGCAAGAGCACAGTGACACCCTCATTGGCTTTCACTGCACATCTGAATGGGCAGAGCTGGACTCCTCTGCCCTGGAGGTGGTTTTGCTTTGGTTTCCCTTTAACCCTGAGGATAATGATTTGAGAGAATGGCTTTGGAAAAGAGAAGGAAAATGGACCCAGTGAGGGTCTGGCAGTGGTTCCTCCTCCACTTGCTCTCAGGAAAGCTAGAGGGCAAGGCCCAGCACCAGCTCAGCACGTGTTCTGTGCCTTCAGCATTTACAGATCCATCGTCCTCTGCCTTGATTTCATCTCCTCCCCTCACACATTTTAGCAGTGCCCACATTCTCACACTGGTCAGCCCTGATCCAGTTTGGCTCAATTCCTCCTCCAGGCATCTGTGTTTTCTTGACCTGTGTGTTCTATTCCATCCTTCTTCTCTCTAAATCTCCTCATTTTCCACTCTTCTAAGCTGTAGCCTTTAGCACTGCCACTACTCTTCTCACATTTGCATGGTCTGAAACATCCCAGGCTCAATGGGTTGGATCAGCTATGAGTTTTTCTCTCTTTCATCCACACAGCTGGTGGTTTCCCTCACCTTTCCTTATGAATCCAAAGTTAAATCATCCACCTGCCAGCCCCTGTACACACCAGTACTGATGTTAACCCCATACTCTGCTCAGTTATTTAGGGTGGAGCCTAAATAACTCCTTCCAGCTTGAAGGAGCACAGCATTGGCAGCAGCTGGGAGTCAAGCCTGCAGAAAGATAGACTTTCTCATGGCACTGGCACTGCCTGGGCTCATCCTTTCTCAGGAAAAAACTGCAAATCCCACAGCACAACTTCAGCCCCCTTGGGTGGAACCCATCAGTGCTTACCCTCAGCTTCCCATCTTTGTCCAGGGAGAGATGCTGCTGGTCAATGGCATGTGCCAGCTGTGGGGGGGAAAAAAATCCAACAAAGAAACAAAGTCAGGTCCCTCTGAATTTCCAGAGCTTGTCTTCCTTGCTCCCACTGCAATCCTGGCTGTAGCAGGCCCTACAAGGCAACAGCACGGGCAGGATTTTGGGATGCAGACCCAGGGGCAGTGGGGTCCCACATGGAGAGGTGGAAGTGAGGAGCAGCTGGGAGACAAACTGCAAACACTGGCTTTGTTTAGAAAGGGGTCAGGCCAGTCTGGCACAAAGTAAAGGATCCTTTTTGAGAGTGAGCAGTAGGGTTTTGCAATCTCAGTTCTGACAGGGATCCAGATTTAAAAGGGGGGGGGGAAGGAAAAACCTGCATTTCAAAAACCTCCTTTTAACTCCTGAAGGTCACAGTCACTAAATACAGTTGAGGTGAAATTCCAAAAGAAAAGTTTCTACAGAAATATGAATAATAAGAACATCCACAACTATTTTAGCTGGGTAGAAGATTAGAAACCTTGCTGGTGAACCCCCCAGCAATGTCTTCCACCTATCTGCCTTCCAGGGCTTCTCTGGGTGGTATTTGCTCCATGCTCTGGCTCAGGGAGCCACCACACTCCCCTTGCTCTTTGCTGGAGTAGCAACTTACCCGTGGGAGGCTGTGCAGAGCAGCCAGGCAGAGCAGCCCCCAGAAGAACCCCATTTTCCTGGAGAGGAGAGAGGAGTTATTTCCAGCTGTGAGCTCAGCCCCTTCAGGTCTACAGGGAGAAAATTATCAACCTGGCCAAACAGGTTGGCACAGGAGCTCATGGAAAGCATTAGGGAGATGAACAATGCTGCAAGAAACAATACAGGGCTCCTGGGTCTGGTGCCAAGGCAGGGAAATCAGAGAGGAGCAGGGGCCCACAGCAGAGCTGCAGCCACAGCCCGGCCCCGCTCGGATCCCGCCTGTCTGACCCCGCTGCCCTGGTTTCTCTGGATTGCAAATGGTATTTCCCTAATCAGTGCTGCACACACTGTGCCTCTGGAAGGAGACAAGAGCCTTTCTGCTCCTTTCCCATGGAAACCACTGAGATACAGGCACAGCATCCTCAGCTGTTCCCCTGGCTCTTGGGAGAAGGGCTACTGACCTGCAGGTGCTCAGCCAGTGCTGTCTGGGAGGGAATTTGCAGGTGGAAGTGCAATGCCAGAGCAATTTCCC
Source organism: Certhia americana (assembly GCA_018697195.1). Lineage (NCBI taxonomy): Eukaryota > Metazoa > Chordata > Aves > Passeriformes > Certhiidae > Certhia > Certhia americana. The sequence goes on along the minus strand of JAGMWU010000020.1, from coordinate 5,228,769 downwards.
AGCATTACATCCATTAGGAGGGGGAGTCCTCCCCTTCCCAGCACTCACTGTCCCCCTTTGCTGGCAAACCCCGCCTCTCCCACCTCTGTGCTCCAGTTCCAGCCGGGACTGTGGGAGCAGGGTCATGTACAAAACCCCACCCATTCCCTGGCCAACACTTCACCCAGCCACTTTTCCCATTCCGACAGAAAAAAAATACCTTCTCCTTCTCATAAAACCTCCACGCCAAAGCCCAACCCCCTGTATGGCGTCCACATTTAATTCCTGGGGCTGCTTTCCACTCCCCAAGCAGTCCTTACTTCACCCAGAACTGCTGGGCTGAGATCCCACAGGCAGAAGATACTTGAGGCCATTTCACTCCTCCCCTTCCTTCACCCCAAATCCTGCAGTCACATACAGCCCCAAATGTCCCTTTTCTTCCCTGGTGGTGCCTATCCTTTAACCCTCTGCCAAATTCACCCCTCTCTCCCCACAGGGCCATTGGAGGAGCCCTCATTTCTATCAAATCCTTTGATTTGTCCCTTACCTGAGGTTGCTCATGTCCACGTTGGAGCTGGCACCTGCTTTAGCCTGTCCAGCAGCTCTGCACGGGGCACACACAGAGCTCTTGTCCAGCCCCCTCTCCCAGCAGTGACCTTCAGCACCACCCCCTGTTTGAAAATTCGGCAGGCAAATATTGACCTACAGCATCCGGTTAAACATTTGTTTGGGGGAGAAGAGTGAATTTGTGGTGTATATGGAGATGGGGACACACTTTTGGGCTGCTGGACCTTCAAGACAACATTAACATTGATTTTACCAGATCCAAAATTCCCACCAGCAGAAGTAATTTGTAAGTGGCTTCACTTTGCAAAGACTCCCCGTGCTAGGAATATTCTCTTTTATTCATAAACTTCAGTGAAAACACAGGGCTCAGTGTTTATTGCCACAGGGCTCTCTAGTTTGGGAATTTTCTTTGCTGAAATCCCCAGCTCTTCCTTCCTGGAGGCACTGGGTTTGACAGAGGGCAGGTGCCCAGAGCCCTGTGGCTGCACACAGCAGGTTCTGCTGGCCAGGCTGGGCTGTGCCAAGGGCAGCTGGTCCCTCTCCTGGGGCACAGCACGCTCCAGAGCTCTCCCAGGGCAGCTGGTCACAGTGTCCAGGGCATGTACAGACTGCTGGGGCACGGAGAAAAAGTCTTGGGGATGGGCAGAACTCCAGCAGAGCTGCCCTGGGTGGATTTGTGCCATTAGCAGAAGTGATGGTGATCCTTCCTGCCTCTGCCCACGTCCTCAGTGGGACAGGAGGGAACACCAACAGCATCTTCCACTCATCCATTCCTTGCAGGAACTCTTGGCTCCCAAGCTCAGCCCAGGCAGTGAGTGACAGATCTGAGCTCTGCAACCACACTTGGGACATGCTGCTGCAACAGAGGGAGTTAATTCCCCTTGGAAAGCAAATCCTGTGCAGCAGAGTCCTATCCTACATCCAGGGCTCCCCCAGAACACAAGAGGAGCCTGAAGGAGGAGCTGTCACTTCGGCTGAGCTGCAGCCAGCACGCCCAGCCCCTCCAGCACGGAGCTTACACACACGCACACAGAGCTCTGCAGCTCTTTCAAAGAGTTTATTAGAAGTAAGTATTTACATCTATTGCAAATGGTTAATAGGCAACACGGGACTGAGAGCTCCCCTTGGGTAGGGAAGGACAGCACTGGCCAACCACTCACACCCCTCCAGCTGCAGGTGGCAGCTGGATGGAAGGAAGCCCTTCCTCCTCCCAGGACAACCCACAGCAGGCTCCTCCTCTGCCCAAGGTAAGAGCTTCCCACTCCCCTGATACTGGCTCTGGCTAGGCTGAAGGATGGGTGGGAAAAGGGCTGAAATGGAAGGGAGGAAACTGCTCCTACTGGTGGGGCAAAGAGCACCCTCTGTGCCTTTGGGGTGGGAACAGACAAGTGCTGTCCCAAAGGGAAGGTCAAAGAGAGACCATGGTGGATTCTTGCCTCCTGCCTCTCACCCCACAAGGGCAGGAGGGCACAAAACTGAGCACCTTTTTGCTGTCCTGTCTTCCCCAGGAGCCTGACCAGCACGAAGGGGAGGATTAGAAGGATTTATTGAGGCTCACTGCCAGTGCATAGCACACATGGCATTCCTCACCCCTTACATCATCATGGGATGCAGGGGTAGGAACCAACAACAGCCCTACCCCACTGCTGCAGAAGCCAAAATCCCCATGGAAGCATCTAGTTCTGGCCTCCTTAGAGAGTCACATTGCCACCCCAATCTGCCCCTCTGCAGCAGCCCATTCCTACAGGAACTGGCAGAGCAGATGGGGTTTGTGCCTTGGCTGGCTTCCATTCCAGTCCTTGCCCTGGAGCCAGCACGGCAGCAGAAGGGCTCTGCTGAACCTCTCCTCCTCCCATCCAGGCTCTAACTCAGAACCTAAAGTTCACAGAGCACCTCCTCTGGGCTTTGAGCACCAGCCACGGGAGGAGGAGATGCAGCTCCAAAGGCAGCAGTTCCCAGGCCCAGCTCCTGCCATCCCAGTGGGGCTGTTCAGTGGTTCAGGTGAGGAAGGGAAGGGGAAGTGCAGGTGGCAGTAGCTAAACTGTTGTGGTTTGTCAAGGGGCACCTCTTACCCCTTAACTGAAGGGGGGTGGGTACCTGTGGTCCCTGTTACTGTGGAGGGCAGCTCACAGTCCCCTGGGGATCAGGCACACATGGTAAGGAAAGCTCCAGGCCTCTCTGCAGGGGTGACAGTGACCTACAACGCCCAATATCTCTCCCAGCAGCAGCGGAGGTTTCTCAGTTATGGCTTTTTCTTCTTTTTCAAGATACAGAAAGAGGTTAGAAACCTAACAAGTACACCTCCCCCTGCATCCTCTGCTCAGAAACATCTGACTGCCTCCTCCAAAAGCCACGCTGCTGGCTTCCAGCTCCAGCACAGCCACAGGCTGCCAGGCCGGGGGTCACTACGCCAGGAGCCGGATGATGCCGTTGTCCGAGCCCAGCAGGAGGTGGCACTTTGTGGGCAGCACTGCCAGGCTGGTCAATGTACCCCGAAAGTTCTCTGAGCTCAGCTTGGTCGTGCTGGTGGGCAGGGCTGAGGATTCCAGCATGGAGTAGACCCCAATCTTGTTGGCCACAGTGCCAGTGACCACTTCGTTACCGTAGAGGTCGAATGCGTGGATGGGCTCGGAGGCAGATTTGTAGTGGTGCAAAGGTTTCTGCTCCAGCTCCTTCCACACAGTCAGGGAATGATCCGAAGAGGAGCTGATCAGCACGTTGCCCTCTGCAGCCTGCAGGAGAGGAAAGGCCAGTGAACAGACATTTCTGTAAAAACTCACGATCTGGTGCTGCACATGAGAGCAGCAGGTGGCTGCCGGTGATCCAATGGTCACAGTGCAATCCCTCAGGACAGTCCTAGCCAGTTCCAAGCAGCTGATGGCACTGAACATGTTAGCAAGGCCTTGGGTGGACACTGCAAGCTGAAGGATGCTCTGGTAGCTGGCAATTTCCTCCAAGAGATGGGCTGGGCCTCTTCTCAACAACACCCTGACACCCAACACAACTCGTTCATCATCTGTTACTACTGCAGTGGGATTACCATGCAGTCTCCCTCTCCACTAAATTACCAAACTATTTTCCTTCTCAGGAGAAGGAACTGGGAGGCTCTTTACAGTTGAGAATACTGCTGAGGGTAGGAGAAGCCTGGAGCTGCTTATTAGCAGAGCTAGTGAGAGGGTAAACAACCCAGACTGCTGAACTTTGTTTAACCCATGTTTGGGTCGAGGACACTGGAGACCCAGCACTGCTCCCTGGAGTGGGTAAATATGGACAAGAGTTACTCATTAGAGCAACACTCTCCCAGGGAAGCTGAGAGCCCCGTGGAGAAAGCAACACATTTGCTCCTTCACAGGAGCCACGACTCCTCCCTGCCCCTGCTGCAGATCTGCCTGGCAGGGATTGAAACCCAGGAGGGCTGAACTCTGGCAGCACGAGTTGGACCAAGAACAGCTGGCAGCAGCACTAACCATGGGGCAGGAGAGCTTGGGCAGCCTCTTATGGACACTGCAAGGGATGGAGCAAGGATGGAGCACACAATCGCTGATGGAAGGACGCTCCACACAGCCTCACAGCATCAACAAGGCCCTGCCCTGATCCCAGGTGAGCCTCTCACCTTGATCTGCAGGATGTCTCCCTCATGGGCAGGCCAGCCTCGCATGATGAGCCCCGTCCTGGTGTCCAGCAGCACGATAAAGCCGGAGGAGAAGCCGGCCATGACGCTGCGGCCGCTCGGACTCACGGCCAGGCAGCGGATGAGCCCCGCGCTCACCCCACTGGCCAGGCGGAACTCGTGCTGCAAGAGAGACAGTCCAGCTGGGGGATGAAGCTCAGGGCAGCTGGCAGTTAAGGGACAAGCTGTTTTCCATGGAGCCATCACAGCTGGCTTTGGGATTTGGGCTTTGGGCCAGCTGTGATCCTATCCTGAAGCACAGGGCTGGAGGAAGGTGACTCACAGAGCACCACACCCCTACCTGTAGTCCCGGCTTCCTGTGGTCGATGAACCTCAGCACAGAGTCTGCACTGGCCACAGAGATGCTGTGATAGGGAGGTGGCATGGTGGTCACAGCTGTGATGGGGACTTTGCTGTCTAACTCATCAAAAGTCCGCAGAAGTTTGCCTGCGAAAAGATGACCGAGATATGGCAGGACAGGTCACACAGCACATCTCCAGCTCTGTGCTGGAATTCAACAGGAGCCATCCAAACTCAGCGCAGCCCCTGCCTGTAAGGGCTGGACCAGCTCCTCACCCTCTCCCTTCTTACCTGTGAACTGGTCCCAGATGTGCACGGTGCCATCACAGCTCACCACGTGCTGCGGTGCTTCCAGCTGGCTCACGTAGAACACGGACTTCTTGTGCTCGGCGTAGGTGAAGCGCGGTGGCACCTCGCTGGTGCCATCCCCGTAGTTGTACAGCGGCCACAGCCGCACCGTCTTGTCCTTGCTGCCACTCAGGAAGAAATCCTCGCTGCCCAGCGGTGCCACGCACTTGATGGCCCCGGAATGCCCTGAGAAACTCTGCAGTTTGATCTGGTGGAAGTGGAAGCGAGGGTCGTGCTGGCTCACCCCGATCTCGTACTGCCAGTAGGCCAGCCAGTTCCCACACAGCATGTGGGTGCTGCGGGGCAGGTCGTGCTTCAGGGCATTGTCCTCACTGGATGAGCTGGGAACGAATCCATCGGTGCCAGCGCTGAGGCGGAGCAAGCCAAGACCCTCCCGCTGCGTGTCCACGGGCACCTGGATGCGGTTCCCCACCAGGACGCTGCCAAAAGTGCCAGACTGAGTGTCCTCCTGGGGGCTGGAGAAGGGCTCGGCCCCTCGAGGGTCTTGGTCTGAGCCCACCACACTCGGTGTTTGTTCCAGACCTATGACCTGCAGGTTCTGGGGGTTTACATTCTCCAGGTGGAGGCTGGCCAGCTTCTCAACCAGCGAGTGGTTGGGCACAACCGTCCGGATAACGTCACCTGAGGAGACAGAGACAACGTGGCTGCGAGGGAAGCATTGTCCCCATCATCACCAGCATCCCCCTCCACACACAGGGATGTGAACACAGATCCCCCAGGTCAGTCACATCTTCTCCCAGCTGATGCAGCCTGAAGCCCAGTGGGCTCCCAACCCAAGAAACAGCCCAAGCCATGCTGTAGGTTTCCCCAGCAGCCCTGTGAGTTGTGATTGCCCTGCAGTTCAGGCCCAGCACGCATGTCCAGAGCACAGAGCTCCCTCACAGATCCCTGGATTGGTGGCCAGGGCGTACCCAGCAAGCAGGAGAAAGGGATGTAGGTGATGTAGGCCATCTCAGGGTTGAACACCTTCTGTAACTCCACCAGCACGGATGGATCCAGGGCCAGCAGCTTCCCATCTGAAAGGGGCACCTCCATCACTGGCACCTCACAGCTGCTCAGCGACTCTGCTGTCAACCCCTGGACAAGAGAAACAAGGTCAGACAAACCCCAAGATGAGATGCTCTCACCACACAAACACAGTCAGGTATGCCCACCACATTCCCACATCTGGGAAAGTGCAGGAAGACCTCTCCCACACCACTGACCTGCTCCTGCAGCTCCTGCAGCAGCGAGAATGCCCCAAAGAAGTTTCTCACTGTGTCACTCAGGTGCTGCTGCACCATCTCCTGCCCAATCCTCAGGCAGATCAAGGCAATGAGGCTGATTGTCTTCACACACAGGACAACACGGGCCTGGGCTCCACTGGGGAAACTGAAGAGGGTATCCATGATCAGCCTGCCCTCCACATATCCCTTTTTTCCATCCTCTGCCTCATGCTTCCTGCCTTTTCTGCTTTCAGCAGTGTACCAGTGCAAGGAGACACACATCAGAGCACAAACACCCCCCCCCAGCCCCAGCAGCATGAAGCCCCCCACAGAACCATTCCCAAATCCCTGATTTTGTGCCAATCCTGCAGCACTTACCCGACAGCTGGTGAAGTCAGGAAGCCCAGCACTGGGAGCAGCACCTCCTGACTGATCTTGGGGAGGATGTCCATCAGTGTGGTGTCAGAGAGACACACCACGATCTTCTGTGTCAGTGTCACAGCAGCCAGGAGCCCGGCCTCCTTCCGACTGTTCAGCCGGACACTGCCGGAGCCACCACCGGGTGCAACCTGGGAAAGGGACTCCTTCAGTGCCAGGGCCACTACCTCCCCAGCAGGACACAGCAAAGGTGACCCCGGGGGCACCTGAGCTCAGCCTTGAACCCAGCACGGCACTGCTGGTCACAGCTCCTGGAAGAAGAACCTGAGCACTGAATCTCAACAGCAAAACGTGTCTGGCACTCAAGGGATGAGTCCAAAAACTGACAGGCACCTATCAGCACAAGAGAGGAGCCTGGAGAAAATGGAGAATGACACTCCTAAACTCACAGATTTCCACTGCAGAGTACAACAACCCCACAAGTGGGGAGCTCAGTAGCAAGACCAACAACCTCACATTGGTCCAAACCACCCTGGACACCCCAGAAAATCATTTGCCAGCAAAGAGAAAGGAGAAACTTCTACACATTCACAATTTAAAAGCAAAAATCAGTGTCTTCATCCCACAGTCTTCAGAGGAACAGCCCTTGCATGAAATACCAAACAGAAATTACAGGCAAACCTGCTGCTGACTTCTAAAAATCCAGCTGCTAATAATTTCATGAGGCAGAACTGCTCATCCTTTTTCTGCTGACAATGTACTGCTGCTGTTATGGCAGTGCCAAAGAGTTAATAACATCAGCAGCAACCCTAAAATATTTCTTTCTAGATTGTCCTATTTTCTAACTCCTAGACAAATCAGACACCAAAGAAAAGAGAGCCAGTAACAAAACCCACAGACAATTCCCAGTTCCTGCTATATTTCTTGTACACCTGCCATCTTCCAGCTCATCACAGAGGCTCTTCCTCTCACAAAATAGCCACCCTGCCAAATCCTGCAAGAAGGATTGACTTTATCCTATTTGTGACCTGCAAGTTCCATGGCTCCAGTATCAGGTTGCCAAATGCTGTTTCACAGGGGTATTAATCCCCTCCGTGCCCCCAAGCAATGAGCTTAGGAAAGCAAAGCAGAACAGCTGGAGCTATGATTGCAACTGGGTGGAGAATGATTTTTGCTGAAAAATGGGATTTTTTCCCCTGAAAAATCTCCCCTTCAACACTGGAAAAACTGACAATGCCTTTTTGTTTTCTTTAAATGAACAGCTGTGGCCTCTTTTCCTCTATGTTTAAATTATCAGAAAGCTACTGAAGTTTTCCATTTAAACGAGAATCCATAACCAAAGTGTTTACAAGCACTAAAGAGAGAGCAATATGAAAAATAAGCCTGTTTCAAACATTTAAAACGTTTTTCTTTTTAATGAAAAATTAAGTTTTTCAACCAGCTGCATTATACATTTCCTTCTTGCTATGAACTTCAAGCTGAAAAGTTGGTGAGCCTTGCCAGTGCTTTTTATTCAGTTGAAAACCCGTTGGGTCTCCCCCCCAGCTCACCCCTATCTACCCACACAGACCTCTGTGAACACTCACTGCAGCAATCTCACAGCAGCACAAGCTGCTCCTCCTGCCTGTTATCACAATCCCACCCTTGTGCCAGCTCTGTTTGGGCACAGAAAAGCAGAAGAAATGCTTTTTCTCTGCTTTCACAAGGTCTGACAGGAAAAGAGGGGTAGGAACACAGTCGTGTGCTTTGCTGGGAGCAGTCTGGAGCTCATGGCAGGAGGTGAAAGTGCCTCTCTCCTGCCCTTCTCAGCCAGCACAGCTAGAGCTGCTCAGCTCACACTGGCCCAGACAGAGCACAGCCAAGCTCAATTTTTATGCAGAAGGCTCCTGGTGAGGCTGGACTATTTTTTTTTTCATCTTCCCTTCGTGCCTGGACACAACTCTTGCCCCAACAGAGAGGAGAAAAAGGCAATACTGACCAGATAGCTGATGTAGGGCAGGTACTGGTAGGTGAGGACAGGCTCTCCATACAAATATGCCACGTGCACGAGGCAGGCCAGCACTGGTTTGGACACCTGATCTCCCAGCACAGGACGCTTTTGGTAGATATTTCCTGTACTCAGGGGACTGTTCTCATCACTGCCAGGTACAAACTGCTGCCTGGTCGGGCCTGCCCAGAGAACAACAACACATCATGAGCTGAAGCAGCAGCCACACCCAAGCCATCAGCAGACAGACTGGGGGCACAGCCCACCCTGGGACCCAGGGAAGAGGCATTACCAACGTAGCAGGACGTGAGCAGCCGGAGCAGGTTCCTGGCGATGAAGCGGGACGTGACGGTCGGGCCCAGCTTGGCCGAGAGCCACCTCACCATCTTACAGGCTGTGTCTGCAAAACAGCAGCAGTCACAAGGACAGAGCCCAGCATGGCACAGATTAGCTATCAGCCCCTGCTGCCCCAACCCTGACTCTCAGAGCCACGTGCAGACCTGGCCCCTCACCCTGGTTTCATCACTGTCCCCCCAAGCTGGGACCACAAACACCCCCAAACCTGGACCCGCTTCTCCCGAGGCTCTGCCCGACAGACTGGATGCAGGCAGGGTCTTACCCAGCAGTATGGTCTGCTCTTTGTCATCAGAGTGATCTGGCAGCTCCTCTCCCTCCCCATCCTCTGGCTCACTGCTGTCCTCAGCCAGGGTCACATCCACAGAGGCCCCAGCAGCATCCACGACCACCGTCAGCTCCGCATCGACCGCCGCCTCCTCCTGCTCCTCTTCCTCGTGCTCATCTTCCTCCTCCTCTGAGTCCTCGCTCTGCTTCAGGTCCTGGCTGCTGTCCATCGACTTCAAGCTGCTCTTGTCCTTCTGGGAGTCCCCATCTGCAGGTCTGTCCTCGCCCAGGGACACCTCGCTGGCGCTGCTCTTGTCACTCAGCCGGCCGAGGCTGAGCGATTCCTGCTCCTGGGGCTGCAGGGATTCCCCGACGTAGAGGCCACTCTGGAAGTCCTCACCCTCGGGCAGGTAGGCCTGGTCATGGAAGCTGACCCCAGAGGTGTAGTCCAGGAGGTCGAGTGCAGCAGAGCTGTGCTCCACGTCCATCTTGATCTCCTCCCCAAACACACACGACACCGGGCTCTCCCCTCCGCTCTCATCGTCCTCGGCGGTGCCCAGGAAGGATTTGCTCTCCTCCCGTGAGCTCTCGATGCCCACGAGGATCTGCAGGATGTGGGGCAGCAGGTTGAGGAGGAAGGACTGCAGCCCCAGGCGCACGATCAGCTGGGCCACAAAGCAGTCTGTGTACAGGTAGAACCTGCCGTGGCGGGAGCAGGGGGTCTCGTAGGCCCCAATCAGGGGCTTTAGCAGATATTTGTTGGCATTCTTGGGCCCGAGGGATTTAGCTATGGGTTCAAAGAGGTACCATGCTGCGTAGACAGCAGTGTTTTCCTCGGACATCAGGGATAATATGAAAGGCAGAAGAATCTCTAGGCCCTCAGGAGTGATTTCAGAAAGGATTCCCTCCAGCTGCTGCCACAGCTGGAAAACAAGCTCCCGGCCTTGCCCTTCATCCTCGATCTTCTTTGCCTGATAGGTGAAAATGAATTTGTGCAGAGCTGGGAAGTACGTGGGGAAGGGGACAATGGAGCTGAAGGGGCTGAGGAGCTGCGTGGGACAGGGTGGGGGGAGGCCCTGGGAGATGGGTTTGTATTCAAACAGCTGCACTGCACCCTTGCCCAGCCTGCTCTTCAGCAGCTTCTCTACGGGCACGTTCAGCTGCAGCAGGACATGCAGCACGTGCTGCAGTGGGGCTGGGATCTCCTTGGGATGGTACCGGCAGAGGTTCCTCACCATCAGGAACCGCTCCAACAGGGACGCGTCGGGCTTCGAAGGACGCAGCCTCGCAGCAAATATAATCTCAGCTACCAGGATGCCCAGAGCTTGCATGTCCCTCTGGAAGAGGTCTGAGAGACCCAAAGGCGGTTCTTCCCATGGCTGCTCCATCAGCTGCATCTCACTGCTTAAGCCTTTAACCAAGAAATTGTCCAATTTCTCCAGTTCCTCTAGGGCCTGGAGTGGATTGAAGCCTTCAGGAAGCGTGATCTTCATGTCGAGCTGATCCACAATCCCTGCCTTGCTCCGACGGAGCGGTCGGACCCCCGAGGATTTGCCATCGGTGGCATAAGCAGGGAGGGTGGAGGGCTGTGCTGGAGGCACAGTGGCACAGGGCTGGTCAGGGGCTCTCCCAGGAGCAGGAATGGAATCCAGAGCTTCCGTGCCTTGCTCCAAATCGTCCTCACCAGCGATGGGTTTCTCCCCAGACCAAGTGGTTTCACTGGGAGTAGCCTCCAGGACCAGCCCGTTGACTGCATCCGTCACCTGGCCTTGGATGTCCTCCAAAACCACAGTCTCCCGGATGTTCTGGAGCAGAGGCCGGGCAATGGCTGGAGCTTCAGCTGGAGTGTAGGCAGGTCCCACCATACGCCTGGGATGGGGCTGATCAAAGAGCTGCACGACCCCATAGGTCGTCAGGTGCGTGTGGTTGTCAACCAAGTGGAGGCAGACGTTCTTCTCCTTGACTGCATCCTTCCCCAGCAGCTTGTAGCCAAAGGTGAGGTCAATCCAGTGGTGCAGGTCCTGGGAGACCTCCCGGCTCTCCAGCAGCATGCGGTGAACTTGGATGAACTCCTCGTAGGAGCTGCACCACGACGGCACATCCAGGTCGGGCATGTCGGGGTGGATGGAGCGGAAGATGGAGGGGTCTGTGTAAAATTCTGGGATGCACTCGTCCGGTGTCCAGCTCTGCATGCGCTCCATGCTGGCTGGGTACTCGTTGGGCTCCCACTGGGACCTCACGTGGCAGCACAGCACTGCCTTGGGTGTCCTGCGGGCCGTGTACACGTAGTAGGTGATATCTGAGAGCACGTCCGAGATGTGATGGGGGACGTGGAGCTGCTCCCCGCTCGAACCCCCCGCAACAAACGCCTGCTTGGTCATCTCGTAGGTGAAGTCCAGCTGCTTGTCCCCCTTGTTGAGACGGAACTTGGATTTCCTTAGGTCCCTGAACTTGCCGTTTTTGGTAGTGAAGTCCACCACCCACGGAAGAACCGGGTGGTAATTGGGGTCTCCCATTCTCCTCCCAGCCAAGCTGTTCAGACGCATAAGGTAGTCGAAGTTGCTGACCTGCCCGTGCACCCACTGCAACACCAGGTCTTGGAGGTCCTTCTGGCAGGCATTGCACGTCACCTCCTGCCTTTGCACGCGGCTTTGCTCACTCTCTCGTTCCAGACCACCCTCCAGATTCTCTTCCTCCTCCTCCCCTGGTCCCTCATACCCTCTGAAGTTCACACGCAGCCGGCTGCACAGCTTCTCATCCACAGCCACATCCCGAAGGGAGAAATCTCCACAAGCCAGACCCGCCTGGTGACAAGCCCTCATGGCCTGCAACACGTGGAAGAGAAGGAAGAGGATTTTGGCGTGGCTGTTGGTGAGCTTGGCCGGGCTGAAAGTCACAACATCGTGCAGGCAGTACTGCACGTAGGGGTAGATGATGTACAGCATGTCGGGCGACTCCAGCAGCGCTTCAGCCTGCAGCACGTTGGGGCACAAGGACACCCCTTTGGCCACGCTCTCCTTGGCAGGGGACGTGCCAGGCACGTTCCTGCCCACCTGGAGGACGGGGCAGCCGTAGGCTCTGTGCAGGGCAGCCCTCAGAGCGTCCAGCGCCGGCACCGTGGGCGGCACGTCCGGGCGCCTGTAGGGCCGTGCATACAGCCCGTGAGCCCGGCCCCACAGGTTGTGGTAGTTCTGGGTGGCCACGCTCTGCATGAAGCCGTGCAGGGTGTCCACGTTGCCGCTGCAGCGCTGCTCAGGGGGCTGTGCCTGCAGCGGGTAGCCCAGCCGGGCCTTCCGCAGCCCGTGGATCTCCAGCCGTGTCCAGCCCGCCGGGAGTTTCTGCACCGAGTGCTGCAGGAACGTCCTGAGCTCCACCTCGCTCAGCCCCTCGGGCCGTGGGCAGGCTGCCGGCAGCACCCGGCGCTCCTTGAGGCTCTGCAGCCATTTCACGGGCACGAAGGCGGTGACGTGGGTCCTCTCGGGGGCCAGCTGCCGGCGGTCGATGTTCAGGTCCTTCTCCACGCTCTGCAGGAAGCCTTCCATGCTGGATTCTGCTGGGAGAAAAGCGGCTCAGACAGGCTGTGAGCGAGAACCAGCCTGCACTCCACAGAGAGCAGCAAGTCTCACTTCCCCCTTGGCACTCGGGTAGAAAAAAAAAAAAGCTGGTTTCAGGAGCTTGGTCACTGTGCTTGTGTGTGGGGGTTGAGAAATGCCCAGCCCTGGCTGTGAGGGACAAGGTGGGACCTCTACAGCCAGGGAGGGTGATGTGGTGGGGCTTTCACAGCCCCCAGATTGGGGACATGATGGGGACATGACGGGGACATGACGGGGACATGCACATCCAAGTGCTGGGAGAAGGGATATGATGGGATCTCTGCCGGCCTAGGGCTGGTGGGGACACACACAATGGAACATCCACCGCCAGGGAGTGGGGTATGATGGCACCTCTTCAGCCTCAGGCTTGAGGGGACACAGTGGGACATTCAGAGCGCCAAGAACTGAAAAGGAACATGCTTGGGTGTGGAGGGGAACATCTGCAGCCCCAGGGTTGGCGGTGGGGACAGGTCCGCAGCTGGAGGGGGTACACGAAGGGATCTCTGCAGCATAACCCCCCGTGCTGGGGACACAAAGGGACCTCTGCTGTCGCAGGGGGTGACACAAAGCGAGCAGGGACCCAGCACCGAGCCCCGGCCACAGCCGGGCAGCCCCGGCCCCTCAGGGCCCTGAGTACCGGCGGAGCGACGACAGAGCCGCGCTGAGCCCCGCGGCCACGAGGGCCGGTCCGGGGAGCCCTCACCCCCCCCCGTGAGGTCCCTCACCGCCCCGGTGGCCCCGCGTTACCTGGCGGCAGCGGCTCAGCCGCGGCGGGCGGCGGCGGGGGCGGCCCCGGCCATGTCGGTCAGGTGACGGCGGTCACATGCGGCCGTGCCGCCGCCGCCATGAGTGCGGGGGGGGGCCGGGCCTTGCTCCCCGCCGGACCCCGCGGGGCCGAGCTCCCTCCAGCGGCCGCGGGGGCCGGGGCGGGTGCGCAGGGCCGGGGCCACCGCGGGGCGTGACGCAGCGGCGGCCGTGACGTCACCGTGACGTCAGAGGCGCCCCGGGCTGTCAGCTGGAGCCGGGCGAGCCGCGCTGACGAGGCAGCCGCTCTTAAAGGGGTCTTAATGGCGGACCCCACCGGCGGCAGGTGAGTGCCCGGGAGAGGCTAGTTCAGCCCCGCCGCCCCGGGACCCTGCCGCTCTCTGCCTCCTCGAGGCACCGCACGCTGCGAAAGCCGCCCGACCCCGGTGCACGTGAGCCGAGCCGCGCGCTCCCGCCGCCGCCCGAGCAATGCCGGGCCTCCGGGACCCGCGGGTGCGGCGGTACGCAGGGAACACACGGACACGACAGCCACCGGCGGCCGGAGCGCGCGCGGCCCCTTTAAGGGCGCCGGGGGCTCCCGCCGGGCAGCGCCGCATGGCGCGGCGGCGCGTGGAAGTCACGTGGGTGGGACGTGGCGGCCGCCGATTGGCCGCCCGGCCCCCGCCCGCCGCAATCAGCTGTTACTGGGACGAAGGGCAGGAAACGGCCTTAAAGGGGCACGGCAGCTCAGAGCCTCGCCCCGCCGGGAGGCAGCGGCAGCGCCGGGAGTGCCGGCGGGGCAGTGTTCCTGCTTAGGCCGGGCCGGGCCGCCGCTGCCCTGCGCTGTCCCCCGCCGGCAGGCGCGGCGGGCGCGGCCCCTTTAAAGAAGTTGTCCAGTCATCGCGCGGCGCTGCCAAGTCATCGGGGTCAGCCGAGTTCTCTCGGCCACGCCCCCCGCGCCCGCCCATTGGTGCTCGCGGCGAGCGCTCACTTCTG
>JAGMWU010000020.1:5136587-5181552 GCA_018697195.1 Certhia americana | reverse complement strand
CACCGAGACCCGGCCACAGCCGGGCAGCCCCGGCCCTCAGGCCCCCTGGACTCCCGGCCGGAGCGACGACAGAGCGCAGATGAGCCCCGCGGACCCGAGGGCCGGTCGGGGAGCCTCACACCCCCGTGACGGTCCATCACCGCACCGGTGGAACCCGCGTTACCTGGCCCGGCAGCGGCTCAGCCGGGCGGGCGGCGCGGGGCGGCCCCGGCCAGTCGGTAGGTGACGGCCCGGTCACATGCGGCCGTGCGCCGCAGCCCATGAGTGCGGGGGGGGGGGGCCGGGCCTGCTCCCGCCGGACCCGCGGGGGCCCCGAGCTCCACTCCAGCGGCCGCAGGGGGGCCGGGGCGGCGTGCGCAGGGCGGGGCCACGCGCGGGCCGGTGACGCCAGCGGCGGCTTGCTGAACGTCACCTGTGACGTTCAGAGGGCGCACCGGGCTGTCAGCTGGATGCCGGGCGAGCCGCGCTGACGAGGCAGCGGTCTTAAAGGGGGTCTTTATGGCGGACCCCACCGGCGGCAGCGTGAGCGCCCGGGAGAGGATAGTTCAGCCCCGCCGCACGGGACCCCTGCCGCTCTTGCCTCCTCGAGGCACGCACGCTGCGAAAGCACGCACGCACCGTGAACGTGAGCCCGGCCGCCGCGCGCTCCCGCCGCCGCTCCGAGCCATGCGGGCCTCAGGGACAGGGGGTTGCGGCCGGTAGCAGGGAAAACACAGGACACGACAGCACCGGAGAGAGGGCCGGGATGCGCGCGCAGGCCCCTCTTTAAGGGACGCTCAGGGCGCTCCCGCCGGGCAGCCGCCGCATGGCGCGGGCGCGCGTGAAGTACGTGGGTGGGACCGTGGCGGCCGCGATGGCCCGCACCGGGCCCCCGCCCGCCGCAAATCAGCTGTTACTGGGACGAAGGGCAGGAACGGCCTTAAAGGGGCAACGGCAGCTAAGAGCCTCGCCCGCCGGGCGGCCGCCAGCGCCGGAGTGCAGGCGGGCGGTTCCTGCTTTAGGGCCGGCGGGCCGCACGCTTCCCTGACGCTGTCCCCCGCGGCAGGCGCGGCGGGCGCGGCCCCTTTAAAGAAGTGTCCAGTCATCGCGCGGCGCTGCCAAGTCATCGGGGTCAGCGAGTTCTCTCGGCCACGCCCCCCGCGCCACCGCCCATTGGTGCTGCGGCGAGGCGCTCACTTCTGATTGGTGGGGACTTAGAGCAACTTCTCGGATTGGGGCTGTGTCACCCAGCCCCGGCACAGGGATCTGGCACCGCCCCGGAGGGCGGGCCGGTGCAGCCCGAGCCGTGCCCGAGGCAGCGCCACGCCCGCCCGGGGCACGCAGCAGGGTCGAGCTCTTCGGAGCAGCCGCCATGCCCCCCGCCGCCCCACTCACCCGCTTAAAAATGCCAATCACAGCACCGCGGGGCACGCCGGGAGCGCCAGCCGTCATCTACAACTCCCAGCGTGCCTCGCCGGCGGGGTGGACCCCGTTCGTTCCAAGACAACCGCCGCACCGGCCGGAGGGAGCCAGGCTCTCCCTGGTGGGGTGGGCGGGGCATAGCGCCTTTTCGCCTTACCATTGGATGAGACGCGCGGTTCGCGACGGGTCGCCATTGGCGGGAGCGGACGCAATCGCGTGTGCGGGGGCGGGCGCGGCGCGCGCAGGCGGTGCCGGGCGGTGCATTGGCCCGGGGCAGTGGCCGAGCGGGCGTGGCCGGGGGGCGCTGCTCATGACTAGCCAGCTGATCCCGCCGGACGGAGCCGGCGCGCGGCGGGGGGAGGCCGCTGGCACCGGCACCGGGCACGGCGGGGCGTCACCGGCGGGGCGGCGGCGCCGGCGTGGGCCAAGTGGGCCCGGCCGAGCCGCGCAGGTGGGTCGCCGGTAACCGCCGCTGTGGTCGGGCTGGTAGCTATCGTCGGACCCCGCGCGGCGGCCGACCCGGTTGATCGCGGGGATGAGGGGAACAGTGTGCCCGTTAGGGAAGGTCACTATCCCCGGGGCAGGGCGGCCGGTGGGGGTGCGCGCGGGTGACGTCCTTCGCCGGGCCCCGCGGCGACGCCTGGGCCGCCGGCGTGGCCTCGCCCGGTGTCGGTCATGCGGAGCCCGGGCGGGGCGTTGGGGCACGGGCCCGTTAGGCGTGTTCCCTCGCACGGGGAGTTCCGCAGGTGGGGACGGGCGTGTTAGGCTAGCGAGCTGGCGGCCTCCTACCGCGGACGGGCGGGTTATTGTGCCGTCCTCGATTTGTGGGTGACCTCATCCGTGAGGCCGGACGGTCGACTGGGCAGACTTGACCCGCGGCGCTCCCGCCGTGGCACGGGGAGGGAGCATCCCAGGCAGATGACGGACGGTGAGGGCGGCGGAGATGTCCGGGGGGAGTGGAGGGAGTGAGCTTGGCGCTTTGCCGTGGAGTCAGAGTGGTAGGGTGAGCTGCCTCTCGTTAGGGGGGAGGGGGGAGTTGGTTTTACCGAGAGGAGAGACACTGGGGGAGGGAGGGGGGGTGACCCGGTTATACCGGGAGAGGGGCACGGGCTGGGGGCACAGCGTTTTTTATTAGCGGAGTGAGCTCCCACCGGGGCCCTTCGCAGAGCCGCTGAGGTCTGTCGGTGCTGAGGAGGGTTGGGTGGGAGCCCTGTTACCGACAGGGACCCCCCTCGTCTTCCCCCGGTGCTGGCGGGGGCCCCCGGTGCCGGCGGGGCCGGTGACTTCAGTGGCGGGTGCTGATTCACGGGCCGGCGGGGGTGGAGCAGGGCCGGGACCAGCTCGCTGGAATCCGGACCAGATGTACCCGGCACGCCAGGAATGCTCGGCATCCCCGCCGGGCCCCGCCGCCGCCGTTGCGCCCCGGCCACCGGCCCCGCACCGAAAGCTCCGCAGCACCCACCGGGGTCCGGCCTCCCCCGCTGCCCGTCCGGGCCTGGGGCCAGCCGCGGTCCCCGGTGCCTTTGGGGTGACGCTGGTGGGAGGATGCTGTGATGGGCCCCCCCGGGGGTTTCCCATGTTTCCCGTTGCCATCTGTCCCCCACCGTGCCCGGTTTCCCGGGGGGTTCCCAAAACTCGATCCCCAGCAGCCAAAGCGCCGGGTGTTGTAGAACAGGGATTTTCCCGGGCCGAGGGGAATGCAGCGGGGTCCCACACCAGCCCTGGGGTTGGCATCCTTGCCCTCCAACAAAACGACTCAGAAAAGGGGCTGAGCTGCCCGAAATTCCCCCACCGGTGGCTTGGCAGCAGCCGCCTGACAAAGTGTCTTCCCCGTCAGGAAGCGGCTGGCTCCCGGCCAGGTGGGACCCTGCCAGCGCTGATGGATGCCCGAGGTGAGCCCTGGGAACGCCATCACCCCCACCTGCAGTGGCCTCCCTGCTGCGGCCACCGGGCCCTGCTGGAGCAGGTTGCCTTATCTCTTATTTTCCAGCAGAAATGGCCTTGGATTTCTCTGCCCCTCCGCTCGTGGTTTAGGGCTGGCTGCAGGTGCTGCAGCTCACGCAGCACCCGCTTTGGGAGCGGGGAGGCATGGGGATAGGTGAGGTCAGAGCTGCCTCTGGGATTTTCCTTCGATGGGGGGTATGTCCCTGGGGAGAGGACAGAGCGATAGATCAGTGTTGGCATGAGGGAGAGAAGCTGCTGTGGGTGACAGCTCAGCTCGGCACAGTTCAATCCTGGCTCTGAAATGTGTGTTCCCTTCCCAGGTGTTGCCGTGCCACCCTGCTCCTGGCTAACCAGCACCAGTTCTTCAGTGGCAAGCTTTATGTCCTTCTCCAGTAGCTAAAGCTGCCAGTTGAAGAACTGTTGAATGTAGCCACTCTCTTCTCGTCTCTGGGACCTTGGATGCCAGCCAGAGCCGTGCCCTGAGCGATCGGGATGAGCCACTCTGCAGTGTCCTGTGGACTGGAGGGCTGAGGATGAGTCCACCAGGATGAAGAAAGTCTCCTCGAAGCCTCCAGACAGAGCCTTGGCTGGAGGATTGCCAGGCAGCTGTGCCAGCAGGGCTGTCAAACTGTGTCCCCCCTTCTGTGGGGTGACACTGAACTGGGAGGTGACTAGAGGAGACTGAGAGAAGCATTAAACGTTGTTTTACAACTGTTCAGTTTTAGGGAGTTTCTTGCCTGTGGGTTGCCTGGATCAGGTGGGAATATGGTGGGGGCTGCAGACCATTGGGGGGCCACAGCACCAGAGTTGTGCCCCCAACTGATGCCACTTTGGGGTCTGCCAGTGGAGGGTTGATCTTTCAGGGTTTGTCCTGAGCCAAAGGCTGGGCGTAGCCCACAGGTCTGACCTGCTGCTGAGCTCAGGAGCTGGATTAATCCTGCAACATGCCAGGCAGTGGGATGGAGCCTGGGGAGAGGGCTGTCTCCACACCCACGCTGCCCTGCTGTGGGTCGGGCTGGGTGCGGTGGGGCCGGGCCACTGGGCCAGGGTGACTCAGGGCCGAGTCACTCACAGCTCTGGACGGCTGTTCCCGGAACCTCTGACCCCAGGAGGCCCCGCAGCAGTGCCAGGATTCCAGGTATTTTGGAGCTAGCACCACTCAGTGGGGCTGTGGTGAACTTTATTGGGCTCTTCCATGCTCCAGGCTCTGGCTTGTTGGTGAACAGAAACAGAAGATTGCCCTGGAAGAACTTGGAAGCTTCTCTCCAGGGTTGAAGAAGCCTCTGCCTTGCACTGAGTGAGGGGAGTTCCATGAGCCCAGGAAGGACTTCAGGGAGCCTCTGCACCCCAGGCTTTCCCACAGAACTGTTGGGACCACCAGCTCCCAGGCGTCCTTGGTGAATGGGAATCAGGGGAGTGTCCAGGCATTGCTGCTCAGGGCCTGCCAGGAAGAGCACAGCTCATCCCAACTCCGAGGGCGGGCAGGGAGGAACAGCCCTGTGCTGAAATGTCTGCACAATCTCAACTTAATCTGCCTGCCCAGGCTCCAGCTGCCCAAGGCAGGGCTGCTCCCAAACTTTGGCACCCAGCAAAGCACAGAAAGTGGCCTGGTGTCTATTAAGTGGTAGAAGCAGAATAAGTCTCTTGTCCTGGGGTCTTTCCTTCTTACGTAAAGCTGCTGTGCTTGGTGTGTTCTTGCTGATGGTTACAAGAAGCTGAGTTTCTTTGGGGTGGTTGTCACCCAGAGGGCGTGGGACTGCTGAACACCCTTGGATCAGTTCCTCCAGCTTGAGGCAGAGCCCATCTCTTCCACCACAGCTGCCCTGCTGCAAGTCCATGCAAAACAGCTGGCACCTGCTCAGTGCCCGACACATCCTGGAGTGCATTGAGGGGCAGAAAGTCATGGTGGGGTGGGTGGAGGGTGCCTGAGGGCAGGGAGGAGCAGCTCCTGGGCCATGCTCCCTCTCTTCTGCAGCACAGATTGATCTGTATGAGAGCTGTGTGCTCAGTGTGCCTCACAAATCTCCATGTCATGAAGCAGCAACCTGTGCTGCTGAAACCCAGCTCTTTCCTGGGTGAAATGTGGCTCTCTCGGAGCAAAGAGTTGCCCTGAGCAGAAGCACCAAACCCATGGGGTCAGGAAACGCAAAACATATTTCAGGTTAAAGTTATGTGTGAGGTGCCAGAGGACAAGTTTGGGTGTTTAACACAAAACCAGCACTGCTGTATCTCACCTGCTGAGCAGAGGGCTCAGGCTCTGGATATCCTGCACTTCATGTCAAACCAGACAGGATTTGTGCTGTCACTGAATGTCCCTGTGGGAACTTGCCTGACTCCTGGGACTTACCCCTCCTCCTGCATAGCCCCATGTGACTGGTGAGTAAGTGCGAGGTTTCCTGTAGAAAGCATAGCCTTGCTCACTATTGCCTTGCAAAAAATCTAGTAACTCCTTCCTCTAGCATCTGACCAACCTCCTCCAAGCACCCAGCATGCAGGGACACAGCTGGAAAGGCTGGGTCTGGGGTTTCTCTGCCAGAGACTGGCTGCTCGCTGCGGCAGCTAATACAATATTCGAGATAGCAGTGACACTGCCAGCAGGTGCTGCTGGCTCAGAGGTCAGGTGGCATCCTTCTGTCCTTAGGGGCAGAGTATTCTGTGCAAATTCCAGCACACAGCCCACCTCGTTCCCTGCTGGGAGAGCAGCTTGTCTCGGTCACAACTCCCCTTGCTGGGAAAATGTGTTTTTGCAAAGGAGAAGGTCAGCGTGACCGGTGTGCTAAATGAGAGCTCTCTGCCAACAGGGAAGGAACAGGAGGAGCTGGGGTATCTCTGCCTGGTGCATCTGTGCATGTGTGCAGCTGGCTGCTGCCAGCTCAGACCCTCAGCTGAGCCCCAGACCATGGGCATCCTCCTGTCATCCAGCACAGCAGAACACCAGCTCCGCTGAGCTTTGCCCAGCACAAGTGGACAGCCAAAGGCTGTCTGCAAACACAAAATGCAGGTGCTGGGTTCAGCTTTGCTGATGGTTTTATTTCTCCGGGGTGGGAGGATGTGAAGCTGTTAACACTCAGTTGTGAGCCCCTCACAAGGGGCACATACCAAGCTTAGTTTTGTGCCAGCTTGGTGATGTTGCCAATGTCACAGGCCCTGAAAAAAAGAGGTAGGTTGGGGATTTGCAGTGACTCCTCTTGGTTTTGTGTCTCTCAGTGGCTCTGCTGACTTGGAGAACAGCACAGAGCCACCCACCAGCTCAGTCAGGTTGTCACTTACTCTGCTTCTTCTTTGGAGATTTGTTTCCCCAAGTACAAAACTTCTGCAATCAGAGACACCATGGGGTCACAGTTCAGGCTGGCAGCTGCAGTCACATGGTCATCCCTGGAAGGGAAAGAGGAAGAATGTGAATCTTCTCAGTGTACATAGCTCAGCACAGCAGCATCCCCATGCCACAGCGGCCAGGGAGCAGCTGTGTTTCAGAGGCAGGGTGGCTGGTGCTGCAGGATGCACAGGGATTTGTGGCAGATTGCCTGGCACTGCTGGGAGCTGGGCACTGAGCCTGGGAGCAGTGGGGCAGAGGGAGAGATGTGTCCCAGGCTTTCTGCCCAGCTGGTGTCATCATTTGAGTTCATTCTCTTCTCCTTCCCTGCCCTGCTTTGGTTTTCTCTGGTTCAGCAGCCAGAAGCTGCCTTTAGTGCACAGCCAGGAGATGTGAAGCTTTTGTGGGATCTCTGCAGGCTGTAAGAGAGAGGACTGTGCCCTGTTTCCAGGGCATGGACTGGCCATGGATTCACTCACCTGATGTAAAAGATCAGGAATTTCTTTTGCTCCAGGCTGCCCTTCACAACAGTGTCAGTGTATCCCTTCCCACAGCCTGTGAGAGAGAGCCTGCTCAGGAAGAAGACGTGGCACAGCAGTTGCCACCCCTCCCACCTCAGAGCCAGTGTGGGTAGGGACAGAGGGGACAGTGACTGGGGCTGGGACAGGGCTAGGGAGCAGACATGAAGGCCTTGAACAAGCAGAACTGACTTTGAGCCTCTCCTTGGTTTGGAGAGGGAAGTTCTTCCTCTGCGACCTCTAAGGCACTGGAGAACAGCAAAGAACAAGAGCTCTGGGTGACCTCCAGGCCCAGGGCTCAAACTCACCATGGCAGCCAGTCCAGAGTCTGAGCTGCTTCAGGTGAACTCTGCAACCACAGTATGTTTACAAACCCCAGACCCAGAAGAAGTTCTGTTCCCCTTTCTCTGGCCCTTCCTACCTGCATAGCGGATGCTTTTCCCAAGCAATGTTGTCCAGAAGTAAGGAACAGTGTGCAACTCCTTCCCTCTCTTCAGCATGTTTAAAGCAGCACAGTGACCTGGGATGAACCAACACAGGGAATATTTCTCTTGCAAGTCTTTAGAAATGGTTCCCCGTATTTCCTGCTGCCCCTTCTGTCCCATTCCCCTCTCTAAAGGAGCTGGAAGGTGACGTGGCTGTGTCCTCACCATGGGCTTCAGCCACTTGTTGGTGGCGGATACTGGACCTGTCCCCATCGAGCAGTGCTACCGGGAAGGTGACCACATCCCCCGCAGCAAAGACATTCGGGATGTTGGTTTGCATGTGCTAATGAGACAAAAAGCAATTAGTGCAGTGATGAGAGGGAAGGGATGGGCTGTGAGCTGGGATACTCAGCTGGCACTCACCAGATTCACCAGGATGGCACCTTTGTCATCTCTGGCAATGGAGGTGCCCTTCAGAAACGCTGAGTTTGGGGTTGACCCTGTGGGGAGAGCAGCAGGGATGCAATGCAGCAAAGGTTTGCAGGGACAGGGAGAAAATTTGGCCTCATAGTTCCTGTCCCTGCTTGGAGCAGAGCACTTGGAGCAGTGACCTGTGCTTGGGCAGGTGCTGAGCCAGTACAGGGGCAATAAAACCAGGGCCTAGGACACAGCACGCTCTGGTAATGCAGCAGGGACCTGTGGAGCACAGCCACAGGCACAGCAAGAGTGTAACCAGCTCCTTTCCTCCTGCCAAGCGTGTGCTCATGGGCTGCTGACTTTTCCAGGTGTTTGGGGCCAAGGGGAAGTGCTGGATGATAACAGAGAGGGAAAGAGACTGCAGGGAATTGTGTCCTGAACACGAACTGTGATGCCCTGGGCCTGCTGGATGTTCTACCCATTCCCAAAGCTGCCTCCATCTCCCAGCTGGGATGTTTTACCTATTCCCACCACTACCACATCTGCAGGGAGATTCTCTCCGTTGGCAAGAACAGCCTCTGTGACCTAGGAAAGAAGGCAGGATCATTAATAAAGAGTTAAAACCTCTGTCCTAATTCCCCCTGCCTCCCTGCTGCTTTGCTCTTTGCTGTCTTTTTTTCTTCCACACATTTGGATCACCTTGTCCAACTAATGTGTGTTGCTGAGAATGTAAAAGAAAATCATGCTGCTGTCCCTGGGATGGGAACACTTACTGGTGCCCTTTGAGCCCAGAGCTGTGCTCAGTGAAAAGGAAGGGAGGGTCTAGACATGGGAGAGGAAAGCCTGATGTAGGCACTGAGTTATACCTCAACTTGGGCCTTTTTCCCCTAAAATTAGCAGTTCAGGGATCACAAAGGCATGACTGACCTTTCCATCCTTTCCTTTCAGCTCACAGAGTTCTGTTTTCATGTGGAACTTCACCCCTTTATTTTGCAGCATCTGAAAAGGACTGGTTTGAGTATTCATTAGGAAATTCCAGGCTATAAAAACAGCTGTACCCAGCCAAAAGCCAGGCAGGCAGCTCTGCTGCTGCTCCCAGCCTGCAGGGAGGTTCCATTTGTGTCCTTGGCTGATGCAGGCAGCCTGGAAGCCTGGCTTTTCTCTGCAGTCCTGGTCAAGACTGGTGTGTGAGGTGGGTTTGGGATGAAGAATTGATGTGTGTGGGGGGGAGGACTGGGACCAGCCGTGTGTGCAGAGCTCGTGGGTGAGGACAGAGGCTGGGCATGCAGAGTTATGACTCAGCACAGGGGTGAGGTTTCCTGGACTGATGTGGATCCCTGGGCTGCTTGGATATCGTGTGTTCTCCATCCCAGAAAACAGCCCCAGGTTTTCCTAACCTTCATGGCAACACCTCCAACCTGAGGACCCAGGGCATGCTGGAAGGGGAACTCCTCTCTCTCCACCACTGAGATGGTTCCAGCCTTGTCTGAGAGGAAGGCAGCCACCTCCATTCCTGCAAGGAAGAGGCATGCCCAAGGTAAGGCTGCTGCAAGCATGAACCTGCACCTTTGGAAACCTTCTCCCCTTCCAGGGGAACAAATCTGATGTGCTGCCAGTGCTGAACTGCTTTGCTATGCATTTCTGGGCTGAGGTATTTAGCTCCCCCCCGTTCTTTGTTCTCATGCACACAGACCTGGATATTAGGACATGCAAAGAATAGCTCCTGGTTATGTACAAAATAACTCCTTTTCTGTGCCTTAGCCCCTTGCTTTCCCAATGCTTCTGGGGAATCCAGCTCCTCTGGAGGACAGTGACCTTTTCATAAGGCTCATTTCCCTCTGTCCATGTGTAGCAATTGTTTATAGCTCTCAAAGTTTCTGGCTATCAGAGGAAAGAATGAGTGTGTGCTGTGTAACATACACCCCCAGCAGCTCCAGGGCTCCAGGGAGGATCCCAGCCGGGTAGAAAAGGAACCTCCCTTCCCTGAGGGCCTCTAGTTAATGTGCACATGCAACAGAAGAGGGTTTGAAGGCTCTCACTGATGGTTTGACACCCGCTGCTCCAGCCTCGTACCTATGAATGAAGCTCCTACAATCACCAGATTCTTCCCAGTTGCCAGCTCCAAGATCTTGCTGGACTCTTCTGGGGTTTGGAGTGTGCAAACATTCTGCAGCTCTGCGCCTGGGACTTTGAGGAAACCAGAGCTGAAAGAGAGAGAACCCAGATGCATTTCATGATATAAATTAAACAGAAAGAATGAGAAGGGAGCACAAACCCACGACTGTGTCATTCCATTCTGCCCTTTCATCTCATTTCCTACCTCCACCTCTACATCCCAGTGTTGCCCTGCCTAAAATCCCGTGTGTGGCAAAGGCTTTGTGCACTCACTGGCTGCCTGTTGCAATGAGCAGCTGCTGGTACTTCTGAGAGGACCCATCCATGAAGTGAACCTTCTGCTTCTGGAAATCCACTGACACTGCCTGCAGGAGCACGGGGGCACACATCAGACAGGTACCTCTGATCCACTCTCTGTCCTGCCTGTGCCTGTGTGCCTTGTTTCTGGGCACTCAAGTGAGATGAGGGGTGCTGGGGTCCTCTCTTCCACAGGTCCATCCATGGTTGCACAGATCAGTGTTACACCCTGCCCATGGTAGGAACAGGATCACCCACTGAGGGCTGAGCTCTGCTGCTCTGGTACCTCTTTCTCTGTCCAGAGCTCTATGCCCTGAGCCTCAAGGAATTCAGGTTTCCTCAGGTAGAAATCCTCAGCTTTCAAGTTCATTTCCTAGAAACAGAAAAAAAATACGAAATGAAGCACTTCTTAGAGGCAGCAATTCTCCTGAAGTGTTTCTTGTGGAGTCAGTTTGTAAAATAGCTGAATTTTACATTAGTGAATCACAGTTCCCTACAGGGCCCCATCCCCATCATCTTGTGCCCACCTCAGAAAAATCATCAAACTTTAGTGGGGAGAACTCAATAGAGGAAGAAGAAAACATCAGCTTATGTTGACTGTGATCTAAGACTTTCTGGGAGGAAAGAGATGTTTTCCTGGAAATAACACCCCTATTCCTTTTGCATGCCTCAGCACTCCTGCTTTGCTTTTTCACTCCATTGCTCCTGGCCCTGAGTGTGGCCCATGTCACACATGGTGCCCAGGCACAGCCCTGCCCTTGTCACACACAAACCTTGCTCAGTTTGGACTTGTCATAGGGAACATGTTTCTCATTGGTGGCCATGATGATCCTGCCAGTGAATCCCTCCTGGCGAAGAGTCTCTGCACACACCAGGGCAGCCACACCTACAAGAGATGCTCATCTCAGCCCTCTGGCACGTCACTGAGGAGGAGGAGGAGCAGGTCAGTCCTCCCTGGAGAGGAGAGTGGCAGCTCACAGTGTGTGTGGAGGGGGCAGAGCTCAGATCCCTTCACTGACCTCCCCCCAGCAGCAGCATCGTGTTCCTGTTGAGGAGACACCTCCTGCTTGTGTCCTTCACCCTCAGGCTGCTTTCCAGGTCCTGCAACAAAATGTAAAAGGCTCAAGTCACACGCAGCCCAAGGCACTGCCTGTGCTCAGTGACAGCAGGTAAGGTCAGTACCTTCTTTTTTGCTGTAATAAACACCTTTCCATCTTCCACTGTTACCTGAAGGAGGGAAAGGAGAGGGGTTTTAAGTGCTGCATTCATGAGGTTGTGGTAGGAGCTCTCCTGGGAGATCCTTGTCCAGTGTGCCATCTGTCTCTGACTCTGATCTTGGAAGTCACATGATGCTGAGGAGCTCATGAGCTTTTCTCCTCAGCCTAAGAGCACTGAGGAAGAGCTCTAAATCCTCTTTTTCTTTCCAAAAGCACTTGTGCTGGCTCTGAGGAATACCAGGATCTATGGCATCACCTTCGATTGAAAGGAGCTTTAGGGCAGGGAGTTACATAATCCCAAGAAATCATCCCAAGAATCATCCCTTGTGTTGAAGCTCTGAGTGACAGAGCTGTGGTCAGAGCAGGGGGCTTGTGAGAGAGGATGAATGTGAGAGGCACCCAGATGGGAAGACAAGAAGTCACCTTAAAGCAGGAGATAGAGTCCAGGGCAGGGTATTCCTCAATGTCTCCTGTCCTGATGTTAAAGCAGGCCCCGTGCCAGGGGCAACGCAGCCTCTCCCCTCTCAAGACCCCTGCAAGAGACACCCCCCCCAGCTGGGCAGTGAGAACCAACCTCCCCAAGGTGGTTTTTTCCCTCTGCCCTGAGCCAGGATTACCTTTGCTCAGCGGGGCACCGTAGTGGGGACATTTGCTGCCTAGAGCACGGAATTCCTTCCTGTTCCTCACCAGCAGCACTGGGTAGCCAGCCACCATCACCTCCAGGAGCCTGGGGGAGAGGTGCAGAGGTGGGCACAGAACCTCCTAAATCCCCACCATCACCCCCAGGTACTCACTGTCCATCCCCAACGTCGTCCTCCCTGCAGACCTCTTCAGTGATGGTGTCATCGCTGTCCATGCTGGTGGCTGCTAGGAGCTGCTCAGTATCAGGTTCTCAAAGGGTCCCAAATGTCTGATGAAGCAACAAAATTACTTTCAACTGGTGGAAAACATCCCTTTTTTAACTTTGTGTCCAACCCCAACACCCATACCTCTGCCCTTTTCTCCTCTGTATTAACCCACTTCTCTTCTCCAGCCCTGTGTCCCACTAAACTCAACTGCAGCGCAGGGTGAGGGAGCAGCTGTGATTAATGGCTCTTGTAAACAAATACAATTATTTATGGGGAGGTGCTGCTGCCACAGCCCATGTCTCCCTCAAATTGGGTCTAA
The DNA here is from genome assembly GCA_018697195.1 of Certhia americana. NCBI lineage: Eukaryota > Metazoa > Chordata > Aves > Passeriformes > Certhiidae > Certhia > Certhia americana. The sequence continues at coordinate 5,168,738 of JAGMWU010000020.1, read as the reverse complement.
AGAGATGCTTCAGCCTCTTCAAAGCCTCTCCAACATTTGTGCAGAGATATTATTCATAGTAATTACTGTGAAAGCACTAATCCCCGTCCAAAATGCCTCCTGGGCTAGAAAACAGCCAACCCCCTTGGTCCTCAGTGCTCTCCCTGCCTTAGCAGTCATTGAGAAGCTGATTAGGAATCTCTCTCTCTATTTTGAAGAGAATAAAAAGCAAGAAATGGAGCAGGGAAAGCCACTCAAGGCAGGTTTCAGTGCAGGGTGGTGACTTGCTCCTGCAAATCCCTCCTGCACTGCTTCCCTAATCCCAGGTCCTTTAAGAGAAGCATTGGTGGGTACTCACCTGGTCCTGCTAGGGGGGTTCAGGCACCTGTCCCCCACGTCAGAGAGCCACCACTGCTTCTGTCTGTGACTTTCTCCTGTGAGGTGGCACCCTGGTGTCTCACCACAAGTGCTCTGCCCGCTGCCAGCCCACCCACGGCTGGTGATGCTCTCCCCGAGTTGCACAAGGTTCCTGTCCATCAAGAGATGCAGCTCCTGGAAGCAGCCTGCCTGCCAGGGAGTTTTATCTGATTTCTGCAACTGGCCTGGGCCTAATTAAGGGTATTTTTCTGGGGTTTAGAGTTGCAAAAGAGTTGAGGGCACATAGGAATTATAGCACAGGTGTGGTGGAAAGATGGGGTGCGTCATGAGCAGTGCGACCAGAAACTCAAGGGGTTTCAGTGATATCCATGGTCCCTTCCCACTGCCTCTTTTCCTGGTGGAAAGCACTCCAGCTCAATACAAGGTATTTTTGCAGCACTTTGGAATGATATTGCTACTTTTTATATATTTCAACAGCATTCAAAATTCTTTAACTGGATCTTTTGGTAGGATTTTTCTGCATTGATTATAAGGAACGTGAAGTTTTCAGCAGCTCTGCATGTGCCTTACACCCCAGCTCTGCTCCTGGTTCAGTCACCGATGTCCAGGCACATGATCCCATCATCCCTTGGCCCGTGAAGGATGGCATGGAGCACGGTGCTTCTTCTGGGCTATTTTTACAACAAAGTGGGAGTTGCAAAAATCCGGGAGTAACACCTACACTGTTGGTGTCTCCTCTTGTTCTTATCTCTATTTCACAGTCAATATGTTTCACAACTTAAAATATGCCTCAAAAAATTAAGGGGGGAAAAGTTACCAACAGCGTGCTTCCATTATCTCCCTTGCAGAACAGGAGATCCACGGGGATCAGCTCCCTGCCAGCAGCACGTTCCCAAATCCAGCAGCAGGGGGGATAAAAATCCTCTGGTGGGTATGACCCGGAGAAGAAGGCACGTGCAGGACACCGGATAAGTGCAGGTTGGATTATTTGGGAAGTATTTCAATTCATGGAACCTTCCAATCCATGAGCACCCCTTCCTTCAAAGCAGGATACCGAGACACTGCCGCGTCCGGACAATCCCGGCCCACGGGCTCTGCACACCCACAATAGGCACAGGAATGAGGGATTTTCTTAGAGCACCAATGAGCAGCTTCTGGGCTCTGCCCTCCTGGCCAGGAGCCTGAATGTGAAGCAATTTGGCTGCCAAACGTCCGTATTTAAACTCTCTGTAATTATTCCCCAGAAGCTCGTTCCCACGTGGAGGAGCAGCAGCCCTCGCGGAGCGTTCTCTGACTCAGCAGAAATCGCTGGAAAACGTTTGCTCCCGGATGGAAATCTGCAGTGAACAGACAAAGGGACAGGCACAGAGGTGTGCAGCTTTGGGATGAGGCAGGTGGAGCTTGATCCTGTGCAGGGACATTTGCACTGCAGGGCTGAGCAGCAGATTCGGCTGCTGGATGCTGCTGGATGCAGCTTAGCACCCAGGAAAGGCTTTTGTAAAGTGCAAAGGAAAGGGCAAAACAAAATGCCTGACAGAGGCAAAGATGATAAAATGGATATTAAAAAGGTGATAGACAAAGGATATAAAGTGGAAAAGGGCTTTGGATGTCAGAGAGAAGGTGGAGGTTGGTTGCAGGGATGTTAGTGTGTGTCAGGAACACACAATATGCCCTCGAGGGACTCGGATGGGATTGGAGGCAGATTTTCAGAAGTTGCCCTGTGAACATCTTCTGGCCCTTTTTAGGTAAACCAGAGGTGGTTACTCAGAGGGTTTTAGACCTTGGCTTATAACACAAATCAAGATTAATCACAGGAAGGAAGAGAGGAAAAGGAAGTGGTGCCCTCAACCACAAACAGAGCCCAGGTGGGCATCAGACATCTCCGAGCAGATCTGCCACCCACGTTGGTGCTGACTCACACGAGGTGCTGGGCTGACCTTGGATTTTATTAGATACCTTCACTTCTGCTGTGTCTCCCCAGTGCTGCTGGCCCTCCAGAAAACTCAAGTTTAGAGGCAAGGATTTAAAGGGTGTAACTTTCCTGCCCTTAAGTTCCCACCACCATCAGCTGGAGTAGCACATTTTTTCATGCCATGGCTGTGTGGATTCATCTTTTTCCCCCCCTTTTCCCAGCTCTCCCAGCTCAGGGCCCTTCCCTGCTCTACCAGACCCACTGATTTTAACAAGCAGCACCCACAGAGTCAAATCATAGGAAAACTGCTCAGGCTGCAGGAAGAGGAAGTGAGGTGAAACCCGCAGCAGAGCAGAAGTGATTAATGGGACACTGCTCTCAGAACAGCTTGGTTTGTGATATTAATAACAAGAGAATTCAGGAGGGAACCTAACCTGTTCCAAGCTGCGGAGCCGGCAGCAGCAGGAGATGCAGTGGGGAAGCTCCTGTGCCTGGATTTGTGAAACAGAAGGAATTGAGTGGGCTCAGAGGGTGTGATGCTGAACTGGGTGTAGGGGCTGGGATGTGCTTTCACCTTGGAGGACTCATTTTTAACCTGTCTGAAATGCAAAAAACCCCCATGTAGTCATAAATGCATCATGATGTAATCATAAAGCACATGCATATTCATCAAAAATTACTTCAGCTTGAGACTGGTGAATTAAACAGGGGAAAAAAATGTTTATCCCACAAGGGAAGAAGACGAGGAAAAGGAAATATTTAGTGGGAATGAATTTGCTTACGGGGTAAGAATAATTATATGTGGCATTTCACATTTTCTTCCTAAGCATTCATGTCTGGTGATGGTGAGAGATGGGATACAGGCCTGGCAGACACCTGGCACAATTTCACAGTGAACTCTGGGGAAGGAAAGAAGGAACCTGAAACCTCACTAATAACAGCACATAAAGAGTTCAGAAAGTTGAAATATTTGGGGCATGGCAGCTGCTGAAAGCAGAGGAGACCTGCCCATGCTGCTGTGCTTGAAGGGGATTTGCCACTCCATGGAATTGTGTTTATCCCGTGGCATACCTGTGCAGCTGGAGTGAGGAGATAGCACATCCTTTGTGCCACTGGTTCCTGACAGCTGCTCCAGCCCAAGGCATTGAGAAAAAGCTGAGTCTGCAGCATCCTTAGGGACACTCTGCTGTCAACACAGGTTTCTCCAACAAGTCCCTTGTGCCAAGTCTTGAGGAAAAAAAAAATATCCTTCTAGTCCTGGGAAAAAAGAAGAAGACCAAAGGAAGAGCATCCAGATCAACCTGCCCTGGGGTCATTTATCATGTGGGCAAAGCAGGCTCTGCCTGGGTGGATTGGGAACATTCCCACATGCCAGGCTGCAGAAGGAAGCTGCTGTGCCCAGTCTGCAGCTGGTATCTGGCATCAGAACATGCTGGTTCTGTGAAGCTCCCGGGAGACATGGTATTCCAGGAATGATCTCAGGCAGGATGAGCAGCCTGGGTACCAGAACACCGGCAGGGCTGGTCAAAACACTGTGGGGTGGAAGGAAAACCCTTCCCTCAGGAGTGAGAGCTTGCAGACCTGGGCAGGGTAAATGGGCAGGCTGTGGTGCAAACACAGATGATTTCCTCTGCCAGGTGAGTTCAAGTCCTGAGGTCAGTGGCAAAGTGCTGCACATTTTGCTATTTCTTGTCTTAAATTCTGGAGCTGCTCACCACACTAACAGAGACTGAAATCCCTTTCTCCTGTGCCCACAGCAAATTCTACCTTTGAATACTGGAGAATATCTAGCTTCCACATCAGGAAGGTGTTCCTGGCTGGAAGGGGTGGATGCTGAAGTTTGAATTGATTTCAGCTCTCTCCACAACTGCCTCTGCAATGCCTGGGCATGCTTTGCCATGCAGAACCTGCATTTTTCACAGTAGATCCTTTCATAAGTGTGGAGTTCCAGACTTCCTGAATGGAGATGTGGATATATAAAGCATTCCTACATCATCTGACTTCTTATGGCCTAAGCAGACAGAGCGGTGACACAGTTTAGAGAGGGATGGAGACAACAGCTAATTAAAGTTTGGAAACCAAGCTGCTTGATTTGTTTTGAGCTCTTGGACTCTTCAGATTACTTAGGTGTGAGCCAGGTCTGGTATTAGGTGAGCAGATGGGTTTTACGACTCTCTGGATGCAGAGAGACAGATTAAGGGAAGGAAGCTTTGCAAAAACAGGAGCATGACTTGTGCCTGGCTCCCACATCTGTTGGCTCTGGAGAGTCCTCTGTGGCATTTGGGAGCAGAGTGGGCTCCTCCTTAAGTAAGGGATGGTGGAAGTGCAAAAGCACATCCAAACCCCCACCCGGGAGTAGCTGGGGAGCACCTGGTGGGGACAGAGTTCAGCTAGCAGAATTCCTGTGGTGGATTATCCCTGAACTGACAGCTTTTTATTGTGGAATATGGGTTGTGTCTTAGATGTGCTGCAGAGAAACTCCAGCCTGGGCAAGGGAGACAAAAACGATTGTCTAGCTATTGAATAAAATTCTGTACCCTCGATTTACACCCCGACTGCTGCTGGAAAGCCCCTACTATGGGATTAACTGTGGTGCCTGTGGCATTATGGGATGGACCTGGGCACGTCCTCGCTGCTATCTGCAAGGAGTGCCCGGCCCTGCTGGGAGCAGGCACCGACAGCCACCCGGCACCAGGCTGAGCTGCCTCCCCGCAGAAAATGAGGTCGTTTGGGGACAGTCGGAAAACTTCTGGAAATCTGGGTGAAAAAGGCAGTATCTCCAAATAAGGTGGGAATGAGGAATCCCATCGGGTCGGGTTCCCAGTTCTCCAGCGGGTGTGCAGGGACCTCTTGTGGCAGCTGCGCCCGAGAGCTCCCGTCCCCGCTTTTCCGCTCGGGTTCTTTTGGGACAAGCCTGGCCCCCGAGCCTGTGGCGTGTGGTTGAATATTTGGCCTGATCTGGTGTCAAGGGACTTGTTTGCAACTGGGTTTGGAAGTCTCCGGTTCCAAAACCGCCCCCGGTTAATGCCATTGCTGCAGAGGAAGGAAGACGAGGAGAAAAGGCTGGAATCGGGGTTGTAAGAAACTACGGCTCAATGGGAAAATGTCCTGGTAAAATGAAATAAAATCTGGGATAAAACGACCTAAAAAGTAGTTTATATGTAACTGTTGGTAATGCTGTAGCAATGGGAGCAAAGTCCTTGAACCAGAGGCTCAATTAATCGCGGCTTAAATTCCTCCCATGCAGAAGTGGTAGGTAAAAGCTCTCCAGCCTCCAGAAACATTTTAACTATTCCTGTCCCCGAGCCCGGCTGAATGTTCATCTTTAGGATAAACACACCACAAACGCAGGAGACCCTGGGGAAACGGGGCTGGACTTGCAGGCATTCCACAGTCCGGGATTTTCCCTGCAGGCAGGTGAAGGGCAGAGCTGTCACCAGGGAAAGGGGCAGTCAAGATTTTTTGAGGCTAAAACACCGCAGATGACTTCTCATTCGGAAACCGGCTCAGTGCAATTTTATACTCAATTAATTGTTAAATGATTTCTCTCCTCAGCGCCCTGAGCAGCCCAGCACGTCTCCAAGGCATGTCTCTCTTTCCCCAGCACATCTTATGCTGAACAAAAATGTCTTTGCATTTGGTCTTCTCAGTAACAGAATAGCCTGTGTGATCCTTCCAGTCCTAATAACGAGATTATTTTAAATCCCCTGAGCACTCAGGGCTGCCTATTACTTCAGGCAGTGTCTCCCTGCCACGTAACTGTTATGAAAGTACATTGTCTTGCCTGGCTTTTAAGCAAATTTGTGCAGCATGAACAGATGCTTTTCTACCAGTTAAGACTATCACAGAAACACAGAATCGTTTAGGTCGGAAAAGAACCTCACCCGTCTCCCAATTTGATTTAATCACTCAGCGTTCTTTCCATCAGTGTGTATTTGATGGTTTTGTGCCCGTCACCCCAAAGCCAGGACAGTAACTAAGAGCTCCACACGCTTCTGTTTCAGAGAAGAGGAAGCAAGAGATTTCATCCAAAATTAATACCTCAAAGGAGAGGTGGAGTTTGACATTAATCGGTGTGTACACGGTGACTCAGCCCGGCGGCAGAAGGGGAAACGAGGGCTGTGCAGCAGCTTCTGCTGGAGACATCAAAAAGCAACAAGGGAGCGATCAAATGACGGGAAGCTGGCAAAGCAGCCCCGTTGTAGGGTAGAACTGAAATTGGCTTTGTGAATTTCCACAACCTCCAGACAGCAGAGCTGGGGTATCCCAAACATCGGGGAGCTCCTCTAGGGACCCGACAGGGGGATGAGGGATAACAGTACTGTGGGCAGCGCGTTTTTAGGCAAGGCAATCAGATCTTTTGATGTGCGATCAGTCCCGATGGTGTGGTCTGGGTGGGATCCTGACCCGGGGTGAGCGGCGGCTTGGAGAGCCCCTACCGAAGGAAACAATGACGGTGACGGGCATCACCTGCCGGGGATGCTTTGGGGTGAAGGACCACCGGCCGCAGCACCTCATTACTGAGGCGTTCGGCCACCGGGGCCACCAAGGTGGAGGAGGAACCTCCGGGGAACGAGGGAAGTGCTCCCAGACCCCGCACAGCGATGGGACACGCGTTCCCCGCTCCGTGCCACGCTCTCAGCCGCTTCTGCCGTGCGATACCGGGGAAGGCGGATACATCCCCGGGGGCTCAATTCCCCTTCTCCCGTTCCCTCTGTCCCACGCCCCGACGGGAAGCGCTGCCGCTGCGTGTCCGCACCCCTGCGCTGGGGGATGCGGGAACTGCCAGCGCCAGCAGCGGGGCGGTACCCGGCCCTTCCCCTCGGGGGTGATGCTCGCTGTGCCCCCGCCCGAGCCACGCGCATCGCGGCCGGGGCAGGGCGGTGCCGGTGTCCGGGGCGGTGCCGGTGCCCGGGGCGGTGCCGGTGCCCAGGGCGGGTCCCGGGGCTGGGCGAGGCGGAGCCCGTCGGGCAGAGAGGCCGGTCCCATGGGAGCCCGGCGGGCCGGTGGATGCCCATGGCTTTCAGCCCGGGGCTGCTGGTGGTGGCCGGTTCCTTCGCCGCTTTCCGCCTGCTGAACCGGGGGCTGGAGCGGCTCGTGCCGCCGCCGCCCTCGGCCCGGCGCAACCGCTGGAAGTGGCGCAACATCTGGACATCGCTGGCACACAGCGTGCTCAGCGGCGGCGGGGCGCTGGCCGGGTGAGCGACACCGCGGGGCTCCGCAGGGACACCGGGCTGCCGGGGGGACCGGGACACAGGGAGAGAATGGGGACATCGAGGGACCTCGAACGGGAACCTGCGGCCAAGGGGGCACTAAAGGAAATGGGGGTGATGGGGACCCTCTGCAGATGGGAGGACACTGAGAGAGGGAGGAATGTCCGAGGGACAGGGAGGCACCAGGGGATGGGGAGACTCCAGGGCAAACAGGAGGACAGGGGTGGCTGCGGGTGGAGCAGGGCAACGGGAGGTCTCCGGCGAGGGTCGGCAGCACCAGGTGGGTACTGAGGACACCGGGAAGGAAACGGGGAACCGGAGGCACTGCCCCACACTCACAACCTCTCTCCCTGCAGATTCTACCTCCACCCCGAGCTGTCCAACGACCTGGTGGGCACACACCCGCCCGGGGCGCACAGCCTGGTCGCCGTGTCTGTAGGTGAGGTGTGACGATGGATTGTCCCCTGTTTTGTCCCTCGGGGGGTCTTCACGGGCTCGTCGGTGCCTGACACCCGCCCCTCGAGCCATGTCGCGATGTCTCAGGCACCTCAAACAATCGCCCTATTCTTGGCAAAGGACAGTGGCTCCTTTCTGTCCCACGGCACCCGCAGCCAGGAGGTACTGGGCACCGGGCTGCCCTCCACCGTCCTCGGGGGGAGCCGGGGCTTGCGGTGTCCCAAAAGTGCCCACATGGTGTTGGTGGAGTTAGTTGGTGCCTCTTCCTTACAGAGTGATTGCAAGAGGGACCCAAACCACACTAATTTCCTTCTTTTTGCCGTGTGTGGCTCCCCACCCACACAGATGTGACCATCACTTCCCTGGGGTGGGCTGCCCACTGCCAGGGTGGGCACCCAGTCGGGTGCAGAGCCCGCTGGGGTGGGGGGGATTTGTTGGCACAGCCTTTCCTGATCCCCTTTTTGTTCATGGACTCGATCCCAGGCTATTTCCTCGAAGACTTTGTGGACATGTTGTGCAATCAGAAACTTCATCAGTCCTGGGAGCTGCTCTTCCATCACTCTGTGGTGAGTGCACCAGCACAGGTACCACCATGGAGGCTGGGGATGGGGGACACGAGTGGGGCTCCTGCTGTTGTTTGTGTGGCTGTTTGCTGCCTGATTTTATTTCCAGGGGAGAGGAGCCCAGACGGCAGAGCCTGGAGCTCCACTTGGTCCTGCAGGACTCTGTACCTTTAGAGGGTCTGCAGAAAAATAATGTACACAGAGCGTGGGGGCAGAGGGCTGGGCTGATCCACAACAGTGTCACTGACAGCAGTGACCCAGCTGTCCCCACTGACACAGGTGAGCAGCTCACCTCCTGTGGCTCCTGCGCTCTTGAGCACCTGCCAGCAAGGGCTGTACACCCCCTCCATCACCTCCTGCACCCCGGGGTGCTTTCCTCCCACCTGGGGCTGGTGTGGCTGTACGGAGCAGCAGGACCCCCTCTCCAGTGCTTTCTGCTTGTCTTGCTGTGCCCTGTGTGGGTTTCTCTCTGATCACCAGGTGCCCGAGTGGTTTCCCCAACCAAAACAATTCTGTGATGCTGAGACTGTTGATGCTGCAGGGTTCAGGGGAGGCTCAGGGGTATGCAGGACTTGGGGAGGGGGACAGGGACAGCGCTGGCACTCACCTGGAATGAGACAGGGTAGTCAGACCTGCTCTGTCAGTGAGCCCTGGGGCTCTGCTGGCTGCTGCTGGTGAGCCAAAAGTTCATCTCCACAATAGAGCTAATTCAAGCCAAGACAGTGACTTAACGAGCGGGGAGCAGATAATCTCATTACAGAGCCCATACAGAGAACAGCATTAATGGCATAAACCAAAGAAAGGACTGAGTGTGCTGAAGCGTGGGCAGGCAGAGCCTGTCCCCCTGCCTGGCAGGGAGGGTGCGGGGCAGGAATCCTGTCCCAAACAGCCCCGTCCTCTGCTGCAGCACGCAGCAGCCCCAGGGTGCTTCAGGGGGGTCTCTAATACACCAAAGCCACCTAATCCCTGCAGGGTGCCTGTTCTGGGGAGAATCCCTGAGCCAGCAGCAGCTGTAACCCTGGGCTACAGTCTCCCTTCCTGTCCATTCACTCTGTGTGTGGAAAAACCTGCTGGGCCACAACCAGCTGCATCCCCAGGCCACCACAGCAGGGTTAGGTCAGGCTGCTTTGTCTCCTCAGCCAACCTGGAGCTTAGAGAGTTGTTTCCTTTTCTTCCTACTGGAACAAAAAAACGCACTCAGGTTTCATGCAATGACGAGGAGGTGCCAGAGGCTGCAATGCTGCAGGGATGGGCACTGGTTTGTGATGATCCTTTCCACCTCTGCACCGTGCTGTGCCCAAGCACGGAGGGTTCCAGCTTGCAGCAGCTGAGAGCAAGCAGCCCCTGGGCTCAGCCTCTTTTCTCCCTCCTTCCCAGGTGATCATCTGCTTTGGTATCGCCGTGCTGCTGCACCAATACGTCGGCTTTGCCCTCGTGGCTTTACTGGTGGAGATCAACTCCATCTTCCTCCACCTGCGGCAGATCCTGCTCATGGCCAACCTGGTGCACACCACCTGCTACCGCCTCAACAGCCTCGTCAACCTGGGCACCTACGTGGTGTTCCGCATCGCCACGCTGGCCTGGATGACCCGCTGGCTCTTCCTCAATCGCCAGAACGTGCCCCCGGCCACCTACGCCGTGGGCACGGTGGGCATGGCAATCATGACCCCCATGAACATCATCCTCTTCTACCGCCTGCTGCGCAGTGACTTCTTCAAATCCAGGCGGGAGAAGGAGGAATAGCCCCCTCCCCTGCGAAGGAGGGGGGCAGTTCCAAGCCCATGGAGCGAGTGGAGGGTGAACGTGGCTGTTTCAGTACCTTGCAGGGAGGGGCTGCACTAACAGAGCATCCAGGCTTTTCTTGTGGCTCAAGATCCCGGGCCCTGCACAGCAGAGGAGGTGCTCATGGATCAGGCACTGTGGGCTCTGCTCCCCAAAAACTTTTGGATGATGTGGTCGGACAATTAGGAGCAGCTCAGAGAAGCCTCGAGAGCTCTCACAGCTCACCACTGAGATGAGAAGGGGGCAGAGCAGCACTGTTTCCCCACTGCTCTTCCAGACATCCCAACACCACAGGGTGTTTCCAACCCCTGTGGTGCTGCAGCCCTCAGCATCCCATCAGCCACAACAGTTCTCCCTGGCATCTCCTATGGGAACACCACCAGCAAGACAGGCTGCAAGGCTTTGCCTTCGAGGTGATGGTCAGTAAAAACCAAACCCTGCACTGATGAGCCCTCCCTGAGGAGATTGTCCCAGGCTGAGACCTGGCTGGCTGACAGCTGCCCACTGTGGGGTGGAGACTGGGGGCAGCCCCAACCTCTCCTGACAACTGGAGCTTTTTCCGTGTTGTTTTGTCCCCAAATAATTTAAGTGCCCATAAATGAGCGCGGGAGAGCGTGAGTGGCTGGCAGGAGGATGCTGTGTGATGGTGACTTCCCACAGATGTGGGGTTTTCAGGCACCTTTTAGGATTCAGGCATGTTAGGAATGCCAAGTTGTGCTGCAGACCCTGGTGTAACGCTCTCACCTGGCAGCAAAGGCTCTTACTAACACGAGCTTTTAATAAAAGGCTGCAAATGAAGTGGAAAGTCCTTTCCTTGAGGGGAAAGGACTGAGAGGGGTCAAAAGGACTCAGCATCCCAGCCCACTCTGGGGGTGTCACTGCTTAGCACAGTCCTTACCCTGTGTATCCCTGCCATGGAGTGAAAATACACTGTACACTGGCACGCTCTACCTCTCCTGTTGGGCTTTTTTTTTCCCCACCCCTCTCCTTTCTGTGGAGGAAAATGAAGGTTTTTAAACGTCTTTCTACTCCACGTTTCCTTTTCCTCCCTGATTCTCATACACTGGACTGTTCCCCAGCAGCCCAGCGCTGTGTATATAACAGGATCATCCCACTTGGAGTTACGTGACCCAGTCTGGAGAGATCCACTGGGTCACTCCTGTTTCTTTCGTGTGGCAAATAAGCTTTAACACAAAATCTCTCATTTGGTTTGAAGAGCTTGGGGGCCAGGCTGGAGCAAGGCACAGCTCAGAGAGGGTGGCATGTGTTTTGAGCAAGGAGACACGTTCCTGCTGGGTAGGGAAAGACCAGTTATGCAGTGTGAGGCTGGAGACAATGCGTGGCCAAAGCCGCTTACATTTCTATTTGTGGAGAGCAGGGAAGCTTCCAGGTGCTGGCCACAACTACTCCAGGCTTGGGGTTGTCACCTCAAGCAGTGTTGAGGTGCCTGTGTGCCCCTCACAGCTCCCAGCTGGAGCAGAACTGTCACCCAGGGCTTTCTCTTTGCTTTGACCCATGGATTCCAAACTTTCCAGGAGCTGCTCCACTGATCCTTGCCCTTAGCACAGCCTCTGCATCCGCTAAAAACGCTGCCTGTGCTCTCCAGCCTCTGCCCACAGCCGGGATGTTTCTCAAGGCCTGGATTGTGTTCCCACATTCTTGCTGGCACGTGGATATCCTGTACCCCAGGCACGTGGGGTTGGGGGCCAGGGGAGCCTGGTTTGGGCACCTCTTAATCCAATGTGATTTTCCCACAGGGCTAAGGTGGGATAAGCAGTGGCTTTGCAGGTCACCGAGGTCAGATGAGAGGATGCCCCGCGCTTGTCTATCCCAGTGGAAAGTGCCACAGCCTTGGCTTGAAAGGTTTTGGGAAGAACTCACCTCTCTATTCCCATTGTATGGGGGACCATGGGGCTAGAAGGAGCGTCTCCATCAGGGAATTAATTGCTGGAGAGCAACGCCTGCCACCCAATCACCCCGGCTCCAGAACAAACTCCTCTCCCCATGGGAGCCCCTGCATTAAGGCAAGCCCTGCCCGGCTGCTAAGCGGCCCTGACAACACATTAAACCTACCTACACCGAGCTGGAGCTCACGTTTTCCCAGATGCTGGAGAAGTACTGAGGGTTGGGGGGCACCTGTGCTCCTGGAGAGAGGCGGGAAGAGGGCAACGAGGTGGATGGCTACTTGCTGAGGGATTAGCAGCCATAGCGGAGCCGTGGGGGCAGTGCTGGGGGGTGAGGCATCACTGGGCTGCAGCATCCCCCTGCCTGCCTGGGGCATAGGGGCTGGCTGAGATGGGCTCAGCCGCACTGAAGGGCTGTCCATGCCCCGTGGGGGATGTCCCTGCGCTGCTCCACAGGGGACACCACCAGGATGTGTTCGGGTTCAGTCCAACATGTCTCCCTGAGGGGCCCCCCGGCCCCTACCACCCTTCGTGAGGGGGGAGGACACAACCCGGAGCGCCCCCTACAGCAGCGAGGAGTGAGCTGCGCCAGGCGCTGTCCAATCAGAAGCCGCGCCTCACCGTCACCGCCACCCCTCTCCACCAATCAGAAGCAGCGAAGGGCGGGACCGGGGGAAAGCGGGGACGCCACACCGGACGTGTGCTCCGAACACAACTTCCTCCCCTCTTCCGCCCTCAGCCCGCCTCCGCGCTTTGATAGGATAAGCGCGCTGTCTGTCAGATTTCTTGAAAGCTAATTGGGCAGCTCGTGCTGCGGGTCCCGCCTACATCCGGGTCTCGCAGGCGCGGTGGCGGCGGCGCGGGGCCGCCATTGTGGTGGGGGAGCGCGGGGGTCGCGGCAGCCGGTGAGGGCGAGCGGGGCGCGGCGGGCCCGGGGCGGGCGAGAGTGGCGGCGGCACGACCGGCGGCTGCCTCGTCTTGGTGCCGTACCTCGCCCTGAGCCCCCTCTCCACCTTTTCCACAGTTGCGTCGCCATGGCTGCCGTGTTCCCGTACCGCGGCGGCTGCGCCCCGGTGCCCAACCCGCTGGCGCCGCTGCCCGATTACATGTCCGAGGAGAAGCTGCAGGAGAAAGGTGGGTACGGCCCCGGCAGCCCGATAGATCCTCCGTGCGTGCCAAGGCCTGACCCGCCGCCTCTGTGTCCCCGCAGCCCGCAAGTGGCAGCAGCTGCAGGCCAAGCGCTATGCGGAGAAGAGGAAATTCGGCTTCGTGGACGCGCAGAAGGAGGACATGCCCCCAGAGCATGTCCGCAAAATCATCCGCGACCACGGTGACATGACCAATAGGAAATTCCGGCACGATAAGCGCGTCTACCTGGGGTAAGGGATCCCCCGGTGTGTGACGGTGGGAGCTCCGGGGATCCGCGCTTTGAGAATTGTTAAAGCGAGAGATCCTTCTCCAAAGGGCTCTTTGTGTCTGTTGTGGCTCGGTGAGGATGCCCTGAGGTGTCAGTGCGGAGGAGGATCGCCAAAAGGAGTTGTTGCTTTGAGTTTATAAGGAAAAATATTAGCCTGGATAATTGAAGGGAAAGCCCCTTTTCCAAAGGGTTTGCAGTGTCAGTTGTAGCTGAGTCTGCTGCTGTCAGGGATCAGTGCAAAAGAGCGTCAGCAAAGGGAATTGTTGCTTTGAATTTATGAGAAAAAGTATTACCTTGCATAACACGGTGCCTTAGAGGAAGTTGGGGAGATTATTAAATGTTTTTTTGCAAGAAAAGCAGAAAAGCATCCTGAGTGCTTCTTTGCTGTTTGGGTGTAGATTTGGCTGTCTAGTGCACATCGTGCTCTGCTGCAGTAACTTACCCCTAAAAACTCCAGAAACTCACTTAAAAACTTCAGGCTTTGTTTGCAACGTTCTTGAAAGCCAAATCAGTAGAAAACCTTTTGATAGTACAAAGGTAGAGTGGGAAATTCATGCATTTGCTTTTTGAACGGGTCAGATGAGCAGCTCACAGGAGGGAAAACTGGGAGGTCCCTGGGCTTGTGGTGGGTGGTTTGCTGTCCTTGAGATCCACTCCAGTGTGGTTTTCCTTGCTCTGTGGTTGCAGTGCTCTCAAGTACATGCCCCATGCTGTGCTGAAGCTCCTGGAGAACATGCCCATGCCCTGGGAGCAGATCCGAGATGTTCCTGTCCTGTACCACATCACCGGTGCCATCTCCTTTGTCAACGAGATCCCCTGGGTCATCGAGCCTGTCTACATTGCCCAGTGGGGGTAGGTGCTTTCTGCTTCATCCAGGTGAGGCAAACCTTTTTCCACCCACCATAAAATCCCCCCTGATTTTAACCTTCCCCTGATTTCCTGCAGCTCCATGTGGATTATGATGAGGCGGGAGAAGAGGGACAGGCGTCACTTCAAGAGGATGAGATTCCCCCCCTTTGATGATGAAGAACCCCCTCTGGATTATGCTGATAACATCCTGGATGTGGAGCCCCTGGAAGCCATTCAGCTGGAGCTGGATCCAGAGGAGGATGCCCCTGTGCTGGACTGGTTCTATGACCACCAGCCTCTGAAGGACAACAGAAAGTACGTGCTTGTGGTAGCACAATTCACTGGGAGAGGAGAAAAACGAACAAGGCATGAATTACCTGTACAGAGCAGTGTGTAACCTTTGTGTGGTGTTGGTGGGGAGAGAAAAACCTGCCCTCAAGGGTGGGAGAGAAAACGTGAATGTTGGAAAGCTGCATCTTTTGCTTGCAGGTTGCTCAGGGAAGCTGTGGCTGCCCCATCCCTGGAAGTGATCAAAGTCAGTTTGGATGGGGCTCTGAGCAACCTGGGATAGTAGAAGGGTTGGAACAAGATGAGCTTTAAGGTTCCTTCCAATCCCATTCTGGGATTCCATGATTCAGCATCCAGCAAGGCCCCCTCTATCCAGGAGGCTTGTTACCCTGCTAAAACAGATGTTTCTGACCATGCTGTAGAGCTGACAGCCTGCATTGTTCTAGCTGGAACATGAAACTGATATTTACCAAAGGTGCACAGTTGTTCCGTGTCAGTTTGGACACAGAGCAGGAGACAAACTGGAGCAGCCAGCATTTTCTGGGCAGGAGGAGTCCAGAGTGGTCTTTAACAGTGCTGCAGCCTTTTCTTCATGCTAGAGACTCCCATGTGTTACCTGTCCTTGATGAATGACAGGTGGCAAAAGGTGTTTGGTTCTTGTGGTGCTTTGGTTGTGCTGTGGCTGTGTCTGCAGTGTCCATGCTCTGCTTTCCCAGGTATGTCAATGGCTCCACGTACCAGCGCTGGCAGTTCACCCTCCCCATGATGTCCACCCTGTACCGCCTGGCCAACCAGCTGCTCACTGACCTGGTGGATGACAACTACTTCTACCTGTTTGATCTGAAAGCATTCTTCACCTCCAAGGCACTGAACATGGCCATTCCTGGAGGTCCCAAGTTTGAGCCCCTTGTCAGAGACATCAATCTTCAGTAAGTGTTGGGTTTAGGAGAGACATAAGTGGTTATCTAGGAAAGGGCTGATAGGATGGTTCTTTCTCACCCTGAATGCCTGCATAAAAAATTTTTTGTTTCATTTTAAGGGATGAAGACTGGAATGAATTTAATGACATCAACAAAATCATCATCAGGCAGCCCATCAGGACAGAGTACAAAATCGCTTTCCCGTACCTGTACAACAACCTGCCACACCATGTCCACCTCACCTGGTAAGTACAGCAGCCTCCAGAGCCAGGAGAGGAGGGAAAGGCTGTCAGAGACTCTAATGCATATTTTTTTGTTGCAGGTATCATACTCCAAATGTTGTTTTCATTAAGACAGAAGATCCTGACCTCCCAGCTTTTTACTTCGATCCTCTGATCAACCCCATTTCACACAGACATTCTGTCAAGGTGAGTCACTGGGTTTACTGGGATAAAGCCTATATGTGGAACTAGGGGCAAGTATCTTGCTTCTGATAGCAGCACATAAACATAGAAATTTCAGGAGAAGGCACCAGCCCTTTGACAAAAAAAGCCACAGTTGTCATTTTAGTCTTCTACTTCTGGAATTGCACAAAGTTGTGTCCTTTAGTTTCTGTAGGATAAAGCCCAATGTCTAATTAATAGTGTTAGAGTCTTCTGACAGATTATTTACCTTTCTGTTTGCCCTTGGTGTATTCATGGAGCTGACATCTCCCTGAAGTTACCTTCATAACACCTAACTCAGGGTCTGGTAGCCACAGTTTGCCTTGTTGAGTGCTTTTAGCTTCTCTCATGCTCAGTACAGCCACACCTCTTCCGTAAAAGCAAAGAGATGTATTTTAACTTGCTTAACTCAGAAACTGAGCTGGAATAACCAGGAAACACTTTGTGTGGTGCTTTCTGTATTTCAGAGCCAGGAACCACTGCCTGATGACGATGAAGAGTTTGAGTTGCCAGAGTTTGTGGAGCCTTTCCTGAAGGATACCCCTCTCTACACTGATAACACAGCCAATGGCATTGCCTTGCTGTGGGCCCCACGACCCTTCAACTTGAGGTCTGGCAGGACCAGGAGAGCTCTTGACATCCCATTGGTGAAAAACTGGTGAGTTCTGTCCTGGGGGAAGGGCTGATGTAGTGATCATGACATTATTACCTTGTTATAATGAAAATGAAGTAAAGACATTATGGTGATTGGTTTCTAGAGATTTTAGGAGAGTTTCTGGAGGCTTTCCTTTAAGGAATATGAGTTGGCTGAAGCTTTGGAGTGTGATTTATCCATAGGTACCGTGAGCACTGCCCAGCAGGACAGCCAGTCAAGGTGAGAGTGTCCTACCAGAAGCTCCTGAAGTACTATGTCCTGAATGCACTCAAACACAGACCTCCCAAGGCCCAGAAGAAGAGGTGAGTGGGCTCTGTTCAGTGGGGAACTGCTGATCTGTGTAGGGGATTGAGCTGATTGTGATCTCTGCTCTCTCCAGGTACCTGTTCCGCTCCTTCAAGGCTACCAAGTTTTTCCAGTCAACCAAACTGGACTGGGTGGAAGTTGGCCTGCAGGTGTGTCGCCAGGGCTACAACATGCTGAACTTGCTGATCCACAGAAAGAACCTGAATTACCTTCACTTGGATTACAACTTCAACCTGAAGCCTGTGAAGACCCTCACCACAAAGGTATCAGGCCATGTGCTGTTGTACACAAGAGCAGAGTTTACGTGAAGATTGTGTAACAAGTGAGGAACGAGGGGTCACAGTGCCTCACCTGCTCAGTTGTTGACCAGATTGGGGATGTTTTACTCTTCTGTGACATTGTTACAAAGATTCTGAATATTTTGTCTTATCCAGGAAAGAAAAAAATCCCGTTTTGGGAATGCTTTCCATCTGTGCCGAGAGGTCCTGAGACTGACTAAGCTGGTGGTGGACAGCCATGTCCAGTACAGACTGGGAAATGTGGATGCATTTCAGGTAGGCTTTTTTTTGTTTTTAAATGTGGTGAGAAGAAGTTGAGAGGAGAATTGGAATATTTTATATGGAAAATAGCTTCTATGGGATGCACAAAATGGCTGAATGTTGCAGTGTTACGGAGAAGAAGGGAAACAATCAAAGTATGCAGCATCGTTTGAAATGTTGCTTTTATATTAGTTTATAAGAATTGATCATTGTCCGAGCTAGCATTAGGAGCTTTGTATGGCCTGATACACTCTGTCCAATAAACCTGGCTGCTGGAGGTGATGTCTGAGGTGCTGATTGTTACCCCTGACTGTGTTCTTTGTCTCAGCTGGCAGATGGCCTGCAGTACATCTTTGCCCACGTGGGTCAGCTCACGGGCATGTACCGGTACAAATACAAACTGATGAGGCAGATTCGAATGTGCAAGGATCTGAAACATCTCATCTACTACAGGTTTAACACAGTAAGTTCCACCTTTCCACATGATAATGACCCCATGCAAACTGAGGAACTAAGGGAGGGATTCTGGAATGTCAATAAATGACCTGCTCTTATCGTGTTTCTGTTCTTCCAGGGGCCTGTGGGCAAAGGTCCTGGCTGTGGTTTCTGGGCTCCAGGCTGGAGAGTGTGGCTGTTCTTCATGAGGGGCATCACCCCACTGCTGGAACGCTGGCTGGGGAATTTGCTGGCCAGGCAGTTTGAAGGTCAGCAGCCTGTAAATCCTGTACATGGGAGGAGTGTGTGGTAAAGATTAATGCTGTTTGCTTGCCAGCCAGTTTTCTGTTCATACTGGTGTTCTTTATCCATGCTTCATTGACCAGTTTAGAGCTCTTTCAAGATACGTGCCCCCAGAAGAGATTCTAAATGGAAGCAGGATTTCCTGCTCCACAGTCACTTAATCATCTACTCCAAACTGCTGGCAGTGTAATTTCTCCAGACATGCTGCACCTCCATGCACTCCTGAATCAGGAAGGAGAGTCACTGCCCAGTGGTGTCAGAATTCCTGAAGGATTTTGCTTTTTCCAGGCCGTCACTCGAAGGGTGTCGCCAAGACTGTCACGAAGCAGCGCGTGGAGTCTCACTTTGACCTGGAGCTCAGGGCAGCTGTGATGCACGACATCCTGGACATGATGCCAGAAGGGATCAAGCAGAACAAAGCCAGAACCATCCTGCAGCACCTGAGTGAGGCTTGGCGATGCTGGAAGGCCAATATTCCCTGGAAGGTAAATCTCTCGCTTGGCCTGTGGGTTCAATTCTAACATCACCCCAGTGAAGCTGCCCTTGGAAGGCTTTCACTCCTGATTCTCTCAAATTCCTGTCCCTCCACAGGTGCCAGGGCTGCCAACTCCTATTGAGAACATGATCCTGAGGTACGTGAAGGCCAAAGCTGACTGGTGGACAAACACAGCTCACTACAACCGGGAGCGGATCCGCCGGGGAGCCACTGTTGACAAAACTGTCTGCAAGAAGAACCTGGGCAGGCTGACCAGACTCTACCTGAAAGCTGAGCAGGAACGGCAGCACAATTACCTGAAGGTACTTCTGTCCTCCCTGAAATTGCCCAAATCAATGCTGTTTTCATAGGGAACCTTTCAGTGATTAATTTTGGTGGTGTGGTTCTGCAGGATGGGCCTTACATCACTGCAGAAGAGGCTGTTGCTGTGTACACAACCACAGTGCACTGGCTGGAGAGCAGGAGGTTCTCCCCTATTCCCTTCCCTCCACTGTCCTACAAGCATGACACCAAGTTGCTGATCTTAGCCCTGGAGAGGCTGAAGGAAGCTTACAGGTAAGCAGTGGGAAATGATCTTGGTCTTCAGGGGCACTGGGAAAAGCTTCTGTTTTGTCATCCATTATTCCTGTGATGAGGTATGGTGTAAAATTTACCCTTGGGGACTGGTAAAGCTGTTGGTTTTGGTACTGCTAATTTATCTGGGAGTTCTTATTGACTTTGTCACTTGGGCAAAACCACTGTAAGCTTGTAAGTTTGGGGATATGGATTGTGAAGAATTACAGATTGAACATCATCATTCATCAGTTAATTGCAGTGGCCATTAGGCTGTTCATGTGCAGGTGCTGAGCTGTTCTCCCTTGTTTTCAGTGTGAAATCACGCCTGAATCAATCACAGAGAGAGGAGCTGGGCTTGATTGAGCAGGCTTATGATAATCCCCATGAAGCTCTGTCCAGAATCAAGCGACATCTGTTGACTCAGAGAGCCTTCAAGGAGGTGGGTGAAAGCTCCAGCCATGTTTTGCTGCATTCAGAAGCTGAGTGGCCCAAAAACTTCATGTTTTCTCTCAACTACCAGCCTCAGTTTTCCCCCCTCTTATCTTTTTTAAGGTGGGAATTGAGTTCATGGATCTCTACAGCCACTTGGTCCCTGTTTATGATGTTGAGCCCCTGGAGAAGATCACAGATGCTTATCTGGATCAGTACTTGTGGTATGAGGCTGATAAGCGGAGGCTCTTCCCTCCTTGGATCAAACCTGCTGACACTGAACCACCCCCACTGCTGGTGTACAAGTGGTGCCAAGGTCAGTGGGCTCTTGGATTCCATGCAAAAGTGATTTTTCCTGTGGGGGAACTTGTGTCCTGTGAGTCCCCTTAGGAGCTGAATTTTGGTTTGGCAATTTGCAGTCAATAATTAAAATCAGAGATATATTTTTTTAGGTTAATACATATGTATGTACTAGAGGAGGACAACTTGCACAGCCTTTATAGTTGATTATAAATAATCAGTGAGAGTTTTCCTCCCATTTCTGGATAGACTGGAAGATCCAGAGTCTGAAAAATCAGGCAGTGCAGGACTTAATGTTGAGTTCCTTTGCCCCGTGGCTACTTCTGTGCTGTGATGTGTCTGATAACAAAACATTGTTTATTCCCTCAGGCATTAATAACCTGCAGGATGTTTGGGAAACGAGTGAAGGTGAATGCAACGTGATGCTGGAATCTCGGTTTGAGAAGATGTATGAGAAGATTGACCTGACCTTGCTCAACAGGCTGCTGCGCCTCATCGTTGATCACAACATTGCTGACTACATGACAGCCAAGAACAACGTGGTGATCAACTACAAGGTGAGGGTTGTTGTCAGGAAAAGGGGGGGTTGTGATAAAAGGGACCCATGAGGGAGGAGGTTTTGGACCCGTGGCAAAGAAGGAGCCACAAGACTTGCCAAAGAAAAATGATGAGGGTGTAAAAAAATCCTTCTGGGTCCTGCTGAAGTAGAGTTGCTCAGGTGGAAGGGTTCTGATGTGTTGGGATGTGTTTTCTCACAATTTCCCTTCATCTCCTCAGGACATGAATCACACAAACTCCTATGGGATTATTCGTGGGCTGCAGTTTGCTTCCTTCATTGTCCAGTACTATGGGCTTGTGATGGACCTGCTGGTGCTGGGCCTGCACAGGGCCAGTGAGATGGCTGGGCCTCCCCAGATGCCAAATGACTTCCTCAGCTTCCAGGACATTGCCACGGAGGTGGCCCATCCCATTCGCCTCTTCTGCAGATACATTGACAGGATTCACATCTTCTTCAGGTGAGATATCTGGGGCTCTGCTTTCCTCAGCTCAGCACAAAGGCAAGAGAGATTTACTATGCTCCTGACTTTAGTTCCCTTTGCTATTGAAGATGAGGAATATTTGAATTGACAGACTTCCCAGAATAACTGGATGCTCACATGCCTCCTCTTGCTTTATCAGTTTGCTTCTCTGCAGCTTCACTGGACCAATATAAACACAATAATGTCAAGAAACACAAATGACCGATAGGAATACAAAAATGCTTAGTTGTTAGGGATTTGGTAAATTAGAGACTGGTAAAATAAACCTTTTCTTTCTCTTCATGGAAAGATAACCCAAACCCTGAGTTGCTCTGTGCTAATGAAATTCCACAATTTATTGGGATGATGGAAAAATGGGTTAGTTACCTTCAAATAGGCTGACAAACAGCTTTTCCTAATGAAATCCTTATCTTTCTGGCCAGGCTGGTGTTGATAAGTCAACCATGTAATTCCAGATCCTTTTCTGTGCATTTCCAGGTTTACAGCTGATGAGGCAAGAGACCTGATCCAGCGGTACCTGACAGAGCACCCAGACCCCAACAACGAGAACATTGTGGGCTACAACAACAAGAAATGCTGGCCCAGGGATGCTCGGATGCGCCTCATGAAGCACGACGTCAACCTGTAAGTGCTGCAGCTGGGAAAGAAGTGGTAGGAAAAAGGGGAAAATCAGTGATAAATGTGACAAGTGTGAGGGGATTCTCGGGTTTTTGTGTGGTGTTGTTCTTCCTGAGAGTGTAAAAGTCTTTTGCCCAGCACCAAGATAGAAGGAAAAGACCAAGAGCTGTCTGCTCTGCTTTTCCAAGGCTGTTTATTTTTTTCTTTATATGTACAATTTCTTCTCTGACCCACAGAGATCTGTTCAGCAGGTCAGCTCACGGGGAATGACCCAGCCCCGATGGTGATAAACATCTTTTTACTAAAAATTACGTGTGCTGTATTTACAAAGGATCCCCAATACCTGTCTCCTGTGTTAGAAGGTCAGGCTCTACTCTGAGCCAACCAAAGATGCCCACGACACAGGGGAAAATGGTGAAGGAGAAGAAGGAAGAAACCTCAAAGCCATGTGGAGACTCCATTTTGTGTTTTTTGCTTATCAATCTAAATACTACATAAATCTATTTTTCACCTGGTGCATAGCTAATTATCACCCTACTTAAACTCTTGTGGTTTGTAATTCTTCACACAGTGGTGGTAATTTCTCCCAGGGGCTGAAATCAAAGGCACAGGAGTCCTTGACTCCTTGCCAAGGCTTCCCAGCCCCCTGCTCGGGTCTGGAATCACTCAGGACAGTCAGAGGAGTGTTCTGGACTGCAACAGGGGATCTGTGCTGAAATCCTGAAAAATCAGGGAAGCTCTGAGCGCTTGCCCAGTTGTTATTTGGGCAGGTTATGATGTGTATCCTGTTTTGCAGTGGCCGTGCTGTGTTCTGGGATATCAAGAACCGTTTGCCCCGCTCGGTGACCACGGTGCAGTGGGAGAACAGCTTCGTGTCCGTGTACAGCAAGGACAACCCCAACCTGCTGTTCAACATGTGCGGCTTCGAGTGCCGCATCCTGCCCAAGTGCCGCACCAGCTACGAGGAGTTCACCCACAAGGATGGGGTCTGGAACCTGCAGAACGAGGTGGGTTGGGAGGGCAAACCCTGGGTGGGATTTCCATGTGTTGGAGAGGAGCTGCCAGGAGGGAACTGATGGATCTGTGCTCTTTAGGTCACCAAGGAGCGCACGGCTCAGTGCTTCCTGCGTGTGGATGATGAGTCCATGCAGAGGTTTCACAACAGAGTGAGGCAGATCCTCATGGCCTCTGGCTCCACAACCTTCACTAAGGTAAGAGTGGGGTGAGATCTGTGACAGCTTTCTGCAGATTCTTGAGGACTGAGCCAGAGCTGAACTTTTCCTTTCCTTTCTAGATTGTCAATAAATGGAACACGGCTCTGATTGGCTTGATGACTTATTTCCGGGAAGCTGTTGTAAATACTCAGGAGCTGCTTGATTTGCTGGTGAAGTGTGAGAATAAAATCCAGACTCGAATCAAGATTGGCCTGAATTCCAAAATGCCCAGCCGTTTTCCTCCTGTGGTTTTCTACACCCCTAAGGAACTGGGGGGGCTGGGCATGCTCTCCATGGGCCACGTTCTCATCCCTCAGTCTGACCTGAGGTGAGTTGTGCTGTTCTAATTCCTGCATGACTTGAGTGTTCCTTTAGACGCTCTTTCCCCTAAAAATATTCCAAGAGTGCTAAACCATGCCATGGTACAGAGCTGTTGCCTTTACAGTAGCTCATGGCAGTGACCAGGGAAGTCCCAATTCCTCCTTCCTCATTCTTGTCTCTTTACTCCAGGTGGTCCAAGCAGACAGATGTTGGCATCACTCACTTCCGCTCGGGAATGAGTCACGAGGAGGACCAGCTCATCCCAAATCTGTATCGTTACATCCAGCCATGGGAGAGTGAATTCATTGACTCTCAGAGGGTGTGGGCAGAGTATGCCCTGAAACGACAGGAGGCTATAGCCCAGAACAGGTGTGTGTCCATGTGTGGGAAGACAGGCAGCAGTGGGAAGTTTGATGCTGTTTGGGGATTTTTGAAGATTTTGCTGGTCGTGGTGCCTGCAATGCTGTTCCCTTACCTCTGGAGGAGGTTTGGGCATTTTAGTGTCCCCTGCCAGAGCCCTGAGCTCTGTGTTATTTCTGTGATCTCATCAGCTGAACTACTCATTAATGCATTGCTGTAAATTGAGAGGTGACAAAGTGTGGGAATTTTTTTTCTTCAGGCGTCTGACACTGGAGGATCTGGAGGACTCATGGGACAGAGGAATTCCTCGGATTAACACCCTATTCCAGAAGGACCGGCATACTCTGGCTTATGATAAAGGATGGAGAGTCAGGACTGACTTCAAACAGTATCAGGTACTGACAGGGAATTTCTCTTCACCTGAATATGAAGTTCAGATACCTGTTCCACAAAGTCCTTTTGCCTTGCATTATTTCAGGTGCATTTCTGTCTCTCTGCTGCAAAAAGAATTTACAGCCTTGTGTTGGGACTGGTACAGGCTGTTTGGAACCAAATGCTCCAGAATTTATTGCTATCCCCTTTTGAATCATTTAGGTAGATTGTAGTGTATTGGAGAAAACCACATTAAACACAACTACATATTACAGAATCAGTTCTGGAGAGTGAAAAATAATTATCCCAAAACAAACATTCCAAAATATTAAGTAACAGTGGTATAATGTGTTATTTAAAGCCTTTAATGACAGCTCTGTAGAAGGCAAGTCCCTGAAAGATAAAAATATCACCTGGGGTTCCACCCAGTGTGAAATGCAGAGTAGTACTGACTGAACTGACGTCGTAGATGAGCTGTGTCCCCCAGCACTGAGGCCATGAGGCTTTTTACCTGTTGATTGACCACCATGGTGGTGTTGTTTCCCACAGTTAGTGCAGCCAGGTGAATGATCTGCTCACTCTTGTCTCCAGGTGCTGAAGCAGAACCCGTTCTGGTGGACACACCAGCGCCACGATGGCAAACTCTGGAACCTGAACAATTACCGTACAGACATGATCCAGGCTCTGGGTGGGGTGGAAGGCATCCTGGAGCACACTCTCTTCAAGGGCACCTATTTCCCCACGTGGGAGGGTCTATTCTGGTAAGAGGAGCTCTGATGTGGGCTCTGGGCTCAGGCTGTGCTGATTCTGTTGAGTTTCTTCTGGTTTTCAGTTGTCACTTGGGGACATTGTTTAGTATAGTTGTGAGTGCACCTGGGAGAGTGCTACAGCCGAACTTCTTGCCAATCCATGGAAATTTCTTGGCATGAAACAAGCCTCCTAGCTTGTGACTGGTTCCTGTCTCTGTTACAGGTGGCACGTGGAGATGTGGGGCATCTCATTCAATTGAATCTAATGCAGTTGATGGTCTGTCCTTTCTAGGGAGAAGGCCAGTGGCTTTGAGGAGTCCATGAAGTGGAAGAAGCTGACAAATGCCCAGAGATCGGGTTTGAACCAGATTCCAAACAGAAGATTCACTCTCTGGTGGTCTCCTACCATTAACAGAGCCAACGTAAGTACCTGGTGTTTGTCCCTCTAGGAGCAGACACCACTTTTCCAGCAGTTAATTCACCCAATTAATTCTCAGAGCATCTCTTACAGAGGTACTAAACCTTCACAGGAGATGCTCCATTTTCAGAGTTTCCTCTGTTGTTGTTCTCACAGCTGCTTTTCCTTTGCAGGTGTATGTTGGGTTCCAGGTGCAGCTGGATTTGACAGGGATCTTCATGCATGGCAAGATCCCCACTCTGAAGATTTCCCTCATCCAGATTTTCCGAGCTCACTTGTGGCAGAAGATCCACGAGAGCATTGTCATGGATTTGTGTCAGGTGAGCAATGTTGGCTTGGTTTGTTTCTCTGCCCTTTTGGAGCAGGACCAGTCTTCATTTGGCAGAGAAAGGGAAGAAATAGAAAATGGGATTTTCCTGACTGCCTCAGTGTTGAGGATAGATTCTCTGTCTGGGTTGCTTAGACACATCTCATCTTTGACTGCCTTTTCCCCAGGTGTTTGATCAAGAGCTGGATGCTCTGGAGATTGAGACGGTGCAGAAAGAGACAATCCATCCCAGGAAGTCCTACAAGATGAATTCCTCGTGTGCAGATATCCTTCTCTTTGCTTCCTACAAGTGGAACGTGTCACGTCCATCCTTGCTGGCAGACTCCAAGTGAGTTTCCCTTTTCCCTCTCCTCATTTTCCCTGCAGAGCAGAGCTGCTGGATTTGTCATCCAGAGCTTCTGTGTCTCTTGGGCATCTAGAGACACTGGAGATTGTGTCCAACAAAGCACAGGGCTTCTATGGGTAGGTGGTTGCAGCACCTCCTGCACTGCCTTCTGCAAAACACCAGCGCTTCCTTTGCTCCTGTTCTCTCCTCTGGGTGAACTTTTCCCTGAGCCTGTTGAAGGTTCTTCTGGAAACCCCACAAAGCTGAGCTGCCCCAGGGCCCGAATCTGGAGTGAATTCTCACTGAATTCTCACCAGACAGTCCCTGGGGGAGATGACCCTCGTGACTACACAGCAGTGGACTCACTGCTGCTTTGTTAAAACCTTTCAGCAGCCTCTGCATGCCCTGCTGTGTGAGGAGAACAGTAGAGTCCCTTTCCTGTGTGAAATGTGGTTATGAGCTGGCTGCAGTGCCCCATGCTGGCTGACAATTACTGCAGGGGAATTTTGAGCAAGATGAACTTGTTGTGGCTTGCTTTCTCCTCAGGGATGTGATGGACAGCACCACCACCCAGAAATACTGGATTGACATCCAGCTGCGCTGGGGCGACTACGACTCGCACGACATCGAGCGCTACGCCAGGGCCAAGTTCCTGGACTACACCACAGACAACATGAGCATCTACCCCTCTCCCACTGGGGTGCTCATTGCCATTGATCTGGCCTACAACTTGCACAGGTGAGAGCTGCACTTCCGTGGTTTCATTTCTAGGGTTGGAATTGATAGTTGGTGGGTATTGACTCCAGGCTGGTTTGTGTTCCAGGCAGGAGGATGAGGGGAGAAGGCAGAAGCTAGAGATGTGCAGTGAGTGGGATAAGGCATCTCAGGTTGCCCAGTTTTGCTCAATAGTAGTGGTTCAGTTCCCCCAGCTCATGAATAATTTATTTCTTGGGATATTTCTGTCAGACTGTTGTTGGAGCTGAAGGACGGGCCTTGTTTCAAAGCACCTAGAAGTGGGGACAGTTATTTCTCACTGGAAACTAGGAGAAAAGTCAAATTCTCCTGTGTTTTTGTTAGAGAAGATGCAGGTTTTTTGGGACTGCTGCATGTGTGTGCTGTGGCTTCCCACTGAGGGTTGTAGGGAAAAGCCAGAGGTGACCAACTCTCATGGACATGACACAAGTCACCCTGCAGAACAAAGCTGTATTTTCAGCAGGTAGAAAGGGGCCTGGCTGCTGCATGGAAAGACTTGGGTGGGGTTGTTGCCTCTTCAGATCTAATGGTAACATCTTCTGTTTGTCTCCTTCTTCAGTGCTTATGGCAACTGGTTCCCTGGGAGCAAACCTCTGATCCAGCAGGCCATGGCCAAAATCATGAAAGCAAACCCTGCCCTGTATGTGTTGAGGGAGCGAATCCGCAAAGGGCTGCAGCTCTACTCCTCAGAGCCCACAGAGCCCTACCTGTCCTCCCAGAACTACGGGGAGCTCTTCTCCAACCAGATCATCTGGTTTGTGGATGACACCAATGTGTACAGAGTCACCATCCACAAGGTGAGGCCAGAGAGGTGTCTCAGGCAAAGGACTGATTGGGGTGGTTTCTGTACATGATGGAAATCTGGGAGTTAACACATGGACCCAGATTTTTGCAGTGTGCACAGAGCAATTTCCCTTACATTTCCCACACAACTCCTGCTCATAGCACACAGAGTGTAAAGGTGTGGGTGGGCTCCATTTATCTCCCTGCACTTCTCACTCTCACTTGTTTCCTCAGACTTTTGAAGGGAATTTGACCACAAAACCCATCAACGGAGCCATTTTCATCTTCAATCCCAGAACTGGACAGCTCTTCCTGAAGATCATCCACACATCTGTGTGGGCAGGACAGAAGCGTCTGGGACAGGTAGGGCCTCCTGTGCCTTGGGTGTGGGCTCTGACTGCTTGGGACACTCCCTTGAGCAGAAGACATCACAAAAATCTTCATTTTCCTATCTCTTAATGAGTTTGGAACTCCAAAGTCCAAGTGATCAGGCAGGCAGGAGCATGGGATATAAAAGTGGAAGAACACAGGCATTGCTGCTGCAAGGATTTAGAGGCTCTGAGGTGTAAAGACCCCACATCATCAAGCAGAGCTTGAGGAACAGCGCTGTGCTTCTTGTTCCACAAATCACTCTGCACTTGGCTGAACATCCAGTGCAGTGAGAAAACCCAGGTGGCAAATTCAGGGAGGTGGAGTAGCCAGCTGTTTTTTTCTGAGCCACTCAGGAGTAACTGAGCTCCAGGAATGGGAACTGCCCTCTGTGATCAGTACAGAGGAAATGCTGGGCCTTGTCACTGATCTGGAACAAGCCATAAATTCCAGTTGTATTTTTAGAATTTGGTTTGCGTCCCTCTGGTTCCCAGAGAAATTGAGACACTGCTGAAGAGCAGGGGGATATTTCTCTAACCCTGCTGTCTTTCTGTAGCTGGCCAAGTGGAAGACTGCTGAAGAAGTGGCTGCCTTGATCCGATCCCTTCCCGTGGAGGAGCAGCCAAAGCAGATCATCGTGACACGGAAGGGCATGCTGGACCCACTTGAGGTAAGGCTGCAGCTCCATGAGGATGTGTAAAATCTGTGGGAGATAACAGGACAATTCTGTGTCCTGTGATGTTCTGCAGTAGTTGTGAGCTAATTCCTCTTGATAAACTCCAGGTGCACTTGCTGGATTTCCCCAATATTGTGATCAAAGGCTCGGAGTTGCAGCTGCCCTTCCAGGCCTGTCTGAAAGTGGAGAAGTTTGGTGATCTCATCCTGAAGGCCACTGAACCCCAGATGGTTCTCTTCAATCTCTATGATGACTGGCTGAAAACCATCTCTTCCTACACAGTAAGCACAGATGTGTCTCCTGCATTTTGCTTTGTTGCTGATAAATGAGGCAGGAGCCAAGGCCTCAGATATCCCTGATGAGTTGTTTGGAAGAAATTGGCTCTGAATCTGCCTGGATTTTTCTTTAGAAGGATTTCCCTAGCAGTTCCCATGTGCTCAAACAGAGGAATGCTGTACTAGAGCCTTGTACATTTAATTTTCTTCTTTCTAACTGCATCTTCTTCTCATCTCCAAGGCATTCTCCCGTCTGATCCTGATTCTCCGGGCACTACACGTGAATAACGATCGAGCCAAAGTTATCCTGAAGCCAGACAAGACAACCATCACTGAGCCTCACCACATCTGGCCAACCCTGACAGATGAGGAGTGGATCAAAGTGGAGGTGCAGCTGAAGGATCTCATCCTTGCTGACTATGGCAAGAAGAACAAGTAAGCCACAATCCTGTCAGCCTTTCCTTCCTGCCTTAAAGACTGCACCTAAGAACCCTTGTCAATGCACTCTCAGCTTTGTATAGAATCTGGTTATTTTTAATAACTGTCTGGGAAGGCAGATAAAAATGTCTGCACCCACTCTTTAATCTGAGCATCATGTGATCATGACCCCTCTTTTGTTTAAATAGCTGTGGTTTAATTTTTTCATAGTGCCCAGAGTGGATGTTCTGAGCTTGTACCTGGAGGTCAGAAAGCTCCAGAATGTATCTTGAAATGCCTGACTTGGGTGAATTTTCTCTTCCAGCGTGAACGTTGCATCCCTGACCCAGTCAGAGATCCGAGACATCATCCTGGGCATGGAGATCTCTGCCCCCTCTCAGCAGAGGCAGCAAATTGCAGAAATTGAGAAACAAACCAAGGAGCAGTCACAGCTGACAGCCACCCAGACCCGCACGGTGAACAAACACGGGGATGAAATCATCACCTCCACCACCAGCAACTATGAAACCCAGACCTTCTCCTCCAAGACCGAGTGGAGGGTCAGGTAGGAAGGCAGGCACGGGTGGTGGGAAGAGTTGGAATGCTCAGGGGAGGATCTGTGCCCACTCTGATCACGGTCTCCTCCTCACAGAGCAATTTCTGCTGCCAACCTCCATCTGCGGACAAACCACATCTATGTCTCATCAGATGACATAAAGGAGACAGGTTACACCTACATTCTGCCCAAAAATGTGTTGAAGAAGTTCATCTGCATCTCAGACCTGCGGGCCCAGGTGAGTGTGCAGGGAGTTTGCTACAGTTGTGCCCCACTCAAACACATCATGGGGGGGAATTCTGCTGGGAACTCTACTGGGAACCCGCTTTGGTTTGTCCATGTGAGTCCCCCTAAAGCTCTCCTCAGGAGTTAAGGAGTTCCCACTCTCACAGTTACACAGAGATTTCCTTCTGGCCTTCTAAGGCAGGTGTGTGTGTTTTAGATTGCAGGTTACCTGTATGGAGTGAGCCCTCCAGACAACCCCCAGGTGAAGGAGATCCGGTGCATTGTGATGGTGCCCCAGTGGGGGACACACCAGACTGTGCACCTCCCAGGGCAGCTGCCACAGCATGAGTATCTCAAGGTGAGTTCAGGTTCAGCTTCCAGGGTGGGTGGAAGGTCAATAACAAGGACCTGAGGTGGTGGGGCAGCTTCCCTTGGTCTTTTGTAGTTGTAGGACTGAAAAGGCCAAACCTGATTGAGATCAAATGAGGGGGAAGCCTGTGATTTCTGTATCCTGTTTGCCAGACTTGAAGTGGTCTCATTTTAAATGGTTTTGATTTTTCTCTTTTTGTCAGGAAATGGAACCTCTAGGATGGATTCACACCCAACCAAACGAGTCCCCTCAACTCTCACCACAGGATGTCACCACCCACGCCAAGGTCATGGCTGACAACCCCTCCTGGGATGGGGAGAAGACCATCATCATCACCTGCAGGTGAGGAGCAGGGAGGCTTCTGGTGCCCTTCTGAGGGGAGTGTTGCTGCAGAGCTGGGAAACTCAAAATAAAATTGGCAGGAAGAGAGTGTTGGCTCATTCCTGCTTTCCCTCCTCTGCCCCAGGTGAGTCTGACTTGCCTCATGTCTTCTCTTTCCAGTTTCACCCCTGGCTCCTGCACGTTGACAGCCTACAAACTGACCCCGAGTGGGTATGAGTGGGGCCGGCAGAACACGGATAAAGGGAACAATCCCAAGGGTTACCTCCCCTCCCACTATGAGAGGGTGCAGATGCTCCTGTCTGATCGCTTCCTCGGCTTCTTCATGGTCCCAGCACAGGGCTCCTGGAACTACAACTTCATGGGTGAGCTGTCCTGGGGAGGGGAGAGAGAAGGAGGCAGTGTGAGGAGGGAATAGCTCCTTACCCACTCCAAAGCTTCCTCAGAGCATCTGGCAGGGATACCAGCACTGTGCCCTGAACTTCCCTTAGTCCCAGCACTAGGATGTCGGTTCAATGATTTTTCTGATGGCTAGTGAGGAAAAATAGAGCCCGTGTCTGTCTGGATTGTAGTGCATGGTCTGTCACCACTGAATAATTAATCCCTGTCAGGCAGAAGAGATAATGGAAAATGCAAGAGAGAAGCTGTTCCCAGTAGAGAGGTCCTGGTGTCATGAACACCACGGGCAGCTGGAGAAGGAGTCAGGAAATGAGTGTGACAGAACACTCGACTGGCATAAAATGACTGTAAATCTCCTGAGGGGAGGAACCCAAACAGGCATGATTTTGTGGGTTTAGAACTCTCTCTCCTGGCATGGAAATGATTGCAGAAGGGTGGAGGGGTTTGTTAGGCTCCTGCAGGATGGAGGAGGCAGAAGGGGGTGCTCATGGGTGATGCTTTCTCTTTTCCAGGTGTCCGCCACGACCCCAACATGAAATACGAGCTGCAGCTCGCCAACCCCAAGGAGTTTTACCACGAGGTCCATCGCCCCTCTCACTTCCTCAACTTCGCTCTGCTGCAGGAGGGGGAGGTTTACTCTGCCGACCGCGAGGATCTCTACGCCTAACCCTGCCCTCGCCCCTCTTAGTACTGTTGATATTCAACAGCGTGTTCGTCTACCGTCCCCCGCTCTCCCCCTTCACCTCGCGGATTGTTGTTGTTGTTGTTTTTCCCCCCACTTTTCCGCTCAATAAATTTTGTACGAACGGGAGCGCGGGCGCTGAGGTCCCGCCTCGGGGGCGGCCCCGGACGGGGCGTGCTGTGCCGTACCGGGCGGAGCGTGTGCGGGGCGATGGCGGAGCCGCTGTGGCGAACGCCACCGGGCCGCTTGGCCCCGCCGCACGTCTATCGCATGGCGGGGGCTCTGGGCGCCGAGCTGCGCCGCCTCTCCGCCCGTTTCGGGCCCGATGCCGTCACCGGGCTGGTACCGCCCGTGGTGCGGCTGCTGGAGCTGCTCGAGGCGCTGGTGGCCCCGCCGGGAGCCGAGGGGGAGGCGCCGGTAGCGCCGGTCGGGCCGCAGGA
>JAGMWU010000020.1:5122403-5136577 GCA_018697195.1 Certhia americana | reverse complement strand
GCTGTCCCTCCATCCCCCGGGACGGCTCTGATGTGGCTGTCCCTGCTGTCCCCCCATCCCCTGGGATGGCTCTGATGTGGCTGTCCCTGCTGTCCCCCCATCCCCTGGGATGGCTCTGATCTCGCTGTCCCTGCCCTCTGGTATGGATCTGACCCGGCTGTCCCCCATCCCTTGGGACAATTCCGACCTGTCCGGCCCAGTTGTCCCCCCAGGGGGTGGCTCTATCCCAGCTGTCTCCCTTTCCGGGGTGGTGGCACTGACCCCACTGTCCCCCATCTCCTGGGAAGCCTCTGACCTGGCTGTCACCGTCCAGTGGAGCGGCGCTGACCTGGCTGTCGCTGTCCCCCCCGGTGGTGGCTCTGACCCGGCTGTCCCTGTCCCCCAGGACCCCGAGCAGAGGCTGTGGGAGGCCGAGCGCCGGGAGCGAGCCCTGCAGGGCCGCCTGGCCTGCCTGGAGGAGCAGAACCGCCAGCTCCTGGGGCAGCTTGCAGAGAGCCAGTCCCAGGAAGGTGGGTGTCCCAGTGGGTTTGGGTTCCCCTGATGCCACAGGGTGTCCCTGTGGAGTGACAGGCTGGGAGCAGGGCTGAACCTGCTCTGCTGGAGCCTGGAATGCTGCTCTCCTTTCCCTCACCTTGGAGACCTGTTCGAGCAGAGCATTACCTTGTTCTGCAAATCACAGGGATCCCAAACCTCCAGAGCACCTCGAAAGCCCCCAGGAGGGTGGTGGAGGCAGGCACAGGGTGTGGGGCTGATGTGCTGACACAAGGATGCGTCAGGAACAGTCTAAAACTCTCAGTTCCTTTCTTTCCACTGTGAGATTACCAGGAGCAAATCAAATTTCCCAGAAATAATGAGGAACTTTGTAGTGTTGTGGGCTTGGGGGAGTCCCTGGGGACTGTCTCTCCTGTCTCCCCTGTCTGGTCTCAGATAGCATGGCACGGAAGGAGCGGGAGGTGATGCTGAGGCTGAAGGAGGTGGTGGACAAGCAGAGGGATGAACTTCGTGCCCAGGCCCACGAGATTGTCTGCAAAAACCGGGACACGGAGGCGGTGAGGGCGGGGAAGCTCAGGGGTGTGGTGTGCCCGGGGATCTGCTTTCATGTCACATCCCCCCGGGGCTGTCACAGCTGCTGAGCCTGCTGGGGCAGGTGGCACTGCCATCCCTGGGTGGGGGCACTGCCTCACCTTTGGCTGCCCTGGGCCCTCCAGCTGCAGGAACAGCTCCATCGCTTCATGGCCATGAACGAGGAGCTGAGGCACAAGGTGGCCGTGGTGCAGGCCCAGCTCAAGAGTGCTCTGGAGCAGAAGTCAGATCTGGAGGCTGCCATGCTGCAAAGCCAGAGGGAAATGAGCAGGAGGAGCAGGACAGCCCTGGAGAGCCGGCGGCCAGAGCCTGGTGTGGTGAGTCTGAGCTGTGGCCTCGCTGCTGCCGGGCATCACCAACACTGAGCCCACATTCCCAGGCTCGTGTGGAGCTTTTGGTACACCCAGATATACACGGCTGCTCAAGGAAACCCCACAGCTGGAATCTGAACAGTGTGGTGTCTGCAATGCCAGTAACACCTCCGTAAAAGTTTTTAAAAGTTAGGGGTGGAGCAAGGTGAGGTGACAGGAGTTAAAAGGAGATGGGACACAGAGGATGAGGGGGGGTTTGCCAAGTGTGGTGATGGGCAGGAGTTGCTGGCTGAGATGAGGACATTCCTGGGACTTTTCCATTTTTGCCTGCATGTTCACCCAGCCTTTGGGTGGGGGTTTGAGGTCTCTGCTTGCTTGCTGACTCTTTTTCTATCCCCTCCAGGTGGGAGCCCTGTCACCCTCAGAGGAGCCACAGCACCAGGATGGGGACAGGAGCCCTGCTCACTGCTGCTTCTCCAAGGAAGAGCTGCAGCAGATCCTGCAAGAGAGGAATGAGCTCAAGACCAACCTGTTCTTGGTGCAGGAGGAGCTGGCCTATTACCAGAGGTGAGTCCTGGCCCTGCAGCCATCCCTAGCCCATCAGAGGCTGCTCCCACCACAGTCAGGGCAGAATCTTCCCCAGGCTCTTGGTTAACCAGCTGGCTGCTCTTTGCCAGGGAGCTGCTGAATGAGGAGAGAATTCCCAGCTTCTTCTTGGATGCAATGAAGTCAAATATCAAAAAACAGAGGAAGAAAATCAGAGCCAAAATGCTGGGAACAACAGAGGAGTCAGCGAGCAGGTGAGTCAGACTGGGTGGTGGGATCCTCCTGAGCAGGGTGGGTGCTGGCTGGCCTGCTCCAGTGTTTCCCTGTGTGTGATGCCCTGGATTGGAATTTCCCCAAGCCCAGAGCTGCCTCCTCCCTCCAGAGATCAAAGGTTTGATGTCTGCAGTTGATGTGTTGCTCTGGCATAGCTGTGCCACGGGGGCTGGGCTTTGTGCTGCAACTCGTGTGTCCCTGTCACCAGTCAGGCATGGCCTGGCCAAATGCCACTTGTCCCTGCGTGCATGTGACAAAAGGGAGGCGAGGTGGTGGCACTGGGAGTACTGGACAAACTCCAGAGTGGCTCCAGCATTTGCTGCAGTGGCTCAGTGCAGGTTTACCCCCATTTCTTTGTGCCGCAGCGATGAAGAGGAGAGCTCCTGGCTCCCAGGTCATGGCACAGACTGTGTGGATGCTCAGCCTCCAGAATCCAAAATTAGGAGCTTGTAAGTTTGCTCCTGTGCTGGTAGGGACGGGAGGCTCTGCCAGTGGAGAGGTTTGGGGCTTGGCTGGGACCTGGCACGTGTAGAGCTTGGATATGATGGGAACAGAGCCAGCAGGCTGGTGCAGGGCTGGCAGGGCTGCTGCCAAAACAGGGGTTGCTGTTTTAGGGGGGGATCTGCCTTGTGCTGGGTGCCACACGCTCCCAGAGCCCGCAGCTGGGCTGTGTCCTGCTGCCACCACCACACAGGGAGGTTGGCATTCCACCGCTGTGGGGGAGCTTCTTCTCCCCCACAGCCCTTATCTGCTCTCTCTGCAGTTTTGGGCTGTGGTATCAGGGCAGCAGCAAAGACCCCCCCACATCCAGCTGCTCTGGGACCTGGGAAATCATCGACTCGCTGGACACACAGCTGGAGCCAGAGGGAGAGAGCAAGGCAGGGTCCAGCTCCCCTGACAGAGCCATGGCACCACTCTGACCCCACGGGAATGGGAGTAGGATCTGTCCTTGCAGCAGAACTTCCTGGCTCCTCTTCTTCCAGTGGCTTCAAGAGCAGCACAGAGCAGCACAGCAGCCCTGGCACTTCCCCGTGCCATGGTGGTGGCAGAGCCACAGTGTGGACAGATTCCTGCAAATCCACTGGACACTTGGATGTGGGCTGCCAGCCTGGCACGGGACAGCTCAGCACCTCTGGGCATCTCTGCCCACCAGCCACCCTTTCACTGTACCCACAGTTTAACTACAGAGGGGCCCTCACAGCTGTGCCCCCTCCCCACTGCTCCCTGCTTGCAGCTCAGCAGGGTGGGGGTCTGCACCCTCTTCCTGCTCCACACCACAAAAGGGATCTTCCCATCCCCTGGTGGCTCTTTGCAAACCCCTCTGCTCACAGCCCAGGATTCCATTGCCCCATCCTGCTCTGTGAGGGTGTTTTTACCTCACCCATTTCTGCCTGCACCTCCCCAGTCCCTGCAATGTGAAGGTCCAGTTGGGGTGTCCCGGGGTCACCACACAGCTGGGAGGGGCTAAGCACACTGCACTGGGTGTCCAGGTGCTCCTGTGGCTGGGAGCCATCAGGATCATCACCACCAGGGCCACTCCTGCACTTTTCAGGTGTGGGGTGAATCAGTTTTGTACTGGGACCTCTTTCTGCCACCTCTGGGACCTGGCAGACTGGAACAATCCTTGTGTTCATGGGGGCGAGTCAGTCCCCTCAGATCAGGTATTTTCTGCCTTTAATTTGGAAATAAATCAGTCTCTTGTTTCTCCTCTGAGGTTCTGGCAGCAGCCTCTGCTCTCTGCTTGGGAAGGGCTGGGTGATGCTGCCAGGTTTCCCTCACCCCTCTAATGGCTGTGCTCCCTGGGCCCCTTCTGGTGTGTCAGCTGTGATGGGGAGGGGGGTCCAGGGGGGTGGTCCCACAGTGCTGGGCATGGAGGAGTTAATTCCTGCATGGCCAAGGGGAGCACTGTGCTTCCAACCCAGAGCCCCCCCCGACTGAGGAGGCCTTGGGTAGGAAAAAGGTGTTTCCTGTGCATCTGCTAACACAAAGCTCTTGGGGACATGGCGAGGTGGGACAGTGGCCAGCAGCCCTTCAAAGGCCAGCACAGGTCAGGCTGTGTTGCCATGGGGGACATGGGGACCCCTCCTCTGAGCCCCTGGAGGTGCCATGGGGTGGCTCCTGGGGGTTGAGGCAGGGGGTGACACTGGATGCCTTCTTTGGGTTGGGGGGACGTTGGCTAAAGCAGTTTTGGGGGTGATGGGCACAGGGCATGTTTGGGGCACAGGGGGATTGGGGTGACACAGGTGAGATGTTCAGGCAGGTACGAGCCCCTGTGTGGCTCTGCTGAGCCCCTGGATGCCCCTTTTTATGGTAGGGTGGCAGCCAGGGCCGAAAATAGCCCGGGCAGCATTATTCCCTGCTCCCCCTCCCTGCCGCACCCCTGCCGCCTGGATCGGGCCGCCTCCTCCCGCGTTTCCTCAGGAAGAAACCCAAGGCTGGAGGGAGGAAGAGGCCGCACCACGGGTGGGACGGGACAGACGGGACAGAGGGACACCAGCGTGGGGCTGGGGGACGGGGGCCTTGGTGCCCTGCTGGAATGGAGAGCGCCCTGCCCATCCTCTGCCTCCAGCTGTGGCTGTGGGTGCAGAGCTCTGCCCAGGAACTCGACCCTGAGGGCAGGAATGTCTGCAGGTAGGTGCCACGGGGGTCCCCACTTGTGCCACTCCATCTCCTGGGGTCTCTCAGCAGCCCCTGGGGTTGTTTGTCCATCCCTCCTTCCATGGACAGAGATGTGCAGCCTGGCACGGGGTGGGTGCAGAGACTGGGGTGGTGCTGGGGAGTGTGGCTGGGGCACGTCTGGGCATTTGGGGCATCACATCCCTTCTCCAGGGTTTATTTCTCATTCACCCTCGGAGTGCAGGGCAATGGGGCAATATGAGAACCCTTGGAGGAACTCATCGTGGGGAGACGCCGGTGTAGCAAACCCCAAAGAGCTTTGGGAGCTGGCGTCTCCTGAGTTTGTTGCCACGTTGCCTCTCCCATTGTCTCCCATCAACGGTGACGCCTTTCATGACCTTCTCTTCGGTGCCTCTTTTCTGCACTGCTGGCGAAGCCTCGAGCCTCTCCCAGGGCATGGGACACCCGGCACGGGCTCCATGGGGACATTCCCAGCACATGGGGCAGGCCAGCCCCGCCGCCCACTCGGGCTGCAGCCTCTTAAATTTCCTTCTATTTTTCTGGTTTCCTTCCGGAGCGTTGCCCTGGGGGCTGCACCGCCTTCTCAGCACTGGGGCATGGATCGCTTCACCTCGGCCGAGGCCGTGGAGCCGCCCTGGCCCCCCCGGCCCTGCCTGACACCCCCCGGTCTGTCCCGCAGGTTCCCGGCCGGCCCGGGATGCTGTCCCGGCTGGAAGCAGAACGGGACGGCGTGCACGCTCGGTGAGTGCACGGTGGATGGGGATGAATCCCAAAGCGTGGTCCCCAAGCAGGCGGATCCTCGGAGTGTTGGGGGAATGCCCTGCAGCTCTGTTGGAGGAGGGACCCCGCAGCTGCTGAGCCGGAGCGATGGAGCG
The DNA here is from genome assembly GCA_018697195.1 of Certhia americana. Taxonomy (NCBI): domain Eukaryota; kingdom Metazoa; phylum Chordata; class Aves; order Passeriformes; family Certhiidae; genus Certhia; species Certhia americana. The sequence goes on along the minus strand of JAGMWU010000020.1, from coordinate 5,130,852 downwards.
GGAAGCGGGATGGTGTTTTCCCTGGGAATGCTGTCCCTGCGGGGAGGAGGGTGGGTGGCAGGCGGAGTGTGAGCTCAGTCTGGTGGGGCCACAGAGTGCTGAGTGCCTTCCTTGCCACCACAGCCGTGTGCGAGGGGGAGGACGCCTGCAGGGAGGGCGAGGTGTGCGTGAAGCCCGGGCTGTGCCGCTGCAAACCCGGCTTCTTCGGAGCGGACTGCAGCTCCCGTGAGTGCCTCCCCCTCGCTCAGCCCCTGCCGTCCCCCTTCAGAGCCAGCTGGCTGCTCGGAGGGCTGCCGGGCTTCTCCCCATGCTGGCTGTGTCTTTTCCCCTCGCAGGCTGCCCCGAGCAGTATTGGGGCCACGACTGCAAGCGGAGCTGCCCGTGCCACCCCAACGGGCGCTGCCACCCCGTCAGCGGCCACTGCACCTGCCACCCCACTCACTGGGGAGGGCTGTGCCAGTTCCCCTGCCAGTGCAGCCCCCACGGCCGCTGCGACCCCCTGACCGGCGCCTGCCACTGCGAGCCGGGCTGGTGGGCACAGAATTGCGAGAGGAAATGCCAGTGCAACCGCTCCAGCTCCCAGTGCGACCCCCGGAACGGGCTGTGCCGCTGCCTGCCGGGCTGGTGGGGCAGGAGGTGCAGCTTTAAGTGCTCCTGCAACTTGTCACCCTGCGCGCAGGAGACGGGGAAATGCGAGTGCCTGGCTGGTTTCTGGGGGCCGGCGTGCCAGTGGCGCTGCCACTGCGGGCACGGCTCCTGCAGCCCCCTCACCGGCCACTGCACCTGCGAGCCCGGCTACCAGGGAGGGAGCTGCAGGGATCCCTGTCCGGCAGGGAAATACGGATCTCAGTGCGTGCACAGGTGAGATGGGGGAGCAGGGGGATCCAGCAGGGATGCAGTCGGATCCCGGGGGAAGGCACTGTGATTGTGTTCTGTCCCTTTGGCTGGGCAGGGAGAGCTGTCCCTGGGAGTTTAAGCATCCCAAGTTGGTTGCAGCAACAATTGCCTCAAAAGAAATACCTCACTAATGCCAGCAGAAAGTGTCACCCTGAAATGTGGTCGTCCTCAGTCCCGCTCCTTGTGGTGATAAAGCAGCACCTCCCTACTCAGAATATTCTGTGATTCTGCTTCCTTCCTACCCTCTTGCTACCACAGAGCATTAGGCACCCCTAATGTGTATTTCCCCTTGATCCAAAATGATGCTTAATGATTTTGTGGGGTGAAACTTGCTTTTTGTGGGGTGAAGCCTGCTTTTTAGCGGTACAAGGGTGGGCGTTGTGACCTCAGTGCCTCTCTGCCCACGCAGCTGTGGGAGCTGCAAGCGCAGCCAGCCCTGCTCTCCCGTGGATGGTTTCTGCCTGGCCTGCCAGCCCGGCTGGAACGGGACCCTCTGCAAGGATCCCTGTGCTCCCGGATTCCATGGGGAAGGCTGCCTCCAGCCGTGTCCCCGCTGCAAGCATGGGGAGCCCTGTGACCCCCAGACGGGGTCCTGCCTGAGCTGTGATCCCGGCTGGACAGGACCCAGGTATGCCCAGGGTGAGGACACTGGTCCCTGGGGGTGTCCCTGCTCTGGGGGGCAGTCGCTGATGCTTTGCTCTGTTTTGGCAGCTGCAACAGCTCCTGCCCCGTGGGCACCTTTGGTGATGGCTGCCAGTTCCTCTGCCCTGAGTGTGTTTCGGGGAGCTGTGACCCCGTGACAGGAGTTTGCATCTGCCAGGCAGGCTACTGGGGAGACAGGTAATGCCAGGAAAATGCTGGGAGTGGGGCAGGGCTGCAGCCTCGCTCTCTCTGGGGGCATTTCCCTCCTTTTCTCTCTCTTCCAGTTGCAATGACACCTGTCCCGAGGGGTATTTTGGAGTGAATTGTTCCTCACCCTGCCAGTGCTCCTGGGGGACCTGCGACTCTGTGCAGGGTGACTGTGTGCTGAGTAAGATTAACCTCACATTTTCTCCTTGACACTGGGCAAGGGATGGTCACATCCTCACTGGGGAAGGTGCTAGGGGGCTGGGATGCCTCCTGGCCCCACCAGGAGTTGTCAGCTCCTGCTCTCTCCGTGCAGGGCTGTTCTAGAGGCGTCACAGCCACAGGACATGCCAGACTCAACCCATCTCCTCACACAGGTTCAAAGGACCACGGAGCCCTTGCAGCTGCCATCCTTGTCCCTCTCCTGCTGCTGCTGCTCTGTGTCACCTGCTGTTGCTGTGGTGCTGGCTCAGCAGATGCCAGAGACAGGTATTCTTTTTTTCGTATTTTTCAACCCTCAACACAATCCCCCATCTCCCATGTCCCTTGATGTCCACCTCTGCTCTGCAGGGCGGCTGTGCCGGATGATGATGTGGTGGCCAGGATGAAGCACCACGTGCAGGGGGTGCTGGCAAACCTCAGCGCTCTCATGCCCTGCTTTAACCTGGGTGCCTCAAAACTTCCCAAGGTCACAGGTAAGCAAAGCAGCTGCACTCTCTGTCTGGGGGGAAGCCTGAAACTCCTCTTCCCCGAGCATGCTGGGGTGCTCAGGTTCAGCTGGGTGTCTTCTCCTCCCCAGTTTCCCATCACGACACGGAAATCCCCTTCAACCCCAGCTTCATCGAGCCACCATCATCTGCGTGGGTTTCAGACAGCTCCTTCTCCTCCTTCGACACAGACAATGAGGGACCTGAGTACTCCGTCCCTCCCAGAGAAGGTGACGCCCATGGCTGCTCCTCCTTCTGCTCTCTGATCACCTCTGGTCTGCCGGGGTCAATCCTGGCTGTCCCAGGGAGGCGTGCTTGGCACAGACAGTGTTTATTTGTTTTCCTGTCTGCAGGGCTGTGTTTGGCCGTGTGTGATGGGATGTGCCCAGTGGGGCAACCCCATTTCACAACCTCCTCCCTGGGAAACGATCCCAGGGACAATCCTGTTGCATCAGTTCCTGTCCCCATTTATGTCCCCGGGCAGGGTGGCAGCTGTGGCAGCCGTAACACGTGTCACCTTGTCCCACAGGCATCCCGCTGTTGGGTGGGGCTGAGCTGCAGGATGGGACGTCCTCCCCTGGCGAGGCGCTCCCGGACCCATCCGCCTTCGACTCCGAGGATGTCTCGCAGCCCTTCGCCATCCCCCGCACCTCCAGCATCGCCAAGGCCAAGCGACCCTCTGTGTCCTTTGCTGAGGGGACAAAATTTGGGGCGGCCGAGACCCCGAGCCCCAGCCGCAAGCTCAAGGCCCCATGGGGCCCATCCAGGCTGACCCCACCACCGGGGGACACGGTGGCCGAGCCCCCCAGCGAGCGCCCGGCCAGCGATTGCTATGAGAACCCCGAGTCCCTCAGCAAGGGGGATGAAAGCCACCGGCCATCACCTCGGGCCACCCCGGGGGGACGCCGCAGGGTGGTGTCCAGCACCAGGCATGTGGCCCAGAGAGTGGAGGCGCTGGAAGCAGCTGCAAAAGCCGGCAGCTGGGAGGTGAAGGGGAAGGAACCCAATGTCACCACCATCTACATGATGGTGGGAACGGCCGGTCAGGACCCCAGGGTGGAGGGGACTGGTGAGGGACCGGTCCAGGCTGTGCTGAAGCGTCTGGGCAGCTTGCAGAAGGGCAAGTGGGCTGCAAAGGAGGAGCCCAAGGTGAGGAGGAGCATGGAAGCCATCCAGAAACCTCCTCGCCGGGCCCTGGCGCAGCGCAGGGACTCGGAGAACAGCTGTAAGCAGAGGGAGAGTGTGCCGGGGGCTACTGCCGAGTCAGCCCCTGGCAGGCATCAGCATCCCGCTGCAAAGAGACTGTCCCTCCTCCTTGCGTCTCTCTCGTCAAAAAACACCGGTGCCCAGGAAGGGGCCAGCGAAACCGTAGGTGCCACAGAGAAGGGCAAAAGCCCGGAATTGTTTGGCAGCCTCGAAAGGAAGGGACAGGCTGCTGTGGAGGAAGAGCCAAAATACGAGAACGTGACCAGCAGCGGTGCTGATTCTCCCTCCGGCCCCGGCAAAGAGCTGCCGGCCACCCCTGCGGCCACCTGAGCCACCACTGCCCGTGCTGGGGCCACGGGAGCCACGGGGCTCCTCCAGCCCCAGCCCCGAGAGGAGCCGGGGGCCACTCCGAGCTGTCAACTGGAGAAGCATCGAGCCTTCCTGGTGACCCTCTCCCTTTCCTCCATGCCGTGCGGCTGCTCTGGAACCTCGCTGTGGCCACAGTGGGGACAGCCTGTGGTGCTTGAGGGCTGTTTTCTGCTCCTCCTTGCCCTACCAGCTCCATTTGTGTCTGCACAGCCCCGGGGGACAGCGATGCTCTAGACGCTGTGGTGGCACCCTCAATTCGCTGTCACCACTAGAGACATACCCAGTGTAGGGCTGCTGAGGGCTCAGCTGGGAAATGCGTGCACAAAATCCAGGCTCACCCCATCGGGTTTCACCTTTCCCTGTCCCAATTCCAGTGATGCAGCTCGGAGCCTCTTGCTATAAAGGTGCTTCTCGCTGAAGGGGATTATTTTGTGGAGCTGAGCTGAGGAGAGATGATGGGCTGTCACAAGCAGCTTCAGAGAAAATTAATTTTAGCTGCTTATCTCAAAGGGTATCTGGGTCTGTGGGGGTTTATCTGTGTGGCTCTGGCTTCTGTGGCAGGCCCTGGCTGCTTTTGCTTCCCTGTGGAAAAGCTTGTGGCAGGACACAGGGTATAGTGACAGCCTTTAAAACCCCACACAGTTCCAGGCTGCAGTTGTGCAAACGTGGCAGTGACCATCAACCCATGCACCTGGTGCCGTGTTGATAAGGGTGGAAGTTACCCAGAAAATGGGACTTGCACGGGTGCCCTAAGCTCCTGCCAGCTCCCACGCCTCATTCCTGCTGTAAAGGCGGTGGAGATGCCAAAGAGGATTTGCAGAGTGATCTGGTTTTAGATGTATCTAAGTAGTAAAAGGTTTTGGTGTATTTTTTCTGTTATTTTGCATGGTGTGAAAGTCTTGGAATGGAAATTAAATTTCTTCAGAAGATGGGTTTCCCAGACACCCTTCAAGTCAAAGATACATCCAGGAATATTCTCCAGAGTGTAGAAACTGTCAGCAGCCTTAGGCTTTCTGTTTGTTTTTTCTTTTTTTAATTTTCTGGCTCTGTTGAATTCTGAATTCTCACTCACTGAGCTGAGCCCTGTGCAGAGCCCCGGACTGGAGTGCAGGAGGAATGTGAGTGGTCTGTGAGTGCCCAGAGCCCCTCTGCTGCAGCCTGCACCTCACACATCATGTGCAGAGCTCTACATGAACCCTTCTGGTCTGGCACTGCTCAGATGGAGTTCAGGGGTTTGGGGTGTTTCAAAAAACACAGTGGGTTTTGCTTTTCCCCTTCTGCTTTCCATGGGTGCTTCTCCACAGCACAAGGCACCAAATCCCCACAGTCTGACGTGGCTGAAGCTTCCAGTTTTGCAGCCAGCACAAAGCACCCTTTCCTGCAGTGGAATCATCTGCTGCTGTGATTATAACACCAAATATTCTGGCATCCAAATAAAACTGCTCATCCTGGCAGGACTGGAGCAGCAGCCTGTTCTGCACAGGCTTGCTTTTGTTTTGACACCATTTTATGACAGTGGCAGGGACAGTCCCACATTTGATTTATAAGCAGCCATTTTTTTCCCTAATGGGATGGATATTTTGAGCCTGTGAGCTGAGCAGTGCTGTGCCAGAAGTGAATATCACGTGAGCCAGTTCACTCTGGGTGCAGCATGTAAATAGCTGACAACAACCTGACAGCCTTCATTCTGCTCAAAACCAGCACCTGGTCTGAGAAAATGCTGCTGCTGCGAGAACCTTCTGTGTCCATGGAGCCAGGATGTTTTCCTTGCTTGAAGATGAAGCATCTTGGCCGTGTCTGGGCAGTGAAAGGGAAAGGAGCCGCAGATTTCCAGTGGCTGCTCATGCACACTCCTGCAGCGTGGCTGCGCTGGTGTCTGCTTGCTGGGGATGCTTCTGTCGGCTGTGCCGGGGGTTTAGCTCTGGATTTGGGAGGTCTGCAAGGCAGAGCTGGCGGGTGAGGGAGGGGGGAATCTCTTCCCGTGCAAAGCTGCTGCAGTGTTTGGAAGGCAGGCAGTGGGAAGGGATCCAGGTGCTGTCTGTAAGCAGACAGGTATCTGTGTGCTCTGCTGGGGCAGCAGCAGAGGCTGGAGCTGTTGCTGGGGTCTGTCCCTTGGTGGTCTGTCCTTGTCATCTCCTTTCCCAAACTGCCCAAGCCTTTGAATAGCACCACATCATTTACCCCAGTGGCTGTGCCAGAGCTGGAGCTGTCACCTCCCTTCCAGCTTGAAGTCATTCCTGGCCAGTTTCTGAAAACATGTCTCTGTGTCAGCGCTGTTCTTCAGCTTCAGTTTATTTTTTTTCTCCCCATGCTGTTTACTCAATCCCTGGGGTATTTATAGCTGGCCATGGATCACCTGATAGCTTCTTTTCTCCTTCTAGGATAGGAAAACTGAGCCTCCCCCTGCTCTCGCTATGGCAAAGGGTTCCCGTGACCCCAAACAGCCTCCGAACCCTCCTCATGCTCCTCCCTGTCTCAGTTTGTGTGTCTTGGACACAGCAGCCAGGTCTGGGTGTTGAGGTCTCCTGGGTCTGGTGCTGTCTCAGCCTTCTTCTACCTCTGTTAAACACCTGGCACTGATCCAGGCTGCCTTGTTTTCTTTGGGCTTTTTGTTTGTTTGTTTGCATTGGCTTAAATCCATTTTCATGCTGTTGAAACCTTTGATCCCTCTCCCACAGCCAAGGCCAAGGAGTTTCCTCTTCCTGCCCGCCTTGGGGATGGAGTGGTGGGGACACGTCCCTCTGTCTGGGGCCCTTTGCTTCCTCTCGGGTGTTTACCTGCCACAAATGCATCTCCTTTGGCTGAAAAAATATCCCCTATAAAGATTCTAGGGATTCATGGCCAAGTCGTCTGACTCAGGACCTCCCTAATGAGAGATGGATTTATGGAAGGTCTAGAAATACCTCAGAGGAATGCTCTGAAAAATAATTTAACAGAAAAAAAAGAGGGCAGAGCTCTGATGAAGTCAGATGTGAAACTGGCTTGCAATGATATTACTTTTATTCCATGTAACTGAGCTGTATCCCCAGTGATTAACAGGTTTAGTGAGGGGATTTTCCCCTTTTACTCTGCTTATGTGAGACCCCCACCCGGAGTATTGTGTCCAGCTGTGAGGATTCCAACATAAAAAGGACAGGGATGTGTTGGAGTGAGTCCAGAGGAAGCCACAATGATGATCAGAGGCTGGAGCAGCTCTGCTATGGACAGGCTGAGAGAGTGGGGGTGTTCAGTCTGGAGAAGGGTGAAGGAAGTCTTTATAGCATTTCCAGTGCCTAAAGGGGATCTGAGAGAGCTGGAGAGGGATTTTGGACAAGGGGGAATGGCTGATACAGGGCAGGGTTAGATGGGATATTGGGAAGAAATTCATGGTGGGGCCCTGGCACAGGTTGTCCACAGAAGCTGTGGCTGCCCCACCCCTAGAAGTGTCCAAGGCTGGCTTGGATGGGGCTTGGAGCAACCTGATCTGCTGGAAGGCATTCCATGCCCATGCCAGGGGGTGGAATGAGACGATCTTTTAGGTTCCTTCCAACTCAGACCTTTCTGTGACTCTTTGAATGAGCTGTGTCGTGGGCTGGGGTATCTCCAAGGCTCATTGCCCCTGTCCCGCTGTGCCGTGAGGGCGGTCAGCCCCGGGCCGTGTTGAATTTGCTCCCAAAATACCCTTTTAACGGGGTGGAGCATCTTCTCCTGTATCTCTCCTTGAGCAGGACAGGCAGATTTGGCAGGCCGGGTCCGGTGCCTGTACCCACAGCAGACGGGCGATGCCGCGGGCGCTGCTCCCGACAGGGCTCCCGGTGCTCGGCGGGGCTGCCGTGCCACGCTGAGCGCGGTGCGGCTCCCGTTACTGCCGCCCGGGGCCGGCGGAGAGCGGCGGAGAGCGGCAGCGAGCCCCGCGGGCGTTCCGCGCCGTGCCGGGCGGGGGAGCCGCATCACCTCTCGCCGCCGATCCCGGGGCTGGCGATTTTCCCTGGAAGGAGGCGAGCCCGACCAGCGCTCGGGTGCCGCTGTCCCCGCGGAGGGTCCGTGTGTTGTGTGGTGTGTGTGTGTGTGTAATCCCGGGCACAGCCCCCCGGTTGTCCCGCCCGGTGTGTGTGCCCGTGGCGGGGGTACCGGGGACACGGGAGGAGATGGGGAGCGGGGAGGGTTTTGGGGTACCTGCACACCGGGAGGGGTCCCGGGGGATGTCGAGGAGGAGGACCGGGGGAATCCCGGAGGAAAATAAATAGCAGGGCGTTGGAGGTACTTGAGGGAGATGTCTGGGGATACCAGGGAGAAGATCTCCGGGGTCACCGGGGGAAAAAGTGGGGTGGTTACCGGGAGATGATATCGGGGGGTACCGGTGGGAGAGAGCGGAGGGTACCGGGGGATCCCAGGGGAGGTCCCGGGAAGCGATCCCGGGGGATCCCGGGAGGGATATCGGGAGT